>JAGDYQ010000084.1:3184419-3629097 GCA_021962125.1 Bulinus truncatus | reverse complement strand
ACAGTTTCTGAATGCTAATATTTTTGGGAAAATCTAACACTCCAGTAATTTTATAAAAAATAATTTATGTATCATCTCTATAAAACAAGCAGCTAATGCAACGAAGATGAATAGTACATTTAGAAAAAAAAATTTAATCGCCACCATGCAAATAAAATTTTTAAAACACTGCCTCACTCTTTGATTTTCTGATCGAATTTGTCTGTTCAATGGAATGTCATAGTTTTTCTCATCCTCATCAGGAATGGCCAGTCGCAGCTGCAAGTTTTCCTCCCGAAACTCTTTCAACTTCTGCTCCAGAACTCTTGTCTTCTCTTTCTCACGCTTGAGCTGTCTATCCAGTTCTTTAGATTTGGTCTGCAACAGATACAACAACAAACAATTTACTGGATTTATTTCAAATAAAGTTATGGAAAATGTCTACATTTAATATTAATTGACATTATATTTAAAAAAAAAAAAAAAACAACTAAAATTAAGATTTTCACCTTGACCAATAGTATAATAAGTAACACAGCTCATGTTGTAAGTGAGGGTTCTTATGCTTATTTAAACCAAAGTAATTTGAAAATATAACCATTCATCTAATATTCTATTTTCAGACCTGAAGTTTTGCATTATCTGATAAGAGTTTCTCCTCAATCTGAGACAGGTTTCCTGCTCTATCAAATCTCTCCTGGCTCAGTCTTTCCTCCGTCACATGCAGTCTTGATACTTAAAGATGCAATCTAAAAAGAACAAAACTCACGTATTTTCTTTCCTTCAATTATTAAAAAAAATTATTTACACATCATCTCTTACAAAAGGTTGGAATTGATTAAAATATTGCCCACTCCAATATGACGATCTGTCCCCCTAATTAAGTCAAGTCGTAAAATGAAAAAGATAGCATGTATATAATGAATTATTTAAAACATATTTTGTTTCAGGGTTTCTTTATTTATTTATCCCTCAATATTATTGTCTGACACTGCTATCCAGTTGTCCTATTTTTTTTACCAGGCTAACACTAGCTTGAACTTAAAAACTAATATAACCAAATACATGTATTAGTTCATAATACCCGTTTACAAATTCCTAACTCTTCCTTTATAAAGCAAAGTACACCTAAATTAATAACAAGTCTATTATCATTTAGCCAATCAATGCAATGTCCATAAAATATTCCCAGCAAGAGGAAAAAAAGGATGGCGCCCCAGCACTTAAACAAAATATTACCAGCAACATAAGTGACAGTTTATACACACCGTTTCTCCTGATGCACTGGGCTCACTGCCGTCTCCCACAAGCTGGAACTGAAGCACTTCATTCTCCTGTGTCAGTCTGTTCACCTCATTACTCAGTTTACGACATTGGTTCAGTTCTTCATCCAGCGACTGGTCAGTTTGTTCTAACAGACACTTCAAGTTTTCAATTTCTTTCTGTCAACGTGAAAAAAATTTCTTTTAAATCATTCATATTTTTAGTTTTCATTATTCAAATCATTTTTTGTCATAGCATTTCAATGCTGGCATTTGGAAAATTATCTTTGACAATATTTGGCTGATTACTTGGTTTGTGATGTGGATACTATTAGGGGAGTTAAAATCTTGTCAGTTTAACTAATTATATTCCTTATTACATAGTGAAGTAACAGACTAGCCGAGCTAAGTTTTCGTAGGCTTATAGGGTTATAACACTTCATTTTGTAAAGTAAGTTATGTCCCTTTGGCCATCAGGGATGATGAAATGTTTCTGTAGCCACATCATATTAGTGTGGTTAGCACAATGTCCAAAATGCTTCATAGATTTATATATAATATGTTTATGCAAGAAGCAGTTTTAGCCAAACTTGCCAAACCCAAGTAGTATGTTAGACTAGACTAGATTAGAATTCTTCAAATACAAACCCATTGCCAAGGAAATGTACCTAGAACCAGGGGGAAAAAACCTAGTCATGGTAGAGACTAGGAACATATTGACTTAAGAGCTTTGGGTTGGCAGATAAGAGTTTTTCACTCTGCCATTTCAAATGTTGAAAAAAATCTAACTTTTTCTAATTTTTTTTATTTACTGTATCTCAAGTATGTTCAAAAACTAAAAATATTATTTAAATTTGTTATAATTGTTACTTTGTAAGTCTCCACTTCCTGTTGATGGGTGTCGTAGATTTTACTTTTATCTGCAGCCTGCCTCATAGTCTCCAGCTCCCTTCGCACACTGACCAACTGTTCATCAAGGTAAGTAATCTAATAACAAAACAGATGAAAATGAATGAAAGAGCTTCAAGACAAATCATACATTTTTTGTCATTAGCTATTTATCTAGCATTTGATCTTTAAATATCGTTTTATCTTTGTCATTTTTGTAACCCTTTCACCTCTTAGTGAGAATGCATCGTTGTTATTGACCCGATATGATAATTGTAATCATTAGTGGGAACCTTTTTTTTTAACTATCCCTTTGTATATCAAGAAATGAAGAAAGATTGGCAGTTCTCTCAAGGAGCCACCAGAAGATACCACGAAATTGGCTCTACAGCTGGAAACCACAATGCCTGAGAAAGACTGGCCACCCAAAGAGCACTTGGTGAAGGTCAAGAGAACTATAATGAAACAACGCATCCTGACATAGAAAAAGATAGAAAGCCCCACCCAAAACTGAATACCATTGAGAGCTATTGCAGAGTCTCATTGCTCTATAAGGAGTTAAGTCAGGTTTATACCTCCCCATGACAGACAAGTCTGGAATCAGAATTTTACAAAGATTAATACAACTTAATTCATTAGGTAAAAGTTTTGATTAAAATTAATTTTAAAAAAAGAGTGTGAAAAGTAAACTACCTCTGATTTCAGAAGGTCAACTTGTTTATTAGCACTAGTAGTTCTTGCTCGATGCTGTTCAATTTCTCGCTCCATCTCCAATCTGGCAGTCAGAAGTGCCCGGCCAGATTCCTGATCCAGTTTCAGCTGAAGTTCACTTATCTCAGTTTGGGCACTTTGCAATTTACTTTCAACTTCTGTGACTCTTGCTAAAATTTAAATTGATTTGTAATTTTGATGAAAAATAAAGGGTTTCTTTTACATTTATCTAATTTTATTAATTCATGTCATCACAGGCAACCTAATAACTTAGTTAAGCTAAAGGTATTTAGCCTTAACTTCACTTTGGCTATTTGCTAGCGAAAATGGTGATCAAACCCTCTGATCTGGATATTAGGTTCAGACCTTAGTTTCATGCAGTAAATAAGGAATATATGTCTGTAAACTATTGGATGAGTTTAATTTCATCATCTACAAACTAATCATTAGTTCTCATACAACAAAAATATATTCTGTCTTTGTGTTGCAGTAAATGTCTCAGTCAGTATCTGACAATTATTGTCGCAAGCAGTCAAGATTGTTTATAAATAATATCAAAGAAACATGAGTTTTTAAAAACCCTAGAGTTACCTGCATCTCTATTAAATTTATCTTTCAAAAGTTTATTTTCCATCTGTAAACTGGAATTTTCTAAATTCAATTTTCTCACATGACCAGCAAGAATTTCCTGTTTTACATTTTAAAAAAAATTCAGTTTAATTGTATTACAACATTTTACACTTTAACGACAATAAAATTTATACATGAGCTATATGTTTATTGACTAACCTTGTCAAAAACATTGACTTTGGTGTCAGTCAAAAGACTGCCTGAAGTAGACATTTTCTGCCTTTACACCTGGCTGCAGGATGGCAGCTATTAAATAGAAAAAAAATGACTATTTTTAAGCATCTAATAAAAATAAAATGTCAAATTACAAATCTACTCAACTCATTCTCAAAGATGGAATGCATTTTGAAAATTAGTTTTTTTCCCTTTTGGAGTGTGAATGACATCAATTTCCTATGTTTATAATTAGAAAATTTGATGCTTTTCATTTAAACTAAAAATAACTATAAAGAGTGTTTTAAATATTTTTTTTCTGAGTGTTTACCAGTTGAGTTTTTTTACTTTTTTGCCTATAGGAAAGCCTCAGTGTGCAGAAGCCGTAACTTAATCTATTTGTTTGAAATTTTATTGAGAATGATTTATAGTTTATATTTAGCGTGTGATTTTAAATTTGTGTTATTGGATTTTAAAATTATTGATGACATAATCAAGAGGTTTCATTTTTTTCTACTAGTTTTCAGGCAAAATAACTATATTTTCACTATTGTTTTAAAGGTAATTCATATCTGTTAAAGTTGATATAAGAAAATATATGTTAAATTAGGAAAATTAAGTTATGAAACTAGATGTTCTAAATATAAAAAATAAAAAAACATATAAAAACCGGAAATGGAAGTAATTTTTACTCCAATTTAATTTGAACTATAGCTTAAGTCTGTGTGAAATGCAAAATGGGTTTAATGGTCTAAAGTGGGGAGTTGTTTATAGTTTTTTTTTTTGTTGTTGTTGTTGTTGTTTTTTTTTTTTTTTTTTTGCAGTGCCCGTCTTTCATTCCCACCATGGCGAAAATAGAGCAGTTAATGGTTCAAGTCAACTGACGATATACATATCACTAATATCAGAGAAAAAGAAATCAAATTCGTATAAAGTTTAAACCATGCAAACTATTAAGCAAAACTCCGGTAATTTATCTCTTTAGGAAAAGAACTTTATCGCTAAAGAGATAGATTACCCCAAAGCTTCTGAAAACAAGTCAACCAATCATTGGTCCAATGCCAATGACCAAAGAGTGCAATGCCGAAATTGAAAAGGAGCACAGTGCAAATATTAGGTTTTATAAAATATATATATAGAAATGAATTTGTATCATATGTTCCATTAAATGAGCATCGTTATACATTAGAACATTGGGTAATTACATACTGGTGCTTCTCAAATAAACGCGTCCTAATGTCTCGTCAGAATGACTCCAGTCTAGAAACGTCCGCCATCTTTTGTAAACAATTCTTTCTGAACCAATTTATTTTCGACTTGAGTAGCTTCCCCTGTGATACCTCGGCATCACTGATCTATATTTTGTGTAGTGAGATAGATAGATAGATAGATAGATAGATAGATAGATAGATAGATAGATAGATAGATAGATAGATAGATAGATAGATAGATACATAGATACATAGATACATAGATACATAGATACATAGATAGATAGTAGATAGATAGATAGATAGATAGATAGATAGATAGATAGATAGATAGATAGATAGATAGATAGATAGATAGATAGATAGATAGATAGATAGATAGATAGATAGATAGATAGATTATCTATCTGATAATCTGCAAATCTCTCATAAGATGTTCCATTCTTTTGAAATTACAAATAAAAATATACAAACAAAGTGACGGACTCTCTCTTTATTTGGAATCAGATCTAATAGTTAAATAAACTTAAAAAAAAAACACCAACATTGTATACAGGGGCGGATCTAGACAACTTTGACGGGGGGGAGGTGGAGGGGGGCAAAACTGTTTTCATTGTTGAAAATTGATCTTAGAACAAAAATATTTCGATAATTTAATGTAGCTTATGCGTATATATTATATTATATTAAAACATGTTAAGTATACTATATAACATTTTTAAAACGAGTCAGGAGCAGTTAACATATTCTATTACCTGGAAAGTTTCACAAATGTACCCCCTATCCTTCAGGACCCATTATAACAATTAAATAGAGCCCCGTAGCCACATTCCTCCTTGTAATTACATAACAGAGGAGATGTACCAAACACACCAGCTTCGAAAAAATAAATTATATAGAAAGGTGGATTGGATATTTTCTTCTACTTATTTATTTATTTTTAAATTTGAAACTTAAATTGCGCAATAAACTATGCATCGAATACCACTTACATAAAAAGTATGAATACTTATTGTTAAATCGGAGAGCTCTCCTCTTTATTTAAAAAAAAAATGTATAATTTTTGACCAGTCTATTTTGTTTAATTAGTATATGATTTTAAAATATACATGTATGAAATCAAGACAAAATGACTTAAACTGAAATCAAAATATTTTTTTTTAAAATGGCATTCTTCTAGATTGTTATGTGATATAGTTGTTTAGACATGGTCTGGAACTGGTATAGCTATATAGACTAGCCTAATGTAGAATGGTTTCTCTAGTTTGCATAAATAATTTAAAAAATAAAAAAAAACTTAAAAAACTGTTTTTGGCGTTGCTTTCATCAGTACAGACATCATCTACTACCTGTACATCAGTCATCTACTGTACATCAGTCATCTACTATCACTACAGCCATCATCTACTATCAGTACAGCCATCATCTACTACCACTACAGCCATCATCTACTACCACTACAGCCATCATCTACTATCAGTACAGCCATCATCTATCACTACAGCCATCATCTACCATCACTACAGCCATCATCTACTATCATTACAGCCATCATCTACTATCACTACAGCCATCATCTACTACCACTACAGCCATCATCTATCACTACAGCCATCATCTACCATCACTACAGCCATCATCTACTATCATTACAGCCATCATCTACTATCATTACAGCCATCATCTATTACCACTACAGCCATCATCTACTATCGGTATATCAGTCATCTACTATCAGTACAACCATGACTGCAGCCACCATCTACCATTACTACAGCCATCACTGCAGCCACCATCTACCATCACTACAGCCATCATTTACCATCACTACAGCCATCATTTACGATCACTACATCCATCATTTACCATCACTACATTCATCATCTACCATCACTACATTCATCATCTACCATCACTACAGCCATCATCTACCATCACTACAGCCATCATCTACCATCACTACAGCCACTCCAGCTTCTGCTCAGCCTTGCTGTCCGCGCATATCTGGTAGTGCTTAGAAGAGTGCTGGTAGGAGAAGGCCATGATGTTCTCCGGTGGGAACAGCGGCAGAGGGGAGCATACGGGAAGATCCGGGGAATTCCGCTGAGACTTGGGCAGCGGCAGGCGCACCCCCCAGGGGAACGGCAGGGCGTTGTGAGGATAGGAGGGAAGGTTGCGGTTGGCCGGAATGCCGACGTAGTCTTTAGGCTTTATGTAGGTCAGGAAAGGTGAAGGCCGATACAGCATGCGCCTCTCGTGGACGGGGTCGAATCGCATCTTCTTCCTTTTCTTCTTCTTGACCTTGGAATCTCTGCCCCTTGCTGAGGCGTCAGACGTGTCGCTGTCGTAGACGGGGATCTCGGCGGACGATGTGGACAGGTCGGAAAAGTCTCTGGGACCGGCACCGTTCTGAGCATCGGCTACCAGCCTTCTTAAGTCATCGAGGTCCAGGTTGCTATCTTGCTCGTCAGGGGACATCACCCGGCTCTGGGCTTCACCCACCATCCTCCTGATGAAGTCCTCCACGTCCAAGTTCATACGCTCCTCCCCCGAGCTCGCCCTGAGAGATCTGGGCGTGCTCTTCGGGCTCTTGTCGCCGTTCGGCTTCTCCTGGCCCGCGTTGCTATTTTTGTTCGTCGGGAAATCCCGTTCCGCTGCCACTGCGTCATCGGCTGCACCGGCAGCGACCAGGTTACTGCGGGCTGACTGAACCGTGTTTTGGCTTGGAACTCGGGCGTCCATCTCATCTGTGGACAATGTAAAGGTATTCGTATTACCGCATTGCTTACAGTATTTGTATTACTGCAATGCTTACATTACTTGTATTACTGCATTTTTAACATTACTTGTATTACTGCATTACTTACATTACTTGTATTATTGCATTACTTACATTACTTGTATTACTGCATTACTTACAGTAATTGTATTACTGCATTACTTACAGTATTTGTATTACTGCATTGCTTACAATACTTATATTACTGCATTGCTTACGGGACTTGTATTACTGCATTACTTACAGACAGTACTTGTATTACTTCATTACTTACAGTATTTGTACTACTTCAACAACTTTTAGCATGTCTGGCAGAGGCGGAATTAGGTCAGTTTGAGACACCCCCCCCCCCCCCGGGGACAGAAGTAAATAATTTAGGCCCATTACAAAAAGAGACAGCTGGTAATAACACAAGTGTATAGTTGTAGCTGGGCTGCAGCCAGTCGGGAGCCCATGGCACGCGTTCTACTCATTCAACTTTAATTCTCCATTGGTTACTAGAAGTAATGGAATTTATTGTATAACTTAATGTAAATAGTGTGTGAAACTTCAGTAGTTTGACCGTTTTATTTGTATTTGGCTACAGTGAAATATCGGCTAGAGGTTCCTTAGTATGGGGGCGGGGGGGTGGACCAGCAAGTCGTCCAGTTTTCCTATCCAAACAGATATTGTCACACGACTACGTTTTTTATAAGTGACGAGCTTCCTCAAACATTGTATTTGTGATGGTCTGGCTGTAGGCTGTTTGATTCAAACATTATATTTGTGATGGTCTGGCTGTAGGCTGTTTGATTCAAACATTGTATTTGTGATGGTCTGGCTGTAGGCTGTTTGATTCAAACATTGTATTTGTGATGGTCTGGCTGTAGGCTGTTTGATTCAAACATTGTATTTGTGATGGTCTGGCTGTAGGCTGTTTGATTCAAACATTGTATTTGTGATGGTCTGGCTGTAGGCTGTTTGATTCAAACATTGTATTTGTGATGGTCTGGCTGTAGGCTGTTTGATTCAAACATTGTATTTGTGATGGTCTGGCTGTAGGCTGTTTGATTCAAACATTGTATTTGTGATGGTCTGGCTGTAGGCTGTTTGATTCAAACATTGTATTTGTGATGGTCTGGCTGTAGGCTGTTTGATTCAAACATTGTATTTGTGATGGTCTGGCTGTAGGCTGTTTGATTCAAACATTGTATTTGTGATGGTCTGGCTGTAGGCTGTTTGATTCAAACATTGTATTTGTGATGGTCTGGCTGTAGGCTGTTTGATTCAAACATTGTATTTGTGATGGTCTGGCTGTAGGCTGTTTGATTCAAACATTGTATTTGTGATGGTCTAGATCAGTGTTTCCCAAAGTGGTCCGTACGGACCCCCAGGGGTCCGCGCTATCATTCAGGGGGTCCGCGGAAAATTAAAATTCATTTGGGGGTCCCTGAACAACTCCAGGGGGTCCGTGAAAGGTTTAATGTAAAATAGTAAAATTATGATCCATTTTTATTGTGAGGTTTATTTATAAACTTGTATTAGCTGTTCCTACAACAGTGAACAACACTAATATACTAAGTCAACGCCAGTTGAAAGTAACAATAGTAATATTTATTTCTTTAGTATAACTGCATGAACTGACATATAATGGTGAGCTCGGGAGGAGTACAATAACTACATTCTAGCTTTGGGCATCGTAGTATGTGGAAATTGCGTCATCAAACTCTGACTATATTGTTTCCCCACAATCTGTCGGCACGGCATAGAAAACGGTTATTAAGACATGCCTAGACTGACCAGACCAGCATGGTGTGTGTACTTCTGATCCGCCAGAATGTCAATGCAAGGGTTTTTTTTTCCTGTCACTTGGACAGAGGGGAGGGTGTAATGTGCCTGTCTAAACGCCAGAAATTGCAGGCTGCGACAGTGTGCTCGAATGGGACAGAGTGGAAGGGTGTGAATACCATTGTCTCGGATTGACCGCATTGACCACAGTACCACCACCGTCGCTAAAAGTTTTTTTTCCTGGCCAAGAGAACCCCAATGATCTTTTACCCACAGACTATGGTATGCCTTCTAGACCAGGTTAACCAAATGGCTAAGATCCATTATAGTGCAGATACTACACTTTGATATTAGCCAAAAGGCCGAGAAGCGTCACTGCAACAATTCACTGGGACAACATCTAATCAAGATGATGATGGCTGTATTTTTCTTATTGATTGCAGTGTCTAGAAAGCTGTATATTAATGATGAAGAATTTCTTTTACTAGTTGTGTAATACAGTGTAAACACAGTTTTGCACAAACCACATTTCGACATTATAACAAGAATTACACTGAGTAATAATATAGTACAAAGTAAGATTGACGAAATGGCTCAGTCCGTTGAAAATTCTTTATGTGATTAGTTAAAAACATCTGAATTTTCTATACAGCTTGATGAGTTAACTTCAGAGGGGTGGGAAAAGGGGCATCATGCCCCGGGCGCTACTCACAAAGGAGTGCCAAATGGTATATTTTAAATATATTATATGGTTTTCAAATGGGCGGGCGCTAAAAAGGTATTAAAAGGTATTGTGCCCCGGGCGCTACGGCACTGGTTCACTTTTACAGGAATCGAAGCTTTACTTTTTAGCTTATGTAAGATTTGTAAAGAAGGAAAATTTTGCTAAATGTTCGGAAATCGATACAAAAGTTGCAACGTTATTTACTGAATTAAAAAGATTTTTCAATGTAAAATCTATACCCTTGATGGTGCTCCGGCATTGTTAGGAAGATACAAAGTCTTTATGGCATACTTAAAACAAGCTGTACTGTATGTATTTTCAATGCATTGCGTCGACATCATTTGGTCGCAAAACATCTTAGTGAACATTTGCATGGATCACTAGATCATGTCATTCAAGCAGTTAATAAAATCAAAAGAAATGCCTTTAATGAGATATTTTCTCAACTTTGTTTGAAAAATGACGAAGACTATAACCGTTTACTTCTTCACATAGAAGTATGTTCGTCATATAAAGGTGCATGTTTAAATCAAAATTTATTCGCTCTTTGATTCAGTGTTGATATTCATGGGAAGCAAAGACAATTATTTGCGACACAATTCAATTAATTAGAGAAAAAATATTATATTATGCATTTTTGTAGCTTTTTCACTTGGGGGTCCGTGGGCAAGTTTTGATTATAAAAGGGGTCCATGAGTCAAAAAAGTTTGGGAACCACTGGTCTAGACTTAGGCTGTTTGAAATTGTGAAAGAAAAAAAGCAAATGTTATTTATTGGGTTGTTTTTTTTTTTGAGAAAAACAATTCTCATTAGGTATATCTGCATTCATAACTGAAGTATACTCTCCAATAATATATATATATATATATATATATATATATATATATATAATGTTTGTGACTTCACTAGCCGTGACATGACTGAGCCCCATTTATGTGACTTCACCCTCTGAAGAGCATGCACTCTTTTGAGTCTGTTCAGAATTAATTTGGAAATATGGTAATGTGTCATGTAATATGTCATGTAATATATCATAGTAAACTGTGGTGATCAACTTATCTGGCTGAATAAACGTTTTGTTTACGGTGGTGTAGATACTCGACTGTCAACCTGAGAGTCCTGGGTTCGATCCTCGGTGAGGCCCATGGAATTTTTCCAGGTGAAATTTGGCGCAAAGTCGTCCCACAAGTCCACCCAGCTTTCAATGGGTACCTGACTTTAAGTTGGGGAAGTAAAGGCGGCTGGGCGTTGTGCTAACCACACAATCCCTTCATTTGCCGCGGTTATAGAAACAGTTGAATTCTACACTTCATCTGCCCCGATGGCCCGTTAGGGCTAAGAAGGGAACTTTTTTTTTTTACGGTTATTCATTATTTAATCTTGATGAATGTTAAGGGACATAACTCTGTTTTGTCTTTATGAAAAAGCTATTTTTTGTAGTTAGCTCCAATCACTTACTAAAAATGTTGACAATTATCTTCAGCATTGGTGATGTTTATAAATTTGAAATCCAGGTAATCTATCGAGTCGTGAACTGCACCCCATATGGTCATACACCTAAACAACTTCGATAATGTCTTTGTCACACGTATTAATAATACTCCACATCCTTTCCGCAGGGCGACAGGGTTGAGACATTAGATAACGTCGCTGGTGGCACGAAACTTTAACTAAGCCAGTTGGGCACTCTACAATCACTGCCACCCAACCATCTCGCTAGGGTCGAAGCCAGAGATGGATAAGGCAGCGGGCACAATGGGCACCCACCCTTGGAGGGCCCACATTTTGAGCGGGGGGTGGGCCGATATTTTCTTCTGTAACCGGGACCTCCTTCTAATACATATTTTTATAAAACTTGTTATCATCTGGTGATGTCAGATACTTTTGCCCGGAGTCTCAAAAAAATCTGAAGTTATTTCGCCTAGGTCCAAAAAAAAAATAATGCTCCGATAGAGGTCGACTTTTACTATTAAAGAGATTGTGGTCTTCTGGGATTCTAAAGATTTTGTTATATAGTAAACTGACTATTAATGAATACACACAAATAGTTCACAGTTTTCATTAACTATTTACTGTTACAGCAATGAGAATAAAACTTACTGAGGTCAAATGTTTGTAAAATTTTACAATCTATTTATTGTTTGTTAATTAAAGGTTAGCCCAGTTCTTTCTCGGGTTCAGTGGTTCACTTAATCGGGTCACTTCCGTTTTTGTTTTTTTCAGGCGAAAAATAAATAAATGACGCAATGGCTTTGGGGAATTTCCTTAAAACATGCGAAGCATTCGATCGATCATCCATCGGAACAAGAATGTTTGGTTTCAGATACAAAGCCAACATTCAAACAGTATCAGACCATACTACCAGACTGACAATTGGGATCATTTTTATTGATTCTTTACATACCGTAGATTTACTGAATAGAAAAATCTGAACTCGTGAAAGCCTCCAGCCGGCTTAAAAAAAAACAACAACAGAATTCTCACTAGGGACCTTCATTGGCCTGTATAGATTTTAAGTGGGGTGGGGGGATGGGGGACGCTTTCGAGGGGGGGGGGAATTAGTTATCGCTCCACTACATCTCCTGCTGCCGTTGAGTGATGGGTACTTACCGACATCACTTTAAACTTAGAATTTTTTGAGAACCACTGTTAGTTTACCTATCTCCACCACCATCACCCCCACCCCCAACTCATACTTGGGGGGGGGGGGAGGGGGAATACACGTTTTTGGTTACTTTTGAGAACTTTTTTTCGCTCCCTAAAGAAAACATCAAGAGAAGCTAAGCTTACCTGATATGTCCCTCCCTCCTCAGTCACGCTCACACTTCCCCCCAGGGACCGGCAACAGCTAGCGAGAAGGAACGGGTCTCTTATTTTTTTGTTCTTGTCTAAAGGTATAGTAAGAAAAAGTCTGTCTCTAGGGAGAGTCTGTCAGAATGAAACTTTAAAATGTTGTTTACACAGAAAACACCATGTCTTGGCTTACCTCGGCACTTGGCGATAAATATTGGGATTGATAGAGTAGTTAAAGATACATCGAGATAGATAGATTAGATAGAGAGATACATTATAGCTGGCGGTGAGACGGATTGGCGGATACACAGAGGGAGAGAGAAAGAGACACACCGGAAAATAGACAGACACACAGACAGATAAACAAGCAGAAATAAATGCATACATATAAATATAATATTTAGATGGATTAGATATACAGACATACATTAGCTAGCTAGCTAGCTAGATAGATAGATAGATAGATAGATAGATAGATAGATAGATAGATAGATAGATAGATAGATAGATAGATAGATAGATAGATAGATAGATAGATAGATAGATAGATAGATAGATAGACTGTGATCTTTCTATTCGGGTACTGGTTTCTCTGTCCACTACGCCCCACCCCTTCTACAGTCCATTGTGTTGATCTGCCAACTGGACACAGCGGGGGACAATTCAAAGTGAAATAGCCAAGGGTCAGTTCAAGTTATTCATGCTGTTTTCCAATACCATGAAACCCCTGTAAAGTACTTTAATTTTTTTTTGTGTAAGCCGCAGGGGTAGTTGAAATACGAGACACGGTTGAAAGGTGTGGGCGAATCACACTAAATTATTGTTTGATTGTTAGTTCTTGTTTGATTGTTAGTTATTGTTTGGTTTGAGTTCTTGTTTCATTATTAGTTCTTGTTTGATTGTTAGTTCTTGTTTGATTATTAGTTCTTGTTTGATTGTTAGTTATTGTTTGGTTATTAGTTCTTGTTTGATTATGTTTTTCTCAATGAATGTTTGATTCACGTTTAATTCTTTGAATATTGTTAATTTTATTTTTTTCGAAGGAAGGTGAATGCTGTTTGATTCTGTTTTAGAATGATTTCGCATTCTTGAGTTAGTCTTTGCAAGCACATATAGAATATGTAGGCAAATATAGAATATTAAAGCATATATAGAATATGTAGGCAAATATAGAATATTAAAGCAAAGATAGAATATTTAGGCAAATATAGAATATTAAAGTAAAGATAGAATATTTAGGCAAATATAGAATATTAAAACAAAGATAGAATATGTAGGCAAATATAGAATATTAAAGCAAAGATAGAATATGTAGGCAAATATAATTACTGCAAGGTAGAAATCATTGAATACATTTGAATATTGCTTTGAGTTACATTTCTTCTCTTCCTCGCAAACTATTGCAAACCACTGGACCTAGAAAAATCACGACACCAATGGGCTGTCAGTCAGACAAGGCGAGAAACTGGACTTAGATATGTGAGAATTAATTTATTTGTTTTCAAAATTGCATCACATCATATCAACATCAACACCAACACATCAACACCAACACCATCATATCATATCAACATCAACACATCAACACCAACACATCATATCACCATCAACACCAACACATCAACACCAACACATCACGTCATATCAACATCAACACCAACACATTAACACCAACACCATCATATCATATCAACATAAACACCAACACATCAACACCAACACATCATATCATATCAACATCAACACCAACACATCAACACCATCACATCAACACCAACACATCAACATCAACACCAACACATCAAAACCAACACATCAACACCAACACATCATATCAACATCAACATCAACACCAACACATCAACACCAACACATCAACACCATCACATCAACACCAACACATCAACATCAACACCAACACATCAAAACCAACACATCAACACCAACACATCATAACAACATCAACACCAACACATCAACACCAACACATCAACACCAACACATCAACACCAACACATCATAACAACATCAACACCAACACATCAACACCAACACATCAACACCAACACATCAACACCAACACATCAACACCAACACATCAACACCAACACATCAACACCAACACATCATAACAACATCAACACCAACACATCAACACCAACACATCAACACCAACACATCAACACCAACACATCAACACCAACACATCAACACCAACACATCAACACCAACACATCATAACAACATCAACACCAACACATCAACACCAACACATCAACACCAACACATCATAACAACATCAACACCAACACATCAACACCAACACATCAACACCAACACATCATAACAACATCAACACCAACACATCAACACCAACACATCAACACCAACACATCAACACCAACACATCAACACCAACTTATCAACACCAACACATCATAACAACATCAACACCAACACATCAACACCAACACATCAACACCAACACATCAACACCAACACATCAACACCAACACATCAACACCAACACATCAACACCAACACATCAACACCAACACATCAACACTAACACATCAACACCAACGCATCAACACCAGCACATCAACACCAACACATCAGCTCACGTGATGGTCATCTAAAGCAGTGGTCCCCAACCTTTCTCTCGCCGCGGACCGTTCAACGTTAACTAATTTCCCACACTTGGGGAGGGGGGGGGGAGATCGTAAATTATTTATATTTAAAATTGCTTTGATTTACAATGCCACTGCCGCTCAGTTCCTAGTCGTCCTTAGAAAGTCACACAATATCCAGAGAAATACACCACAGTCACACAATATCCAGAGAAATACACCACAGTAAATAAAAAGGTCACACAATATCCAGAGAAATACACCACAGTAAATAAAAAGGTCACACAATATCCAGAGAAATACACCACAGTAAATAAAAAGGTCACACAATATCCAGAGAAATACACCACAGCAAGTAACAAGGAAATATTTTAATGTTTCTTGGGTGGCCCAGTACAATTTGATCCACGGAATGGTATCAGTACGCGGCCCCGGTTGGAGGACCATTAGGTGTGCCCTTTGTTATAAGGATACATGGGCAGAGACTTGGGATTTACTTGAGGCATAGGGACTGACTGGGCCCTCTTAGCACCAGATTTAATGAAGGAAGGGGCCATCAGGGCATCGAGGCCCCTATGCCAATGCCCAGTTGTCCTATTTTTTAGAACGGTTTTGATGCCCTTTTAACATCTGGGGCCCTGGTTTTCCTATCTTTAGGAGGGGCCCTGGTGTCAGAGCTAAGGCCCCTCTCCTATAAAGTTACTGAACATAATTCAAATATCGCCTGCAGCAATGGCGGTCTAACGGAGTGGCAGCTGAAGGGGGCCCCTCGCTGGACGTTTTCTTGTTACCTAACTGAACAAAACTAAACATTCTTTCCGACCCCCGCAGATGAAACTCGCCCAACGCTCAGCATTCTGCTAGGGCCGCCTCTGGTTCACACAAAAAAAAAAAACTAAAGATTCAAACCCGCACCATACAGATCAGGCTAAATACCTGCAGATCTCAACAACAGTTCCATGACAAAGAGATTTTTTTTTTTTTGAAAGCCTTAAACTTATATGATATACATTGAACCACTGGTATACATAACAACATTGCACCCCCCCCTTCCCCCCTCCCTCCAATTTTGCACACGGCACTAGCTATTTTTTCCACACTTGTGCACCCCGTTAAACTCAATATTGTTTTTTCGACTTGAATTAAATCTAAACATTAGAATTTTAAAGAGTGGAAAAAAAAAAGAAAAAAACGTGGATTGGCTGAACTTGTTCGGTAAATTGTAATGTGAATAAACATTAGCTCGTGGGTGTACCAACTTGTCGTCTGCTAGCACGGTTTAATTTATTTTTATTTTATTCAAACTTTCTTTTTTTTTTTTAGAATTTTCTTCGTCTGTTATTTACTTTTATCATCAAATTGGCCTCGTTGTGTTGGCTGTGAAGACGATCTCAAAATGTGCCAGTTAAGCAGACAGATTTATCCATTTCTACCATCTGAATAAACACGAAGCCGTCCTTTTTATATATATATATATATATATATTACATATAGAAATCTGGCCTCTGAAGGCTAGGATATATACTTGCCAGATTTCTCAAGTTCTCAGTACATATACAGTCGATTCCGCTTAATTGGGACACATCGGGACCGAGGCTTTTCGTCCCAATTAAGCGGCTGTCCCAATTAAAAATACAAATTTACTATTGGCTTCTTGGTTTGGTTTCTTTGAGATTTGTCCCAAATAAGCGGCTGTCCCAACTAAGCGGTGTCCCAATTAAGCGGAATCCACTGTATTTATATATGTGTGTTACTAGTGGTAGAATGGTAGGCTTATGAAAACAATTTGCGATCATTTCTATGTACGTGGTAAATAATTGAATGATAAAACTTCTAATAATGATTATAATCACGAGTTCTATCATTATTGTTATTTTCAAAACAAAAAATAATAATAAAATATATTGATGCATATGGGATTAACGAGTGGGGAGTAAAGAGTTTTGCATTCAGGTGTCATTTCCCCCCCCCCCCCAATCTTGATATTTAATCACGTGACTGGGGTGAGAGAAAAAAAAAGGGGGGGGGGTAAGCTGCATAAAGAGGATTCGAATTTCTTGGCAGAAAAAATCGGCAGAGAGAATTGACAGAGAGAGACAAACAGAATAACAGATAGACATATAGACAGACAGACAGACAGACAGACACACAGACAGATAGATAGATAGATAGATAGATAGATAGATAGATAGATAGATAGATAGATAGATAGATAGATAGATAGATAGATAGATAGATAGATAGATAGATAGATAGATAGATAGATAGAAGTGCCCATCTATGTGAATCTATCTTCAATCAGTGTATCCATATTTAGCCCACACATTGAATGTACCGTACCCAGCTAGTCCTAGCAGGTCTTGTATAAACATGCAATAGTAAACCGATTGGAGTGAAAAGTAAGGGAAAGGAGGGGGGGGGGAGTTAGAGGGGGGTGGGTGTATGTTGACTCGGTAGAGCGGCATTTGGTGTCAAAGAGTATTTCTGAGACGTCTGCCGGGTATCGCCTGCCCTTCATTAACGGTAAGAAAACAACAATACGATTTCGTCTGCTTCTGTTCTGGTTATTTATTCTCTCCCCTTTTAAGTTGGGATCGCAGTTAGTGAGGAAACAAAATACAAATCTCTGGACTCCATGTTGTTTAGTAAGTACGACAGAACGATGAGTGGATAGTATAAAAACTTTTTATTATAACCAACTAAATACTTTTATAGAAATAAAATTATGGTTTGTAAGAAAAATGGGGTCGTTTTAAGTGATGAGCACGCGGGGTCGTTTTAAGTGATGAGCAAGCACGCGGGGTAAAGAAGGCAGCCAAGGCTCTGTGTTAGGAAAACTATGAGAGTTTCCATGTATGCAGGGCCACTGACAATGTCCCACCAAAGGGGGCCCCCTCTTATCCCGCACATATAACAATGGCTTAGTCGTTTGAAAGCAGAAAGCAGATGCCCCCAATGTGTCTCTAGGAGCAGATGCCCCTAACATGTGTTGCTACGGCCATGGTGTGTGTCTTCAATCAATAAAGTCTCAGATTTATTTGAATGTTTTCTCTTGTAAGTAATACGTTTAGAGCATTTGAAAATAATTGGCAATCTCTCTCTCTCTCTCTCTCTCTCTCTCTCCCCCTCCCTCCCTCCCCCCCTCTCTCTCTCCCTCCCTCCCTCTCCACCTCTCTCTCCCTCCCTCTCCACCTCTCTCTCTCTCTCCCTCCCTTTCTCCCTCTCTCTCTCTCCCTCCATCCCTCTCCACCTCTCTCTCTCCCTCCCTCCCTCTCCACCTCTCTCTCTCCCTCCCTCCCTCTCCACCTCTCTCTCTCCCTCCCTCCCCACCTCTCTCTCTCTCTCTCTCTCCCTCTATACCAGCATTTCTCACCCTCTCTCCATTACGCAAATGTAAGTGATATAATGTATCAATACTTAAATTACAGACAATTACACACATTAAGAACAACAACTGTTCATGAATCGTGCAGTCATTACCCTCTGAACTCAAGACACACCCAAGCACACACCTGCCCTGTGACCTAATTTCACTAATTAGCCGTTTAAAATGGGTGGACAATAACTGCCCAGCACTGGCAATGCCTAGCAAGAAACAATGAGTGAGCTTAGAGGATGAATTAGTCACAAGTTTATATGTATGACTGAGATATGTTGTTAAGTGCACTTACTTGAATAAATGTTTGTAATCATGGTCCATAAAATAGTGCATTACACTAAAACAAAATTTATAATTATTACTAGGATTATTGCACTCAGAAATCAAAATATTACAATCATGACTCATACAATGCATTTATCAAAACAAAAAATTACAATCATACTCGGATCATTGCACTAATAAATCAAAATATTATAATCAAGTCTGAGATCAGCGCACTAAAAAATCAAAATATTATAATCAAGTCTGGGATCAGCGCACTAATAAATCAAAATATTATAATCAAGTCTGGGATCAGCGCACTAATAAATCAAAATATTATAATCAAGTCTGGGATCAGCGCACTAATAAATCAAAATATTATAATCAAGTCTGGGATCAGCGAACTAATAAATCAAAATATTATAATCAAGTCTGGGATCAGCGCACTAATAAATCAAAATATTATAATCAAGTCTGGGATCAGCGCACTAATAAATCAAAATATTATAATCAAGTCTGGGATCAGCGCACTACAAAAACACGCTAGACAGTGGAACCATGTTTATTGTGTAATACTGAGAGAAATTTGGGTCCACACTTTAAAAAAACCGTTAACCGCTGAACGGTAGCCGCTGTAGGGAGGGTGCAAGGAAGCTAATCAAACTTTATCGTTGGAATCGCGCCTGATTCTGCCATGTGTGGGCACTCTACGGCAGCAGATGGTCTCAATTCTCGCCGCATTTGCGCGTGTTGACATTCCCTGTTAGGTCTTCTCCCTATCTTGCCTCCCCGAGCAACATGTGTGCAACATTAACTTGGTATTTTAGTTTTGGGGGTCTTCCCTCTGTAACATCACCACGAAGAGATAAGTTGTGAATCTGTTGGGATATTTTTTTTTAACTCAATTGTGTCGCTTCTAGTTAGTTGGCAGCAAAAATAATATTTATTATACAGATAGTGCATTGCTATGTAAATAGGCCTCGACCATTGGCTAAAAAAAATGGCGGCAAACAACGAAAATGACGAGCTGTAGCCATGGACATTATATTTAGCACATAAATATTCATATAAATATAGGATTTAATTGTATTCTTATTTTTTTACATAAAACCTGATTTTGGTTTTTAAAAGAAATTTTTATTTCAAGATTCAGCATTTAACAAGCTGCTATAAACGGTACAACCAAAAAAAACAACATATAAACGCTATTATTTTTACATAGTTATAGTGTTAAGTGTGGTCTTAAGTTACTTATGTCGGTGAAACTACGTATATGTACTATTTTAGGAAAAAAAAACATAATAGCTGTATGAAAATACATTTGAATGAGCAACATCATCAAGCCCCATTTCATTAATAGTAAAAACAGCTTGCAGATAAATTATATATGTCAGTGTATTTGATTTGCTCCAAAATACAATATGGCGGTGGTGCATGCTTAGGTCCATGATTGACTTCCGTTTTAGGAATAAAATGATAAACGTGAGCGAGATATCAAAGAAAGGGGTGGGGTGTGGGGAATTCGTTCAAAAGGGTTTCAAAAGCCCCTTACTATACCGTTGTATTCTTGATTGGTATCCTTTGTTGTTGGTTTGGTTATTGTTTGGTTAATGAATGAGTTATAACGTTACACGTGTGTTGTTCATGTAATGAGTGAGTTGTAATGTTACACTTGTGGTTTGTACGCGAATCGACTGCATTCACTGGGGTAGGGGAATACAGAGCCGTTTTTTTTTTACCGTTTTTTTACCGTTTTTTTAGGTTTAGGGAGGCGGGGGCCCTAGGTAGAAAAGTTTGCAATGTCTTGGGGGGGGTGTAAGGGGTTGAACCAAAAACAACCATCCGGGGGTGGGGGGGGGGGGGTGATACATCCATATAAGTCCATGATAACAGTTTTATTGTTAAGAATTATTTGTGATTATGCTATCTGCTTACAAAAATTAGTCATGTAATGGTCCTAAAATGTTCATGTAATGGTCCTATAATGTTCATGTAATGGTCCTATAATGGTCATGTAATGGTCCTATAATGGTCATGTCATGGTCCTATAATGGTCATGTCATGGTCCTATAATGGTCATGTCATGGTCCTATAATGGTCATGTCATGGTCCTATAATGGTCATGTCATGGTCCTATAATGGTCATGTCATGGTCCTATAATGGTCATGTCATGGTCCTATAATGGTCATGTCATGGTCCCTATAATGGTCATGTCATGGTCCTATAATGGTCATGTCATGGTCCTATAATGGTCATGTCATGGTCCTATAATGGTCATGTGTCATGGTCCTATAGTGGTCATGTCATGGTCCTATAGTGGTCATGTCATGGTTACCGTCCTATAATGGTCATGTCATGGTTCCTAAGCATAGTGGTCATGTCATGGTCCTATAGTGGTCATGTCATGGTCCTATAGTGGTCATGTCATGGTCCTATAGTGGTCATGTCATGGTCCTATAGTGGTCATGTCATGGTCCTATAGTGGTCATGTCATGGTCCTATAGTGGTCATGTCATGGTCCTATAATGGTCATGTCAATGTCCTATAGTGGTCTTATACTAATAGATGTTACAGGGGCGGTGGGAGGGGGCGGGCGGGGCTTTAGACGGTTGACTAGTTCGCCTATGGCTAAAAAAAAATGGCTCCGATTACAGGCGATACAATGGGCCAGAGTTGAATTATCTCTTTAACTGAACCGTGATCTCGACTTCAAGGGGAGCGGAGGGGAGAGAGAGATCAGTCCACCTGGAAAGAGAGACGAGATCACGCCACTGGCCAGTTTCAAAAACCTGCTTGACCCGTTCACGTGTGACACCTAATCTTTTAATTTTATTTTTCTACCATTCTGATTTCCTCGTTGGTCAGACGTGTGAAACCCGGTCCGGATTCACTTGACCGGAACCACAAGCCCGGGGAAACAAAACAAAGTGACCGGTAGAAGACAGTTAAACAGAAACAATAAAACAGACAATATAAAAAGAAGAAATCCCCGATAGTGTTACAAAAAATCTTTCAAAACCTTCCACACCCCCCAACCTCCCATTCAACCTACTTTACAACCCAGTCCGTTCACACCCCCCCGCCCCCTTTATCTGCGGCAAGCCTTTTGGTACAAATTACGTTTTCATGGGGAGTTTTTCAATGATGTCAAGGGGGTATGGGGGTAGAGATGGATAGGAGAAAGAAGTTTAAAAATATAATAAAATGGGCACTTTAGGGGCACAGGCCGTTTTGAAAGGAAATATGAATTGGCTTTTAATGGCTGGAACACTTCAGTGAGAATGTATTCTTCTCTTTTCATTGGTCCCGCTCGGGATACAAGATGGCGGCCATTTGCCTATTGGGGCGTGGTAAGGGGAGGGGGAGGTGTTTGTTACATTAGGGTTTCAATTGTCAAATAAAAGGTATAGAAGCAGAATTTGGTCAACAGGTGGGGGGGGGGTTCAGAAACGAATTCGTGGTATCATGGATTCTTTAATCGAAAGGTAAAATGAAAGATTCAACAGTGGCCATTTTTGTTTTGGTACCGTCACCTCCTTCCCACACAACCCACATGTATGTTGTATAATTTGTGTATTAATCTGTATGTAAATGATATGTTACATTATGACAGTAGTAATAATATCTACATTAGTGACCATCAGCACTTGACAGACAGGCAGGCAAGCAGATGAGAGACAGACAGACAGACGGACAGTCTGACAGATAGAAAGACAGACGGAAAGACAGTCAGACATACATAAATATAGATAGATAGATAGATAGATAGATAGATAGATAGATAGATAGATAGATAGATAGATAGATAGATAGATAGATAGATAGATAGATAGATAGATAGATAGATAGATAGATAGATAGATAGATAGATAGATAGATAGATAAAATATACAAGTCGTATTTCCCTAAATCATTTTCCCTGTTTTTAACAGGCTATCTGGCATATAACAGTCTATCTGACATTTAACAGTCTGACTCTATCTGATAAATTTATATATTTTCCCATTTCTAAACTGGCCAAACTCTTCTGTATTTTTTATTTATATATAGTGAGAAAAATAAAGGGAGGAGGGTGGAGGGGGTGGAGGAGTGTGGAGGGGGGTGGAGGAGGGTGGAAGTATTCCCGAGATCAAACTGTCGTTTCTATTATCGCACAAAAATCGTGTATGTTGACTTAACGAGCCTAGAGTGATGACTATAACACCCCCCCCCCCCCAACTCAGCATTCGTCTGCTGCTTGCCAGATTTTTGTCAGCCATTTTACTATGCTAAGAAAATTATATATATATATATATATATATATATATATATATATATATATATATATATATATACTAGCATACGGTTTCTTTTTTTTTTTGTGTTGGATATGTAAACACACTGGTTATTATTCCACACAAGATGAATAAAAAAACAACAACAATAACAACACCTTGTTGAAATGTACATGATCACGTGTACAACTGTACATGGATGAAAGACGTACTCACTTGTACATAGTGGTAAACGCGAGAACAGACATACTTCGATGTTTACATAAACAAAGGCACAGAGGCAATACATGCGCTTGGGTATTGGGTGTACATATGACTAACACAAGTTTTAATGCGCTTGGAAACATTTATTGAACCTACATTAGCAGGTTCGCCTCTGAGGGAAGGGTGTAATCCGGACACATAGCGGGGGGGGGGGTGCTTCGTGTCTAGCGATACTTTAATTTCTGTAGCTGTATCGTTGAGGGGGTCAAGAGGCCAGTGTCATGGTTTGTCAGGGACTCCCAGAACTATATGCTGCGACCCTGCAACATCCCAACACTCCACCGGCAACATCCCAACACTCCACCGGCAACATCCCAACACTCCACCGGCAACATCCCAACACTCCACCGGCAACATCCCAACACTCCACCGGCAACATCCCAACACTCCACCGGCATACTCGCCAGGATCGCAGCAAGGGAAGGGGTGAGGGGGTATGTAAACTTGGTAGAATTCTAGGCCTTGCGTTACAGTAGTAACATTCTGCTATAGAATGTCTTAATTGTGTCAATAGTTTTAAGTGGCTCAGTTGTCATTGGGGGGCTCAGTTGTCATTGGGGGGCTCAGTTGTCAGTGGGGGGCTCAGTTATCATTGGGGGGCTCAGTTGTCATTGGAGGCTCAGTTGTCAGTGGGGGGCTCAGTTGTCATTGGAGGCTCAGTTGTCAGTGGGGCTCAGTTGTCAGTGGGGGCTCAGTTGTCATTGGGGGCTAAGATGTCATTGGAGGCTCTTTTGTCATTGGGGGGCTAAGATGTCATTGGGGGGCTCAGTTGTCATTGGGGGCTAATATGTCAGTGGGGGCTCAGTTGTCATTGGGGGCCCAGTTGTCATTGGGGGGCTCAGTTGTCAGTGGGGGGCTCAGTTGTCATTGGGGGGCTCAGTTGTCATTGGGGGCTAAGATGTCATTGGAGGCTCTTTTGTCATTGGGGGGCTAAGATGTCATTGGGGGGGCTCAGTTGTCATTGGGGGGCTAATATGTCAGTGGGGGCTCAGTTGTCATTGGGGGCCCAGTTGTCATTGGGGGGCTCAGTTGTCAGTGGGGGGCTCAGTTGTCATTGGGGGGCTCAGTTGTCGTTGGGGGGCTCAGTGGTCGTTGGGGGGGCTCAGTTGTCGTTGGGGGGCTCAGTTGTCAGTGGGGGGCTCAGTTGTCAATGGGGGCTCTATTAGGCTTCAGTTTAATATAAATAAGCATGTAAATTTATCCGACCATTAGGCTACGTGTACTCTTTTGAAATGAAACCTACTGAACTTTTACGAATAGGGTTTAATGAATGGGCCTCAGTGCCGAACCTAGGGATTTGGGGGATCGGGGGGGTGGCCTCTTTGGGGGCCCTTGCATTTTGACATTCTGCACCATGAGATGAGATAATGTACTTAATATTTAATGTAAAAAATTTTTGGGGGGCCCTCCTCAAGCCGGGGTCCGGGGTGACTTTCGAATTTGGACCCCCCACCCTAAGTACGCCTCTTATGGGCCTGTCCAATTATAAGCCTTCTATCTACACGGGAAATTGGGGAATAAGTGATGAGTCAATCAATCATTTATTTATTCATTCAGTCAGTCATTCGGTCATTCATTCAGTCAGTCAGTCAGTTAATCAGCCAGTCAGTCATTCAGTCAGTCATTCGGTCATTCATTCAGTCAGTCAGTCATTCGGTCATTCATTCAGTCAGTCAGTTAATCAGCCAGTCAGTCATTCAGTCAGTCATTCGGTCATTCATTCAGTCAGTCAGTCATTCGGTCATTCATTCAGTCAGTCAGTTAATTAGCCAGTCAGTCATTCAGTCAGTCATTCGGTCATTCAGTCAGTCAGTAGTTAATCAGTCAGTGAAGCTTTTATTGTCTTACAGTATAGTCAGTATAGAAATATAAATAAAAAAAAAATAATGTATCAACAATTTCTTTTTTGAACTCGACAACATCAACGGCGTTTCCCAGCCAACAAATCAGTAGTAACACCTTCAGCGACATGCATCTACTCAACCGAGAGAGAATCTATTTCGGTGAAAGGAGAAAAGGGTTGTTTCTCTTTTTTTTTTTTGGTCTTTTTTTTTCGACTTTCCTTTTTTTTTTAACCTCTTCTCTTTTTAATTCAACGATCACGTCCCCCCTTCCCCCCCCCCCCCCCCCACACACCCTAGCGTTAGCGCCACGCATCGTTACATGTCCGGCTGTTTAGCCTCCAGTCCGGTCGCTTAGCCTGCTACGTCAGAAATTTTTTTTTTTTTAGGGGGAAACGTCTGCTAAAGACATTCCCTCCCAGCCACCTATCCATACCCTTCCGCAGATTTTTGTTTTCTATTGAATTAATATTGGAAACATAGAAGGTGAAGGACTGAAGACAGTCTCAATATTAATATTGGAAACAGAAGGTGAAGAACTGAAGACAGTCTCAATATTAATATTGGAAACATTGAAGGTGAAGGACTGAAGACAGTCTCAATATTAATACTGGAAAAATAGAAGGTGAAGGACTGAAGACAGTCTCAATATTAATATTGGAAACATGGAAGGGGAAGGACTGAAGACAGTCTCAATATTAATATTGGAAACAGAAGGTGAAGAACTGAAGACAGTCTCAATATTAATATTGGAAACATTGAAGGTGAAGGACTGAAGACAGTCTCAATATTAACACTGGAAAAATAGAAGGTGAAGGACTGAAGACAGTCTCAATATTAATATTGGAAACATGGAAGGTGAAGGACTGAAGACAGTCTCAATATTAATACTGGAATAATAGAAGGTGAAGGACTGAAGACAGTCTCAATATTAATATTGGAAACCTAGAAGGGGAAGGACTGAAGACAATCTCAATATTAATATTGGAAACAGAAGGTGAAGGACTGAAGACAGTCTCAATATTATTTGCAATATGGCCAAAATAATTATTACAAAAAAAGAACATTTCCAGCGTTTAATCGGTTAAAAAAATTGCCGATATAAAAAGTTGCCATTATAAAAGTTGCCAAATAAAAAGTTGCCAATATATAAAGTTGCCAATATATAAAGTTGCCAATATATAAAGTTGCCATTATAAAAGTTGCCAAATAAAAAGTTGCCAATATATAAAGTTGCCAATATATAAAGCTGCCAATATATAAAGTTGCCATTATAAAAGTTGCCATTATAAAAAGTTGTGCAGACGATTTAAGAAATTATGGCGGTATGGGAGTTAACTAAGAATTTTTATCAATTAACTTCTTTTAAATTATATTTTTTATTTGATAATTTTATTGACATCAAAAATAGATTTGCGTTCCTTCGTTGAAAAGAAAGTGTTGTTGTATGTATGTGTGTGTGTGTGTGTGTGTTAAGTCAGTGTGATGTTTATTTTTTCAATAAACCATTGACTGCTGCAAGGAGGGTCAGACTGCTGCAATGAGGTTCTGTGGGGCGTTCTATCACCTTCCGTGAATCGTTTTGGTCGACACGGTTTAAGATTCAGTTGCCTACCTGCTGTGACTGTAGTCGGGGGTCCACGGAGACACCATTAGTTTGGGTGAGTTCAAAGTGTTTTTTGTTTTGTATTGAAGTGAAGTTTTTTTTTTTTAAACTATTAGGACACGTAATTCGTTGTTATCACTAATGAATAATTAGAGCCAATATTTGTATCTAATTTTTGTGAATTATACAATATAAACTACGCAGTGCTTTCCAAAAAAAAAAGGTACAGGAACACCAATTTATGTCCATCCTTAAATACATAATTGTCTAACCCGTGTGTCTCCCTCAGGTAGTTTTCATATTGTGCGGTGTATACGTTGTATTTTATAAATTTCTTTGTTATTTCTGTTCATCGCGTATTCTGTTCATGGCAATAAAGGCCACATGTTCTTTTCTATTGCAGTATTTCCTATATTTCTTTGTTATCCCTTCTGTCGGATTTCGTTCAGCCAGCTTCAGCAGGCTTTTCCACTAGTTTTGTCATAAAGATATAACACTGTAATATACTAATACATGCACACAAAAGTCTACGGAAAAAAGGTGCCGGAACGCCGTTCCGGTGCGTTCCGGCAGAAAAAGCACTGAAACTACGTACGTACAACATTGGGGAGGTTGGTTGGCATCCGGGCACTATTTTAACTGTATCCCGACTTGCCCAGCAAGACACCACCTAAAAACTTGCATGATTAATCACCCTGCCTTTATTTTAAAAGGGGACCGTAATTTTCATTAGCCACAGGGGCCACGTAACACATTTATCCGCCTCTGGGGACATCGTGACCAATTCTTTATTCCCCCCCCCCGGTCATTTTCTTAAATAAAACAACAATGTAAAACTGTTTAAATGTTTTCTGTGGTGTCCAACAGATCTGGCTATTGGGTTTTTCCGCTTAAAAAAAAATTCTATTATTAAATCCATCACTTTATGTTCAAGTTGGGCAACCAATAAACAGAACAACGTCCTTCAAAGGTCAGTTGGGTTAACAAAGTTCACTGGCTGATTGCGTAGACCGGCGAGGAATTGGTGGTTTGCTTTTTCAAGTTCACTCTCACAATTAATTTCCCCGTTATATAATTTTAATTCTTTTGTTGATAAGAGCATTTTATTTTTATTAAGTAAATATATATGTAGCCACACAATCAGATAGAATAGGCTTGGGTAAATATATATGTAGCCACACAATCTGATAGAATAGGCTTGGGTAAATATATATGTAGCCACACAATCTGATAGAATAGCCTTGGGTAAATATATATGTAGCCACACAATCTGATAGAATAGCATTGGGTAAATATATATGTAGCCACACAATCCGATAGAACAGCCTTGGGTAAATATATATGTAGCCACACAATCTGATAGAATAGCCTTGGGTAAATATATATGTAGCCACACAATCCGATAGAATAGCCTTGGGTACAGAAACAGTTAACTCTACTTCAACTTGACCGGGTGGTTTGTATTGGCTTTAGACATAGGTAGATGGGACATGCAGGTGCCATCAATGACACAGGTAGATGGAACATGCTTGTGCCATCATTGAAATAGGACATAGGTAGATGGGACATGCAGGTGCCATCAATGAAATAGGACATAGGTAGATGGGACATGCAGGTGCCGTCAATGAAATAGGACATAGGTAGATGGGACATGCAGGTGCCGTCAATGAAACAGGTAGATGGGACATGCAGGTGCCGTCAATGACACAGGTAGATGGGACATGCAGGTGCCATCAATGAAATAGGACATAGGTAGATGGGACATGCAGGTGCCGTCAATGACACAGGTAGATGGGACATGCAGGTGCCATCAATGACACAGGTAGATGGGACATGCTGGTGCCGTCAATGAAACAGGTAGATGGGACATGCAGGTGCCATCATTGAAATAGGACATAGGTAGATGGGACATGCAGGTGCCGTCAATGAAACAGGTAGATGGGACATGCAGGTGCCATCAATGACACAGGTAGATGGGACATGCAGGTGCCGTCAATGACATAGGACATAGGTAGATGGGGCATGCAGGTGCCATCAATGACACAGGTAGATGGGACATGCAGGTGCCATCAATGACACAGGTAGATGGGACATGTAGGTGCCGTCAATGACACAGGTAGATGGGACATGCAGGTGCCGTCAATGACACAGGTAGATGGGACATGTAGGTGCCGTCAATGACACAGGTAGATGGGACATGTAGGTGCCGTCAATGACATAGGACATAGGTAGATAGGCCATGCAGGTGCCATCGATGCTGGACATTAGTATTGGTGGTATGAAATGATGCTTAAATAGACGGGATAATCATTTATCAGCTACACTTATCTACTGCACTTATATTCTTCACTTATCTGCTACATTTATCTGCCAAACTTTTCTGACTAACATATCTGCTACACTTAATCAGCTACACTTATCGGACAAACGTATCTTCTACACTTATCTGCCAAACCTATCTGCTACAATTATCTGCCAAACATATCTACTAAATCTATCTGATACCCTTATCTGCCTAACCTATCTGCTACATTTATCTACCAAACATATCTGCAACACTTATCTGCCAAACCTATCTGCTACACATATCTGCTACACTTATGTGGCGGTGTCGGAATGTTTTGTAGAGATCTGATTTGAGTTTCGAATCTCTAAGATAACACAACTCTCTCAAAGCACCCCCCCTTCCCCCAACCCACCCCCATACCCAAGTAGGCTAAGGGACATAACTCCGTTTGATAACATTTGCAGCTTTGGTTGAGAAAAGGGGGAAAAAGGGGGGGGGGGGGTAAATTACAAGTAAAATGGAGAGAAAGGGGGAGGAAGAGATGTTTGTGGAGTTATTTCGACTTCTCAAAACGGGAGGGAATCAGTCTCTGCTAAATCCATTATGGAAGGGATGTTTCCTTCTTGCCGAAACTGGTTACCTCCTCATGGAAAACAGATCAAGGGCGGATACTTTGCAGTTTTTCTGTGCGAGATGTTTTAAATATAGGCAGGGGCGAACCAAAAGATAAATTTAGCAAATGTGTGTGTAGTTTTTTTTTTGGAGGGGGTAGGGGTTGAGGTGGGTGGGGGGGAAGCGATGACAGGAGCCCAGACTAACTGACCATTTATATTTCAGTCTTTGGGCAGTTCTCGGTGGGATTGAAGGGGAGGTGTCAAAAAAAAGGGTGCATTTTTAATTTAATATAGTTGATATGTGGGGGCTGAAACAGAGGAAGAGGGTGCAAAAATAAAATATATCTTGCCCCTTAATTCAGGGTACGCCCAGCACTCCCCCCCCCCCCCCGAACATCAAGTGAGATACCGGGGACGCGCTTCGTTTGACTGTAGTAGATTTAGTATTGAGAGATGTGACTTTAAGAATGGGAAAGAAGTGGGGGGGGGTATGGTGGTAGAGTCCGAGGGGGGACGGGTAGGGGAGGGTGTAAGACTAATGACCTTACACTGAAATGGTGGGTGGAATGTTAAACTCATTTGTGAGATCTCCAAGAGATAAATCGGGGGGGGGGGGTGATAGACTTGGGAAATCTGGGAGGTTTATTGATTCTGTATAAGTAACAGTGTCACACACTAGTATATCTCTCCCCACTAACAGTGTCACACACTAGTATATCTCTCCTCACTAACAGTGTCACACACTAGTATATCTATCCCCACTAACAGTGTCACACACTAGTATATCTCTCCTCACTAACAGTGTCACACACTAGTATATCTCTCCTCACTAACAGTGTCACACACTAGTATATCTCTCCTCACTAACAGTGTCACACACTAGCATATCTCTCCCCACTAACAGTGTCACACACTAGTATATCTATCCCCACTAACAGTGTCACACACTAGTATATCTATCCCCACTAACAGTGTCACACACTAGTATATCTCTCCCCACTAACAGTGTCACACACTAGTATATCTATCCCCACTAACAGTGTCACAAACTAGTATATCTATCCCCACTAACAGTGTCACACACTAGTATATCTATCCCCACTAACAGTGTCACACACTAGTATATCTATCCCCACTAACAGTGTCACACACTAGTATATCTATCCCCACTAACAGTGTCACACACTAGTATATCTATCCCCACTAACAGTGTCACAAACTAGTATATCTCTCCTCACTAACAGTGTCACACACTAGTATATCTATCCCCACTAACAGTGTCACACACTAGTATATCTATCCCCACTAACAGTGTCACACACTAGTATATCTATCCCCACTAACAGTGTCACAAACTAGTATATCTATCCCCACTAACAGTGTCACACACTAGTATATCTCTCCCCACTAACAGTGTCACACACTAGTATATCTATCCCCACTAACAGTGTCACACACTAGTATATCTATCCCCACTAACAGTGTCACAAACTAGTATATCTATCCCCACTAACAGTGTCACACACTAGTATATCTATCCCCACTAACAGTGTCACAAACTAGTATATCTATCCCCACTAACAGTGTCACAAACTAGTATATCTATCCCCACTAACAGTGTCACACACTAGTATATCTATCCCCACTAACAGTGTCACAAACTAGTATATCTATCCCCACTAACAGTGTCACACACTAGTATATCTATCCCCACTAACAGTGTCACACACTAGTATATCTATCCCCACTAACAGTGTCACACACTAGTATATCTATCCCCACTAACAGTGTCACACACTAGTATATCTCTCCTCACTAACAGTGTCACACACTAGTATATCTCTCCTCACTAACAGTGTCACACACTAGTATATCTCTCCTCACTAACAGTGTCACACACTAGTATATCTATCCCCACTAACAGTGTCACACACTAGTATATCTCTCCTCACTAACAGTGTCACACACTAGTATATCTCTCCTCACTAACAGTGTCACACACTAGTATATCTCTCCCCACTAACAATGTCACACACTAGCATATCTCTCCCCACTAACAGTGTCACACACTAGTATATCTATCCCCACTAACAGTGTCACACACTAGTATATCTATCCCCACTAACAGTGTCACACACTAGTATATCTCTCCCCACTAACAGTGTCACACACTAGTATATCTATCCCCACTAACAGTGTCACAAACTAGTATATCTATCCCCACTAACAGTGTCACACACTAGTATATCTATCCCCACTAACAGTGTCACACACTAGTATATCTATCCCCACTAACAGTGTCACACACTAGTATATCTATCCCCACTAACAGTGTCACAAACTAGTATATCTCTCCTCACTAACAGTGTCACACACTAGTATATCTCTCCCCACTAACAGTGTCACACACTAGTATATCTATCCCCACTAACAGTGTCACACACTAGTATATCTATCCCCACTAACAGTGTCACACACTAGTATATCTATCCCCACTAACAGTGTCACAAACTAGTATATCTATCCCCACTAACAGTGTCACACACTAGTATATCTCTCCCCACTAACAGTGTCACACACTAGTATATCTATCCCCACTAACAGTGTCACACACTAGTATATCTATCCCCACTAACAGTGTCACAAACTAGTATATCTATCCCCACTAACAGTGTCACACACTAGTATATCTATCCCCACTAACAGTGTCACAAACTAGTATATCTATCCCCACTAACAGTGTCACAAACTAGTATATCTATCCCCACTAACAGTGTCACACACTAGTATATCTATCCCCACTAACAGTGTCACAAACTAGTATATCTATCCCCACTAACAGTGTCACACACTAGTATATCTATCCCCACTAACAGTGTCACAAACTAGTATATCTATCCCCACTAACAGTGTCACAAACTAGTATATCTCTCCCCACTAACAGTGTCACACACTAGTATATCTATCCCCACTAACAGTGTCACAAACTAGTATATCTCTCCCCACTAACAGTGTCACACACTAGTATATCTATCCCCACTAACAGTGTCACAAACTAGCATATCTCTCCACACTAACAGTGTCACACACTAGTATATCTATCCCCACTAACAGTGTCACTAACTAGCATATCTCTCCTCACTAACAGTGTCACACACTAGTATATCTATCCCCACTAACAGTGTCACACACTAGCATATCTCTCCCCACTAACAGTGTCACAAACTAGTATATCTATCCCCACTAACAGTGTCACACACTAGCATATCTCCTCCCCACTAACAGTGTCACAAACTAGTATATCTCTCCCCACTAACAGTGTCACACACTAGTATATCTCTCCCCACTAACAGTGTCACAAACTAGTATATCTCTCCCCACTAACAGTGTCACACACTAGTATATCTCTCCCCACTAACAGTGTCACACACTAGTATATCTCTCCCCACTAACAGTGTCACACACTAGTATATCTATCCCCACTAACAGTGTCACAAACTAGTATATCTCTCCCCACTAACAGTGTCACACACTAGTATATCTCTCCCACTAACAGTGTCACAAACTATATATCTCTCCCCACTAACAGTGTCACACACTAGTAAATCTCTCCCCACTAACAGTGTCACACTCTAGTATATCTCTCCCCCACTAACAGTGTCACAAACTAGTATATCTCTCCCCACTAACAGTGTCACAAACTAGTATATCTCTCCCCACTAACAGTGTCACAAACTAGTATATCTCTCCCCACTAACAGTGTCACAAACTAGTATATCTCTCCCCACTAACAGTGTCACAAACTAGTATATCTCTCCCCACTAACAGTGTCACAAACTAGTATATCTCTCCTCACTAACAGTGTCACACACTAGTATATCTATCCCCACTAACAGTGTCACAAACTAGTATATCTATCCCCACTAACAGTGTCACAAACTAGTATATCTATCCCCACTAACAGTGTCACACACTAGTATATCTATCCCCACTAACAGTGTCACAAACTAGTATATCTATCCCCACTAACAGTGTCACACACTAGTATATCTATCCCCACTAACAGTGTCACAAACTAGTATATCTATCCCCACTAACAGTGTCACAAACTAGTATATCTCTCCCCACTAACAGTGTCACACACTAGTATATCTATCCCCACTAACAGTGTCACAAACTAGTATATCTCTCCCCACTAACAGTGTCACACACTAGTATATCTATCCCCACTAACAGTGTCACAAACTAGCATATCTCTCCACACTAACAGTGTCACACACTAGTATATCTATCCCCACTAACAGTGTCACAAACTAGCATATCTCTCCTCACTAACAGTGTCACACACTAGTATATCTATCCCCACTAACAGTGTCACACACTAGCATATCTCTCCCCACTAACAGTGTCACAAACTAGTATATCTATCCCCACTAACAGTGTCACACACTAGCATATCTCTCCCCACTAACAGTGTCACAAACTAGTATATCTCTCCCCACTAACAGTGTCACACACTAGTATATCTCTCCCCACTAACAGTGTCACAAACTAGTATATCTCTCCCCACTAACAGTGTCACACACTAGTATATCTCTCCCCACTAACAGTGTCACACACTAGTATATCTCTCCCCACTAACAGTGTCACACACTAGTATATCTATCCCCACTAACAGTGTCACAAACTAGTATATCTCTCCCCACTAACAGTGTCACACACTAGTATATCTCTCCCCACTAACAGTGTCACAAACTAGTATATCTCTCCCCACTAACAGTGTCACACACTAGTAAATCTCTCCCCACTAACAGTGTCACACACTAGTATATCTCTCCCCACTAACAGTGTCACAAACTAGTATATCTCTCCCCACTAACAGTGTCACAAACTAGTATATCTCTCCCCACTAACAGTGTCACAAACTAGTATATCTCTCCCCACTAACAGTGTCACAAACTAGTATATCTCTCCTCACTAACAGTGTCACACACTAGTATATCTATCCCCACTAACAGTGTCACACACTAGTATATCTATCCCCACTAACAGTGTCACACACTAGTATATCTCTCCCCACTAACAGTGTCACAAACTAGTATATCTCTCCCCACTAACAGTGTCACAAACTAGTATATCTCTCCCCACTAACAGTGTCACAAACTAGTATATTTCTCCCCACTAACAGTGTCACAAACTAGTATATCTCTCTCCCCCCCCCCACTAACAGTGTCACAAACTAGAGAGGTGGTGATCCGCCCATTGATTTTGGTAAATTGATTGGTTTATTTCCGGCCATATTAGCTGGCTTAAGATCGAAATGATTTTGATGGTTGGGGGGGGGGGAGAAAGGACGATCTAAAAGGTCATTTTGCTTATGGCGAATTGGGCCTACAAGAACACAAGGACTGCTCTGTTCATCAAGGAACTCTTAAGCTTTCCGTTATCAGGACTTTATGCTGCGGATCATTGCTAAAATACGCAAAGATTAAAAAATGGAAATTTCGTTTAATCGGTGCGCAACCCGAGAATGGTGCGAAAATTCACACTTAGCTGACATCACATTACAAAACAGCTTAATAGCTCGGTCATGATGACATACACACACACACACATGCCCACACACACACATGCCCACACACATGCCCACACACACATGCCCAAATACATGCCCCCACACACACATGCCCACACACATGCTTATACACACACATGCCCACACACATACATGCCCACACACATGCCCACACACACACATGCCCACACACACATGCCCACACACACACATGCCCACACACACACATTCCCACACACACACACACACACACACACACACATACATGCCCACATTCACAGTGCAACCTCCAGATTAAGTCGGCTAGCATTCCACTGCCCGTCACTTGATTCATACCACACCCTCTTCTCACCCCCCACCCCTATTGCCACCAGTCTCAACCAAGTCAGTCTCCCGCCCTAACACCCCCACCCCACCCCCTCACTAATTAGACCTAATTGTTTGTCACCATCGTGTCAGGGGGGGGGTAGAGGTCTCTCACGCTTCACTATTACATAAAACGGTCATTTTTGTTTGGGGCAAGAGTAAAGGGGGAGGGAAAGCAGTGGTGAGCGTCCTATCCACTCAATGAACGAAGTTGAAAATGTCAAAGGTTAGAGGCCACCCAGCGTACGTGTCATGACCAGAAATCAAAGTCACCAACGACTTTAACCCCGCCTCTAAGTTTGGCTTGGTCGGAAAATAAAACAATTGCCGCTGCGAGTATTACATACAGCCTTTTTCAGCACCGGTCGCCATTTTAAAACGATCCGTGAATCATCATTGGTGCTACAAAATGGCGACTGTTTACAATCTCGCGTCTGTATGACATCACACGTAACTGCTCTAGTGCTAGGATCATCTTCAACATGCTTTCCATAGGTAATTAATTATCGCAAACACCATTTAATTTTTTTTAACGGTACTGGTCGTCTGCAAGGGCCGGATTAAGGTCTGTGGTGGCCCGAGCCCAGGGGATGTTTTTTTAACGGCCCATTTCAAAAGAGAGACTTGGAAAGTAATACATAACTTTAAAGTTGGTGTTTTTTGTAAAGCCCTGTAGAAGTAGGAGACAGGGCGCACGCCTACCCTTAGATCTGCCCCTGAACATCTGTAGTCAGGGCCGTCGTGAGAAATCCCACCCACCGTGCAACGAACACTTGCGGGCCCCATAAATATTAATTATAAATATATTCTATGTTCAAACTGCTTGATGGGTCCCCTTGAGCTGCATAGGGGTGCAATGTATCGGCTGGTCTCCCCCAGCCCCCATCCCCCCCTCAGCCCTCAGCCCTGTCTTCAATGAATGGGAAACACCGACATCCACTTATCTTAAAATCGAACGTCTGAAAGCTGGCTGACTACCAAGTGTTATCGTGATTGACACATCATCATCACCATCATCATCATCACCATCATTATCATCACCATCATCATCATCATCATCATCACCATTATCATCATCACCATCACCATCATCATCATCTTCACCATTATCATCATCACCATCGCCATCATCACCATCACCATCATCATCACCATCATCATCATCATCATCACCATCATCATCATCTTCATCCTCAATCACCATCATCTTCATCTGTCCCTTCAGTAGTTTTTGTCTTTATTGGTTGGGGGGGGGAGGCGGAGAACTTCAAGGAAAATGTCGTGGTCAGGTCTCTCCATCCCACTCCCTGATTTCAAGTAAAGTGGCTACTTAGTGGTCAGTTAATTCCATAATGTTCGCAATCCAATGGTCAGTTCATTCCACAATGTTCGCAATCCAGTTCTTGTTTCAGGGTTGCATCTCTTCCGCACTCCCTCAAGGACACATCCTGCATTATAGTATCGATCAGGGTGTCGTGGAGTAATTTCTTACGAGCCACCTAGGTGCTAATCATTTACTTGACATGTGTATTGGTCTTGTAGTCCATGTTTGGAGCAGTTCAGGGCCTGGTCTCAAATTCTTATACCCCACTGTCTGTCTCGGCATGCAGTGTTTGAGATTCGCACCTGTACAGCAGTATGGGGATTGTCCATGATTTGTACAACCTGTACTTGGTGCCAAGTGAGTGACTCACATTTGAATCCGCGCCTAATACAACAAGGATCACCGCTCTTTATTATCATTGGAATTCTTGATTGTTTCCCATTTATATCGCCATACTAGCACTTCCCGTGCCACGTAGCTCTCAACAACACTTGAGTTAAGCCCCTTTACCTAGGAGTTGGCAGCAAAATAACAATACACTGAGAATTTTTATTTTACAGTTTTCATTCAGCTGAAATGTGCATTATTCGCAACATTACATACTCTGTGGTTTATTCAAAACTCTCACTGCCTGTATTAAGTACCTGTCAGATTCCTTATTTGAGGTCATTTTTTAAATAATTGTTAATTCACAACATACTTACCGTAGAGTGGACGGCGATAGAAGAGTGGAGAGATGGACAAAGTCCGTGAAATTCAAACCCCTGACCCTTGACCTGTTAGATGCAACCACTGCCGCTTGCCTGTGAGTCCACTGTATTGTAATCAGATGCTTTTATGTCAAATCTCCTTCTCTTTATATACATACATACATGGGCGCAACCTATGTACGGGTCGTGCTGGTCCGGACCCTACCAAAAATCAAGCCACTGGTTTTCGACCCTACCAAAATTTGGGGGCAGACATACCAATTTTCACAATTTTCATCTTCCCTAATATTTTGGACCCTACCAACTTCAACATACTGGTTTATATATATAAACATTCTTGGGAGTATTAATTTGAATGGGCTTTGATTCTCTACTTTGTAAATGCATCCTATATGCGTCATTTTGAGACCACCCTCTCTTGATTAATTCCATTTCCGGTACGAAAGTTGACTTTCATCTGGGGAAAAAAAGTATCCAGCGCCTTTGATTATTATAAATTATTTTTTTGTTTTTCATGGAACACTTTCTTTTGAGCCTTGCAGCACGTGTGCGCATGTGCGTACCGTACTGTTTATAAAAAGCTGCGTTTGTATTGGTGCATTCAGTGACGTCATCATTGGCGGAGCTCGGAGATGGGTGTGTCCGGGGAAGGGGGGGGAGAGGGGAGAATGTGGCGTACTGGACAATCTCTGCCAGTAGTGCCCCCCTAATTGCTGTTTCCGTGTGGCTATTTACAGAGGTGGTGATCCGCCCATTGATTTTGGTAAATTGATTGGTTTTATTTCCGGCCATATTAGCTGGCTTAAGATCGAAATGATTTTGATGGTTTATAGAGCTGAATACAAGCTGAATAAACCTATTGTGCTTTATTTAAATTGTTTTCACTTAACTTACGATAGAGTAATTGTGTCGCTAGTGAGTAAAACGGATCAATTAAGTATTTGATCGAATCATACTGAACTATTTATTTTCAGCGGTTACAAGAAACTAAAGCGGTTTCGATATGGGTGGTATCGATACGGGCGGTATCGTCCTAAAATGTAATTGATGTCCACCCAGTTTCCGCAGATGTCCTTGTTTATGTGTCGGTTTCTTTTAATCCCTGATATTTCTGTTTGTCGAAGTTTCACACCTTGGAATGTGCGCATGTTTGTTGGTGTGTGCGTTCATTGACAGAAGCTTGTTATCTTTTCATATCTCTAAGTCCCAGTAGCACAACAAGCCTTTAAAGAGAAAAAAAAAACAACTAACGATAACGCCATCGTATTGACGTCAGGATGTTTACAGCAATAAGTACTTAACGTTGGAGGGAACAGTTCACACACACACACACACACACACACACACACACTTTACTTCGCTGAGTTCAGTAAACTTAATTTTTCAAACTTCTCACCGCCTCCCCCCCACCCCCTATGCACACACTTCCCTCCATCTTGTATCACGCCAGTGGTGTTACCCTCTCACACAAACACGACTTGTGCCGCCCCTGCTAAATGTAAAGTTCATCCCGGCAATGTTTGATTTCTACGTCTGCAGCTCTGATTTGCACCTGTGCACATTCTCGGGTCCATGGCAGAAAACTTGTTCAGATCCTGGTACGAGGAGATGATGGGGGGCTGGCCCAAATGTTGGGTCGTAAATTGTCATGTCGGACCAAACGAACACCTGATCTGAGAGGGGGGGGGAGAATGAGGGAGGGAGTGGCAACATAAGGGAGAAACAGCGAGAAGAAAAAAAAATTCTACCACCCGACCATAAACTTGTGATAAAAAAAAACAACTAAGATACGCGTACAGAAACACACGCACAAGAAAGATACACACACACACACACACGTGTAGACCAGAAGACAAACCCTCGCTAAGCCCTCGTTGCTTGGACCTACACGGGACTTGACACCACGGACAGACGTCGCGTTGATTGCATGTTAAACCGCTGCGACACCTTCTGTACGGTTCTCGTTACTAGATGCCGTCTCGCCGCTAACTCCGCATCTCTTCCCCCCCCCCCTCCGCCTTCTCCCCACTTCCCGTTCCACGCTCGACACACCGAGTACTTCTTCCCCTCTCTTTCCCTTATAGCGGGAATGGGGAAAAAAAATAGAGGTGGGGGGGGGGGGGGGGAGAGGGTTGTGGTTGATGAGATCGTGCCATTAGGATCTTAAAATGTTATCCCCCCCCACACACCCCGCCAGCCGTGACGGGTGGTATATGTCGTCTGGCAGCTGGATAGTTTTTTCCCCCTCCCCTCTTCTTACAACTTCTGTTATACTGATGTTGGCCTCCCGTTGATAATTTCAAATGTTTCACTTTGAGATGATGTTCGCTACGAGACAGTTAATTACTTCGTATGTATCAAATTATTGTTTGTTTTTATTGTTAATCTTTTAATTTAACTTTAGTGTATGATGGTTATTGTTGATTATTGTTTAGTGACAGATACAAGCCCGCGAATAGAAAAATAAATTACGACACCACCAAAATAAGACTGTGACGTCTGCGCGATAAACTCTCTTGTGTCACATTTATTTTAAATTATGTTTGATCCGTTTATTGATGTTTGATTAAATAATTGCTTAAAGTTTTTTAATCAGTTTATCGTATTTTTTTTTATATTTCACCTTCAATGGTGTGTAAATCCAAATTTAATAATCCAACTGTCGCGATAAACATTTCAACATTTGAAATCGAAACGGTTATTCAAAGAAAAAGTTGAAACGTTATTTGGAAAAAAAAAAATCGAACACAGCGTACAGAGAGCTAACAGGTGTCACCCTAAACTGTTGCATCTACTTTATAAAATATTGACTAAAACCAGTTACCGATCTGACTACAGATTTGTCCCCCCTTTTCTTTACTTTTGGTTGAAAGACGGGATTTATTTCCCTTTAACAGGCGCCATATTTTCTATTGTGATACTCACCTAAATTTTTTTTCTTTCTCTCCCTTTTCATCTCAGGGTTGAGTAGAGTTGTGTGCCGTGACAAGCTGCCTCGGATGAAATGTCACAACAAAAGGTGTTGGAATATCTGGCCGTTGAAATGTCTCACGGAAAGGAGCGTCGGCCCCGTGCGAAAGATTTCATTTTGGTGGCACTCGTCATGGCTCATTTGATGGCTCGGGGTTGACGTCACCAGTAGGCAGCTGACACGTTGATTCGAATCTCTTTATCCGTTTGTTTGGATCTCAAGTAGCGGATTAATTCGTCATATTTCTATTTTTATAAATTATTCAAATTAATGGATCTATTACGATCATTGGATATGGATACCTTTAGAAGGTAAGCTTCGTTTGTTTAGGTAACTACCTACTTAGACATATTATGCAGGCCTCAATTAGTGAAACCTATTGATAGTACAGACAGGTATATTTAGTTAAGGACCAACCGTAATATTTTCTAAGATCTCACTTCTGTTTTCTCATTCATCTTTTAACTTTGTTTGCGCGTGTTATATATAATTCTCCACCTGCTCTGGTCAATTCTAATCAAGTCTTTTATCCCGTTTTGTCGGTTTATTTGTTCAATTCAACGAAAAATGAAGAAAATAAAAACGCGTATTACTATGTCACACACACACACACACATACACACACATAAACAAACTTACCCACTAACACAGACGACACAAACAGGACATGTTGCTGTCAAAAGAAAACACGATGGAAATAATTTTCTCATTAACTTTAACTTATTTTTCCTTCAAACAAAAATGTCCATTTGCTCATTCGTTTGTCTGTATAAATGTCCATTTGTCCATTCATTTGTCTGTATAAATGTCCATTAGTCCATTCGTTTGTCTGTATAAATGTCCATTAGTCCATTCGATTGTCTGTATAAATCTCCATTTGTCCATTCGATTGTCTGTATAAATGTCCATTTATCCATTCGTTCGTCTGCATAAATATCCACACGAGAGAATTTTAATTTATTAAACTTTTTTCTTTAAGTTTTAATTACAACATATTTTTGACCTAATTATTTCGTTGTTGTTGCTGTTGTTCTTCCTCACCTGAGAATAAGAACGTGTTTCTAATCAAAAGTGTTAATGTCTGTGCGTGAGTGTGTGTGACTGACTTTAATTATTGAAATCATCTTGATTACAAAAGTTTTCAAACAATAATTTAGCGATCAGTGGGATAAGCATTAGTTTTTATTGAAGATTTATGATAAAAATATTAATAATTATAAATTAACGAATAAATTCGAAATGAAATTATAAGACATAATTTATAACTAGATTAATTTTGTATTTATGTATGTATATATAGATATATTTGATTTTACTTAACAAATTCTATCAAGCACAGACATTGGCAAAATATCATTGATTTTTTTTATTTAACGAATTCTTAATTATGATTGTTTAAGGCGTGAAATATTATGAACATAATTACTTTAACAGTTGGTTTAATAAAATAAAATGAATATTAAACAATACAATAAATATTCATAAATATGTATAAATTAATATAAATTGCATTGAAGGTAATGACTAGTTATAACAAGGCAGTGGCTACGGTTCGGTCCGACCGAACCCGTATTTTTTTTACTTCGGGTACCAGCCATAGATAATATTGCTCCACACCCTAACCCTAACCCTATCTCTAACCCTATCCCTAACCCTATCCCTAACCCTATCCCTAACCCTAATCCTGAAAAAAAAAATTCTGAAAAAAAAAAATTATGTTGTTATATAGTTCAGTGCAGCGACTAGGCCGCTATGCAATAATAAGTAAGGCTGGTACCCGAAAAAAAAAAATACGCGTTCGGTCGGACCGAACCGTAGCCACTGCGTTATAACAATACATTGCATGAATTGTTTTTAATATTGTTAGCCTGTTTTTGTCTGGTGTTATTTTTTCTCGGTTGCTTTTTCCTTTAAGTCTACCAAGTGACTGCAATAAATTATCAGTTGGATGACTTGCAGCTTAGGTCATCCCCACCCAATGGCGACCTATATATTATAAATTGTGCCTGATACCGAAAACTCCCATTAAATATTATGTTAAACAGTGTCCACTATATCACATTTTAAAACTATAATCCCACACTAAACTATTTGAAACTATAAGCCCACACTAAACTATTTGAAACTAAGCCCACAATAGACTTACTATGTGTGTACATCCCATCAGTGCTTGAAAAAAAAAAATAGGTGCCGGTACTCAGTGATGGATTGCCTAACTTTTAATTAAAAGTTCGCAGTTTCGCATTTTATATTTTAATTCTTATTGCGCGCAGTTTTAAAATAATTCAATTTTAACAAATTAATATAATATGATAAATTAATAATAAACGTTAAAATACAAAAAAATAATATTTTTCCCCACATTGAAAAAGGTGCCGGTACGCCGTACCGGTGCGTACCGGCACAAAAAAAGCACTGCATCCTATATTTCGTATTTGTTTTCTATTTGTTTGTAAATGTCCAACTTTGTTAGTTTGACGCAAAATATTTTGTCGTAATTACTGTAATATTACACTGACAGTAAAATAACGGAAAAGTGACATAAATGCACTAAAAAAAAGAAAATATTAACAAAAGGTGAGTTATAGAAACAAATAATGAAATAAATTGAATCAAAACGTTAACTTTGATATACCTTCGTTAATATTCGTAAGTTTTAATTTATATTGATTATATGACAAACTGTTACATGCTGGCATGATGTGTGCTTTCTCTAAATACTTATAATTTAGACATTCTGAACTTTAAATTCAAACCAGACCATAAAGTAGAAACATTTCACCACACACACACACACGCGCGCACACACACACGCACACACACGCACACACACGCGCACACGCGCACACGCACACACGCGCACACACACACACGCACACACGCACACACACACACACGTATATAGTGATCTTGATATGGTTTGACATTTCTTTATTGCGGAGGCTATTTTACATCGAATTCAATGGGACCCCCCACCATAGGCCCTCCCCACCCCCACCATGGGCCCCCCACCCCCCACCATGGGCTGCCCCTCGCACCATTTGCTGCGGTATTAGTAGATAGGCCGCCATAGCTGCAAGTTGGTCTATAGACAAATTTACTGGCCAAAGTTTTTGGGAGGGAATAACAAGGGATTTCTATTGTGTTTCAATGAATGCCTACTTTGAAAAACAAAATATACATTTGTAATTATGTACACACAAGTTTTAAAGTTTTTTTTTCTGACTAAAATGTATTTTGATGTCCGTGTGGTAGGCAGAGTGGAACAACGCTTTCTGTGATTGGTTGGATGTGTTCTATTGTGTGTCCCTCATGTATTCTGTTATTTCGTGTGTTTATGATGTGTTATGTGTTCTGTTGTGTCATGCGTTATGTTGCAATCAATTTTATGAAATTTAAAGCAAAGTACCTTTAAGCAATATTTTTTTTTCTGCTTGACCTTATCCGAGTTGTTCCACAGTGGAGTTTTACAGCGGCCTGACATTCATTTACTGAAATTTGTTTAGTTTTGTTTTTGAGTCTCGATTTTAAATGAGCTTTTGTTGACGTACGATATGACAATAAGATTTGTATCTCACTGGAAGTGGAAATAATTAAATAAATTAATCATCGATCACATTGAAGAAAATCAATTGTTGTGTCAATCGATTACAGTAAATATCAAATTAAGACACGTGTGAAATCTCTTGGATCCTGTAAACCACTAATGGGACGGTTTTTTGCAATGCCCTTCTTTCTTTCCCACCATAGACGATAGTGCAATGACCATGGAGGCACCACGGGAGACATAGCTGTGACTTAAGCCATGACCTGAAATATCCATTGGTCCTCACCGGAGATCGAACCAGGTACCTTCAGGTCAACAGTCGAGCGCTTTACCACACGACCCGTGGCAGTGTGGTAGAGCGCTCTACATCTAGACGACAGGTCCCGGGTTCAATCCCCTATGAGTTCTGTGGCTACAAGTACAAGTGAACTCTACTTCAACTGACCCGATGGACTGTGTAGAGACCACTTACTGGCTGTTGATGTTTTCATATCAAATTTATATTGACATTAGGAATAATGTCGCGGGGGGGGGGGGGGTAATGCCCGGATACCTAATGTACTATTGAGCTGACAGGATAGAGTACTGTTTATTCTGTCACAGTAACAGTTTAGTACCAGGACGGACTGACAGTTTAGTCCCTGCAGTAATTGGAGAGAAGGTGATGACGTAGTGACTGATGACGGAGTGATTGCCTCGCTGACGGTTCCATTAACACCAAGACTAACGGCGGACTTAGCCTGTGAGTGACCTAACTTAGCCTGGGAATGTTGGATGGAGGGGGAGGGGTTATTATTTTTTCCCAGAGACATTTGACCTTGAACACAACGTAGGTGATACATTGAAAGTTTGTAGCTATATGTCTTTTGAACTATATTGTTTTATGAAACATATTCTTTACGTCATATACTCACTGACGCAATTTAAAACATACACAAACTATTTTAAGAAATAATATGCCGAGTGGTGAAAAGAAGGCTTAAACATACGGGCACCACTGGTAACTTAACTGGTCAAATCCTGTGTCTTGACCAGCCGTGAGCAAACTACGGCTCGCGAGCCTAATCTGGCAGCCGGACTGTATCATCCGGTCGGAACATCAGAGTGAAGCACAGCATCGCAGTACAATTTGTTAATGTTCTGACTACTACCTTTAATTTCTATTAGTCCGTGTCAACCCCCCCCCCCGTCCATCTGACCCGCCCATCTGACCCGCCCATCTGACCCGCCTCTCCGTGGGCCGCCCCGACCCAGACATTATTAGAACTTTCCGTGTGATTTACACTCAACCCCCTCCCCCCCCAACCAGGACCATTATTGGTTGTTATCTAGATTATTCTAGATAAATCTAAATTTTCAAGTTGTTAGTAGAAACTATTAGGGGCTATAAATGACGTTTGTTTTGGTCTCTAATCAAAATTATACATAGCCTTGTTTGAATATTTATTTTTACTAATGATATATTATATTAATAGATTTATGCAGGCCGACCTATTTCTGGCTATAATTGATGATGTGGGTCAATTCTTCCAACTTCGACATTTTAAAATTAGGATCTAGGCATTTTTCAACCATCTAATTGTAAGAAAATGATGCTTAGAAACTTAATAACTTTCTTGGTAATTATTGTGTCCTTTAGATGTTATTTCGATGTTAGTATTTTCTAAATTTGGGGCTCCAGGTCTAAGACTGAGTGTATTAGCTCTAACACTAACATGTGTGTGGCCCTAAGACTGAATGTATTAGCTCTAACACTTACATGTGTGTATGCTATGTAACTGTAACACATTATATATAGGGACTTGCATTTAGATAAGTATGTATTAAATGTAATAGTATTATGGGTCCCCTGTCATACCATTATGTCGGGTCGGGGTGGCCTAAAGAAACTCTGAGGCCCCCTGACTAACTTTAAGAACTGAGGATCTTTGGACCCCCTTTCGGCAAAAATTGGCACACACACACACACAAAAAATTCGAAAAATATAAGCAATGGGGATCCCATCAGGCTTGGGAGCCCCCAGATAAGAGTTCGGGTTGCCTCCCCATTGTGGCGGCCCTGTTTAGGGCCCCTCAAGTAATGGATAAATGGAGTGAAATATAAATGTCAGCATAGGGCAGTTATACTATGAACATTCACAGCCTCTTTATTTAGACTGATATTTACCATTGAGCAAAAAGCAGAGAGGGCCAGACAAAACGCAGGTGGGCCCGGCCCCCAGGCCCCACGCACGCTACGGGCCTGTTAGGGTCTCTAACCAGACACCTCCAGATTCATAAAAGTGCTTAAGCCCCCCCCCCCCCCCCTTCCCCAAGTTCCCACCCCCTAAGGCCGCTACTGTCGCAGTTTCAAATGGTTTATAGATTAACCAATACTTTCTGTTGGTTGCTGGACTAAATACTTGTAGAGATCCTCGTACCAGACCCTCTTTCTCCCCCCCTCCTCCCCCCAACATGTGGTCCTCGTATTGAAAAATAAGATTTGTGTCCAGAAGTGTCTGTCGTCACACCTGTCCGAACTGTTCAAGTGGGGAAGGAGGGGGGGGAGTGAATTGAATTGGTGGCCCACTGGTAGGGTGTGGGGTGCAGGAATTTGTTTTTGTTGTTTCCAGGTGTTCAATCACGAGCAGGGACCGTCACGCGGACAGGTGCAAACGGCACCTCTAGTGTCTTTATACCTCCTTCTCTCTATCTCGCACTCTTACACTCTTTTTACCTAGTCTAGTTCTCTCTGTCTTATCTTTCTTTTGTCTCACATAGATCTCTCTCTATCTCTCTATTAATCCCTCTATCTCTCTTTATCTCTCTATATATCTTTCTCTCTCCCTCTCTCTCCTTCTCTCTCTCTCCTCTCCCCCTCTCTCTCCCTCTCTCTTTCACACACAGAGTCTCTCTCATTCACCCTTTCTCTCGTTCTTTATACTTTTTTATTAGTCTTGATATTTTACCCTCTCTCTCTTCTCTTTTTTTCTATCTCTCCCTATTTTTGAATTATGTAAAAAGAAAACACACTTATCTCTCCCTCTCTCCGTCTGTCCATTCCTCCTCTCTCTCGTCTGTCCATTCCTCCCTCTCTCCGTCTGTCCATTCCTCCCCTCTCTCCGTCTGCCCATTCCTCCCTTGGCAGACTTTGATGTGACCACACACAACTTGGAATGTCTCCATGTTTCAGACTAAATCTTTTTCCTGCTCTGTCTATCACGTTCCTCAAATATAATAAACTTTTAAGTCCCATTTATGTATTCTGAAAAGTATTTTAGTATTCCGGGAAGGGAGGGCGGGGGAGGGTGTGAACCGATAAATTTGTTAAAACAGAATGTAACGGTCCTCAAGTTATCCTGAAAATAAGCAAACCCTTTGCTGAAAAGTATAATAATTGTGATTCAGTACTTATGTCTAATATATGTAATATTAGTTACCGGTATGTTTAATAATGCAATATGACATGTTCAATAATGCAATATGACTTGTGTTTGATAAATGCAATATTACATGTGTAATAATTAATTTAATTTATTCACTGCTGTATGAGCAGTGGTAAGAAAAGTTCCAAAAGTCTAGCCAGATTGGCGGTTTTTCCGCTGCATATAAAGTTTATATAATTAGTTCTGTTAAAGTTTATATAATTAGTTCTGTTAAAGTTTATATAATTAGTTCTGTTAAAGTTTATATAATTAGTTCTGTTAAAGTTTATATAATGAGTTCAGTTAAAGTTTATATAATTAGTTCTGTTAAAGCTTATATAATTAGTTCTGTTAAATTTTATATAATTAGTTCTGTTAAAGTTTATATAATTAGTTCTGTTAAATTTTATATAATTAGTTCTGTTAAAGCTTATATAATTAGTTCTGTTAAATTTTATATAATTAGTTCTGTTAAAGTTTATATAACTAGTTCTGTTAAAGTTTATACAATTAGTTCAGTTAAAGCTTATACAATTAGTTATGTTAAAGTTTATATAATTAGTTCAGTTAAAGTTTATATAATTAGTTCACTTAAAGTTTATATAATTAGTTCACTTACAGTTTATATAATTAGTTCTGTTAAAGTTTATATAATTAATTCAGTTAAAGTTTATATAATTAGTTCACTTAAAAGTTTATATAATTAGTTCACTTAAAGTTTACATAATTAGTTCTGTTAAAGTTTATATAATTAGTTCAGCTACAGTTTATATAATTAGTTCAGTTAAAGCTTTACTTAAACATGATATAAATACAATTAATGGGTCGGCAATCGTTATATTTCACATATAATCCCACTTGGTTAACTTTTACTGAAAGTTTATTTATTAATACAAAATACTTTGTTATAATTTCTACCCAACCCAAAAGTCTCGCGACCAATGGTTGACCTAGGTCAGCAGGTCACCGATTCAGACATGAGATGTTTAATTAGACAGTAGCCAATATGAGTATCATTTTATTGTATGTTATATCCGGACTACAAATTATCATAATATATTAACATATGTTTATGTATGTAACCGTTTTCTGCTCAACAAGAAACCGTTTTTTTTTTCTTTTCTGAAAATGAACCAATATTTTTAATTCCGATTCCTATGGTACCTAACCTCGCGAGTGTCGCATTCAGCACGTCTCCTCCTCTAGTCTATTGTTTGCGCAAGTTATCAAAAGACGAGGATAGAAACGTGTCAATATTGCGTCAATGCTTTGCCAGATTTTATATCTATATATATATATATATCATATCTGTCAATTTCTCTTTATTTAGACTGATATTTACCATTGATAGAATGAGCCATAAACCCATTCTAAGTTTTGTTTTTGTCTGCATTTCTCTTTTTTTTCCCGATCTATCTATACACCTACCTTGATATCTATCTTTCTGTGAATTTAACAAAGTTCACTACCTGTGCGCGTGTGGGATGTGCCCTATGTATAACTCTGTTATGACTTGCATGAGAATATAAAAATATAATAATTTAGCTATATGTAGAAATCAATGCATGTTTGGTGCTGAGGACGCAAAGCCGTTCTTAGGTGGGGGTCGGGGGGTGGAGGGGGGCCTTGGTAGAGACCGCTAAAAATAGTTGGGGCCCTGGTTAAAAGTACATATCGGGGCACCCTTAGCACCAGATTTAACAGAAGGTATACTGGCTGTATGATATTTATAAGGGGAGGGGGGTCCCCACAAAGTTTAATGTGTTCAATGGCCCCATTGGCCAATCCGTATATGGACACAGGACCGCCACAAGAAAGGGAAAATCCGACCACAATCATGAGGTGCCTTGTCGATCTGGACAGTAGGGGCCCATTTTCATAGATTTTCAGGGGCGAAGAATTCCTGCCTACGGCCCTGGTGTATGTGTATATAAAAATGGTGGTATATGTATGTATATATATGAAGGTATATTATGTATATATGAAGGTATATGTTTGTATATATATGAAGGTATATTGTGTATATATATATATATATATATATATATATGGTGGTATATGTATGTATATATATATATGAAGGTATATGTATGTATATATATGAAGGTATATGTATGTATATATATATGAAGGTATATGTAGGTATATATATGAAGGTAAATGTAGGTATATATATGAAGGTATATGTAGGTATATATATGAAGGTATATGTATGCATGAATGTGTGTTTATGTGCTTATAGTCAAAGTACTGTTTGATGATTTTTTCTGTCACTACTTTTTTTTGACCTTGTTTCCTGGGTGTCTGGAATTTAATGGAGTTAGCAGGAAAAAAAGAAGATCAGTTTAGTGAATGGTTCTGTGATGACGGAGAGATACCATGAATGGGGGGGGGGGGTAAAGGGAGTGGGGTGTTGTATTCGTTATGGCTGTAAGGGGCGAAATGGCATCAGGAACTTAATGATCTTAGCAGATGTGGACAATATCCTCAACTTCAGCCTTCTCCCAGATCTCCTAGGGCTTAAGAAGAAATGATCGTGTGAGGAAGAACCGGGAAGGCACTACTTGGGTCTGTACTTTTACTTTACTAAATCTACCTCTTACTTAGAGTCTGATGAAATACCAACAAAAAATGTTGTGAAAATAGGAAAGTTGTGTGTGTGTGTTTGTGTGTTTGAATAGAGGAAGGGAGGGAGGGAGAGAGAGAGAGAGAGGGAGAGAGAGAGCAGCCATGTATGAGAATAACAGATGTGAAATGTTACTTAAGAAAAAGAAAAAAGGGAAAAAAAAAATTGGCTCCTTTCAGCCAGAACTTCGAACCAAAATAGTCGAAATATGGCTGACATTTGATCGTATTTGGCGCTGATGTTTATAAAACCTCGCCACCGGTTTTCAAGTTGGGATGTGTTTTTTCAAATGATTCATCCTGGGTTGTTTTTTCCCCTTGCCATCACCCCCACCCCCTACCTCATCCCTTATGTTAACTTATTTTGTTTCCCTCCACGTGAAACCGATGTTGACCTGACTTTGCGGTTACTTGCGATGGTTTACTGGCCACTCACTGTTGTACAGCTGGCCAGTACGTTACTCTGTTGTACAGCTGACCAGTACAATACTCTGTTGTACAGTTAGCCAGTACCTATCTGTTGTACAGCTGGCCAGTACGTTACTCTGTTGTACAGCTGGCCAGTACGTTACTCTGTTGTACAGCTGGCCGGTACAGTACTCTGTTGTACAGCTAGCCAGTACGTTACTCTGTTGTACAGCTAGCCAGTACGTTACTTCCGTTGTACAGCTAGCCAGTACGTTAATCTGTTGTACAGCTAGCCAGTACGTTACTCTGTTGTACAGCTAGCCAGTACGTTACTCTGTTGTACAGCTAGCCAGTACGTTATTCTGTTGTATAACTAGCCAGTACAGTACAGCTGGCCAGTACGTTACTCTGTTGTACAGCTAGCCAGTACAGTACTCTGTTGTACAGCTAGCCAGTACAGTACTCTGTTGCACGGAGTGGATTGCTGCAGGGTCATTCGTGCGATTGCGTATATCCCCGTTCGATGTTGCGGCAGCATGCTTTCATTATCACTGTATACTTTTGAGTGTGTGTGTGTGTGTGTGTGTGTGTGTGTGTTTGTGTGTGTGTATGTTTAGTGCAGAGTATAACAAGAATGTATGATCTCCCACCCCCCCCACCTACCAAAGGAAAACACCCCTTCCCTAGCAGCCTTTGGTTCATATACATGTTTAGTGATTTAAGAAACTATAAAATCCAAAATTAGGAAGAGAATAACATTTCAAAACACACGAGATGTAGTTTTGTGTAGTTTTGTTAAATGCAAACTATTGGTCAGTACTATCAAATAGTATTCTGTAAGTTCCTTTTAATATCCTCCGGGTCAGCCAAGCTGGCTATTTTGTATTCATGTTCATATATTTTTTTGAAGAAATATAGAAATGGCAAAATGCTTTTAAATAACATTCTGAATTAGATATATATCCAACAGCTTAAAATAGAGCATTTCGAATTAGATCTATAATTTTTATTATTTGCTACACAGAGAGTTCTTAAAAAAAAGAGAACAACATAGAGTTGAACGGAATTTACAACAACAAACACACACACACACAAAACTAACTAGCTACAACCTTAATGGCTGAGTGAGAGTAAAAACAAGAAAGGAGGAGGGGAGGTGGGGTCCTGGAGCGGGGGAGGGAGAAAGTAAAGGAGTAGGGGGGAGAAAGTAAAGGAGTAGGGGGGAGGAGAAAGTAAAGGAGTAGGGGGGGGAGAAAGTAAAGGAGTAGGGGGGGGGGGGGGAGAAAGTAAAGGAGTGGGGGGGAGAAAGTAAAGGAGTAGGGGGGGAGAAAGTAAAGGAGTAGGGGGGGGAGAAAGTAAAGGAGTAGGGGGGGGAGAAAGTAAAGGAGTAGGGGGGGAGAAAGTAAAGGAGTAGGGGGGGGAGAAAGTAAAGGAGTGGGGGGGGAGAAAGTAAAGGAGTAGGGGGGAGAAAGTAAAGGAGTAGGGGGGGAGAAAGTAAAGGAGTAGGGGGGGGGGGGGAGAAAGTAAAGGGGAGTAGGGGGGGAGAAAGTAAAGGAGTAGGGGGGGGAGAAAGTAAAGGAGTGGGGGGGAGAAAGTAAAGGAGTGGGGGGGGCTAAACTCAGGGCGATATGGTTCATAAAGTTGCGAGTACCTGCAAATCCCTGCAGTGAGACGGCTGGTCCCTGCAGTGAGACGGCTGGTCCCTGCAGTGAGACGGCTGGTCCCTGCAGTGAGACGGCTGGTCCCTGCAGTGAGACAGTGAGACGGCTGTCTTTGTTGCCTTTCATGCAGCGGTTCTTAAACTACACTCAAGAACGATTTAATAACTGCAGGGATTTTGATAAAAAAAAGATAATAATGGTGCATTTAATAAAATAGCGTTAAATTATAATAATAATAATCAGAATACAGGTCTTAATACTGATTAGAGCGCGCTCTAAAAATTTACATTAAGATTTACCATACAGTACATAACCTTGACCCTGTTAGTAATCAAGAGAAAACAAAGCACTTAATTATTATACCAGGGGACCATATTGCTTGACCATGTTAGTTAACAATTGAAAAATAAAAGGCTACTTATTTCTATACCTGGGGAAGGATGGTCGTGCGATAAAGCGCTCAACTGTCGACCTGAGAGTGCCCGTGGTGCCTCTTTTTTTAGTGATTTACACTAGTTTACAAGATCTCAGAGATTTCATTTCATCCTTGCAAGGGACTTCACACACACACACACACACACACACACACACACCAGGGGTGGGTGATCATTAGGGATCGCGGGCCACAAAACAGCCAAACGGGTCGTATCGACCAGCGAGTCATAGTTGGTCTATGTCTGTACTACACATAAACAACAATACAAATTTAACAGTACCATTAGATGCTTTAGCACACACACGCGATCACACACGCGATCACACACACACACACACACATGCGCGCGCGCACCCAAAGCTCAGTTTCCGCTCTCACAATTAACGTTATAATATTTTCTAAATAATGAATTATTAAATGACAAACGAAAGTTGTTGCTGAAAGTAAATTAAGATTGGTCAATTTATTATCATTATTATGTATTAATATTAATAGCGCACGTGTACGTTCTATGAAACTTGGTCAGTTGCATTCGTGCAGAACCATTGAGTCAGTCCATCACAATTCGTTGAAATAATTCGTCTATGTAGGTCATGTTGGTCAATTACATTATTTTCAGCGGCACTCACTGCTGCTCCATCCCAGGGTTAAATCGAGGAGATGTTAAACTCGAGTAATATGTCTTTGACAACTTTGGATAACTCGATAATCGGATAACTCGATTTAAAAAAAAAAAAATTACCCCCCCCCCCCTTCAGCTTATCGACTTATGCGGGCTTGACAGGCCAACGTATTTGACCTGAATTAATTAGCTGTCAATCATCATACAATAACACAGTTTAATAAATGCTAATCTCCTAATCAGATGTTACATTTCATCCCGTACTTCCCTATAGAGACAGAGAGAGGGGGTGGGTACTGAGGGCCGTGCGCCACGCCCTGTGAGGACCACTGCATCGGCTGCACGTGGTCACTCCAGTGGAGGCGGCATTGAAACCATGGGGATCCCGTTTCAAAGGTGTAAATAGTTGACCTTGTGAATGGGGGGGGGTGGGGCTGGAGGTGTCAAAGAATAGCCGAGAGGCTAAAGTCGGCACAGCTGGGGGGGGGGTCGTTTTATGTGGACGGGGTATTGATTCGGACATTTGTACTCAAACAGTTTTTTTTAGTACCGGTTGCATAATGGTATCGTGTGATTGCCTTTCATAATGGTATCGTGTGATTGCCTTTCATAATGGTATCGTGTGATTGCCTTTCATAATGGTATCGTGTGATTGCCTTTCATAATGGTATCGTGTGATTGCCTTTCATAATGGTATCGTGTGATTGCCTTTCATAATGGTATCGTGTGATTGCCTTTCATTCTCGAACCTAAAGAACCATAATGCCAACTCATTAAGTTCTGTATATGGCATAATGTCAACTCATTAAGTTCTGTATATAGCATAATGTCAACTCATTAAGTTCTGTATATACCATAATTCCAACTCATTAAGTTCTGTATATAGCATAATGTCAACTCATTAAGTTCTGTATATAGCATAATGTCAACTCATTAAGTTCTGTTAATACAAGAGTTCAAAACTCAAAACCAGAACCCACTCGCAAAAATTAATAAATATGTATATCTATAAATATGTACATTTTTCTACAAATATCTATATGTATATGTGCAAATGTATACGTGCGTCTATTTCGTCTATTTCGTCTATTTCGGGAATTTCTTAACAGCATGACCCCCCGCCCCCCTTTTCCCACTCTTGCAAAAATGAAATATAGGTGGTCAGTTAGCATGAAGGGCCCAATTCCAATTAGCGCACCAGTTCCCTTATTTAGGACATGTCCCTTAGAAAGAGAAGAGGTATGGGGGAGGGGGGGAGGTTGTATAGTCCTTGGCGGAGCTAGCAGCAGTAGTAGAACTGATATAGAATATTCGTAACAGTTGGGGGAGCTAGCAGCAGTAGTAGGACTGATATAGAATATTCGTAACAGTTGGGGGAGCTAGCAGCAGTAGTAGAACTGATATAGAATATTCGTAACAGTTGGGGGAGCTAGCAGCAGTAGTGGAACTGATATAGAATATTCGTAACAGTTGGGGGAGCTAGCAGCAGTAGTAGAACTGATATAGAATATTCGTAACAGTTGGGGGAGCTAGCAGCAGTAGTAGGACTGATATAGAATATTCGTAACAGTTGGGGGAGCTAGCAGCAGTAGTAGAACTGATATAGAATATTCGTAACAGTTGGCGGAGCTAGCAGCAGTAGTAGAACTGATATAGAATATTCGTAACAGTTGGCGGAGCTAGCAGCAGTAGTAGAACTGATATAGAATATTCGTAACAGTTGGGGGAGCTAGCAGCAGTAGTAGAACTGATATAGAATATTATAACAGTTGGGGGAGCTAGCAGCAGTAGTAGAACTGATATAGAATATTTGTAACAGTTAGGGAGCTAGCAGCAGTAGTAGAACTGATATAGAATATTCGTAACAGTTGGGGAGGCTAGCAACAGTAGTAGAACTGATATAGAATATTCGTAACAGTTGGGGAGCTAGCAGCAGTAGTAGAACTGATATAGAATATTCGTAACAGTTGGCGGAGCTAGCAGCAGTAGTAGAACTGATATAGAATATTCGTAACAGTTGGCGGAGCTAGCAGCAGTAGTAGAACTGATATAGAATATTCGTAACAGTTGGGGAGCTAGCAGCAGTAGTAGAACTGATATAGAATATTCGTAACAGTTGGGAGCTAGCAGCAGTAGTAGAACTGATATAGAATATTCGTAACAGTTGGGGAGCTAGCAGCAGTAGTAGAACTGATATAGAATATTCGTAACAGTTGGGGGAGCTAGCAGCAGTAGTAGAACTGATATAGAATATTCGTAACAGTTGGGGGAGCTAGCAGCAGTAGTAGAACTGATATAGAATATTCGTAACAGTTGGGGGAGCTAGCAGCAGTAGTAGAACTGATATAGAATATTCGTAACAGTTGGGGGAGCTAGCAGCAGTAGTAGAACTGATATAGAATATTCGTAACAGTTGGGGGAGCTAGCAGCAGTAGTAGAACTGATATAGAATATTCGTAACAGTTGGGGGAGCTAGCAGCAGTAGTAGGACTGATATAGAATATTCGTAACAGTTGGGGGAGCTAGCAGCAGTAGTAGAACTGATATAGAATATTCGTAACAGTTGGGGGAGCTAGCAGCAGTAGTAGAACTGATATAGAATATTCGTAACAGTTGGGGGAGCTAGCAGCAGTAGTAGGACTGATATAGAATATTCGTAACAGTTGGGGGAGCTAGCAGCAGTAGTAGAACTGATATAGAATATTCGTAACAGTTGGGGGAGCTAGCATCAGTAGTAGGACTGATATAGAATATTCGTAACAGTTGGGGGAGCTAGCAGCAGTAGTAGGACTGATATAGAATATTCGTAACAGTTTGGGGAGCTAGCAGCAGTAGTAGGACTGATATAGAATATTCGTAACAGTTGGGGGAGCTAGCAGCAGTAGTAGAACTGATATAGAATATTCGTAACAGTTGGCGGATCTAGCAGCAGTAGTAGAACTGATATAGAATATTCGTAACAGTTGAGGGAGCTAGCAGCAGCAGTAGAACTGATATAGAATATTCGTAACAGTTGGGGGAGCTAGCAGGAGTAGTAGAACTGATATAGAATATTCGTAACAGTTGGGGGAGCTAGCAGCAGTAGTAGGACTGATATAGAATATTCGTAACAGTTGGGGGAGCTAGCAGCAGTAGTAGGACTGATATAGAATATTCGTAACAGTTGGGGGAGCTAGCAGGAGTAGTAGGACTGATATAGAATATTCGTAACAGTTGGGGGAGCTAGCAGCAGTAGTAGAACTGATATAGAATATTCGTAACAGTTGGCGGATCTAGCAGCAGTAGTAGAACTGATATAGAATATTCGTAACAGTTGTGGGAGCTAGCAGCAGCAGTAGAACTGATATAGAATATTCGTAACAGTTGGGGGAGCTAGCAGCAGTAGTAGAACTGATATAGAATATTCGTAACAGTTGGGGGAGCTAGCAGCAGTAGTAGAACTGATATAGAATATTCGTAACAGTTGGGGGAGCTAGCAGCAGTAGTAGAACTGATATAGAATATTCGTAACAGTTGGGGGAGCTAGCAGCAGTAGTAGAACTGATATAGAATATTCGTAACAGTTGGGGAGCTAGCAGCAGTAGTAGAACTGATATAGAATATTCGTAACAGTTGGGGGGAGCTAGCAGCAGTAGTAGAACTGATATAGAATATTCGTAACAGTTGGGGGAGCTAGCAGCAGTAGTAGAACTGATATAGAATATTCGTAACAGTTGGGGGAGCTAGCAGCAGTAGTAGAACTGATATAGAATATTCGTAACAGTTGGGGGAGCTAGCAGCAGTAGTAGAACTGATATAGAATATTCGTAACAGTTGGGGGAGCTAGCAGCAGTAGTAGAACTGATATAGAATATTCGTAACAGTTGGGGGAGCTAGCAGCAGTAGTAGAACTGATATAGAATATTCGTAACAGTTGGGGGAGCTAGCAGCAGCAGTAGAACTGATATAGAATATTCGTAACAGTTGGGGGAGCTAGCAGCAGCAGTAGAACTGATATAGAATATTCGTAACAGTTGGGGGAGCTAGCAGCAGCAGTAGAACTGATATAGAATATTCGTAACAGTTGGGGGAGCTAGCAGCAGTAGTAGAACTGATATAGAATATTCGTAACAGTTGGGGGAGCTAGCAGCAGCAGTAGAACTGATATAGAATATTCGTAACAGTTGGGGGAGCTAGCAGCAGCAGTAGAACTGATATAGAATATTCGTAACAGTTGGCGGAGCTAGCAGCAGCAGTAGAACTGATATAGAATATTCGTAACAGTTGGGGGAGCTAGCAGCAGCAGTAGAACTGATATAGAATATTCGTAACAGTTGGGGGAGCTAGCAGCAGCAGTAGAACTGATATAGAATATTCGTAACAGTTGGGGGAGCTAGCAGCAGCAGTAGAACTGATATAGAATATTCGTAACAGTTGGCGGAGCTAGCAGCAGCAGTTGAACTGATATAGAATATTCGTAACAGTTGGGGGAGCTAGCAGCAGTAGTAGAACTGATATAGAATATTCGTAACAGTTGGGGGAGCTAGCAGCAGTAGTAGAACTGATATAGAATATTCGTAACAGTTGGGGGAGCTAGCAGCAGTAGTAGAACTGATATAGAATATTCGTAACAGTTGGGGGAGCTAGCAGCAGTAGTAGAACTGATATAGAATATTCGTAACAGTTGGGGGAGCTAGCAGCAGTAGTAGAACTGATATAGAATATTCGTAACAGTTGGCGGAGCTAGCAGCAGTAGTAGAACTGATATAGAATATTCGTAACAGTTGGGGGAGAGTGCTAGCAGCAGTAGTAGAACTATAGAATATTCGTAAGAGTTGGGGAGCTAGCAGCAGTAGTAGAACTAACATAGAATATTCGTAACAGGGGAGCTAGCAGCAGTAGTAGAACTGATATAGAATATTCTTCGTAACAGTTGGGGAGCTAGCAGCAGTAGTAGAACTGATGAATAGAATATTCGTAACAGTTGGGGGAGCTAGCACCAGTAGTAGAACTGATATAGAATATTCGTAACAGTTGGGGGAGCTAGCAGCAGTAGTAGAACTGATATAGAATATTCGTAACAGTTGGGGGAGCTAGCAAAGCAGTAGTAGAACTGATATAAATATTCGTAACAGTTGGGGGAGCTAGCAGCAGTAGTAGAACTGATATAGAATATTCGTAACAGTTGGGGAGCTAGCAGCAGTAGTAGAACTGATATAGAATATTCGTAACAGTTGGGGGAGCTAGCAGCAGTAGTAGAACTGATATAGAATATTCGTAACAGTTTGGGGAGCTAGCAGCAGTAGTAGAACTGATATAGAATATTCGTAACAGTTTAGGGGAGCTAGCAGCAGTAGTAGAACTGATATAGAATATTCGTAACAGTTGGGAGCTAGCAGCAGTAGTAGAACTGATATAGAATATTCGTAACAGTTGGGGGAGCTAGCAGCAGTAGTAGACTGATATAGAATATTCGTAACAGTTGGGGAGCTAGCAGCAGTAGTAGAACTGATATAGAATATTCGTAACAGTTGGGGGAGCTAGCAGCAGTAGTAGAACTGATATAGAATATTCGTAACAGTTGGGGGAGCTAGCAGCAGTAGTAGAACTGATATAGAATATTCGTAACAGTTGGCGGAGCTAGCAGCAGTAGTAGAACTGATATAGAATATTCGTAACAGTTGGGGGAGCTAGCAGCAGTAGTAGAACTGATATAGAATATTCGTAACAAAGTTGGGGGGAGTAGCAGCAGGTAGTGAGAACTGATATAGAATATTCGTAACAGTTAGAGGGGAGCTAACAGCAGTAGTAGAACTGATATAGAATATTCGTAACAGTTGGGGGAGCTAGCAGCAGTAGTAGAACTGATATAGAATATTCGTAACAGTTGGCGGAGCTAGCAGCAGTAGTAGAACTGATATAGAATATTCGTAACAGTTGGGGGAGGGAAATGTGGGGAATAAAAACACTAGCTCTGATGATGCAAATAACAAGTTCACCATTAATTGGATGTAGGAGTGTAGTAATCAGACAAAACGATATAACCATAGAGCATTGATAGTTTAAACAGCATACGTTACATAACTTATTTCTTCATTTTTTTTGTTTTAATTAACATTTATGATAGGTGCTACTGTTATTTCAAACTATTTATGATAGGTGCTACTGTTATTTCAAACTATTTATGATAGGTGCTACTGTTATTTCAAACTATTTATGATTGGTGGTACTGTTATTTCAAACTATTTATGATTGGTGGTACTGTTATTTCAAACTATTCCAATGTTGGAAAGAAAACTTCTTAAGGTCCACGGTACAGGCTACTACAAAGTCTGCATTGGTTAATTGTTACATACAGTTGTTAAAACGAATGTAGAAAGTAGGTCAGACCACACAAAACAAAAACAACTTCGATATCAAACCATGGGCGACATGACCACGTGTAGGTAACAAGGTTTCTACCAATGCCTACAAAATGCGATGGAATATTCCGGATCATTAGGTTCTGGTCGAGCACTCGATCTATCCTCGTAAAGTAGATCTCATTAGATGCGGCAGTGACGCACTTGATTCCCCCCCCCCACTCCATAATGCCCCCCCCTTTTTTCCTACTCGCTGTTTCTCCATTCCACCCCCCCTCCCCCACCATAACGTGTCAAGCAATCCCCCGGATTGAAATCTAGCCGCACGGTGGCGCTCGGGGTTAGGTTTGACGTTGTGATATGTTTATGCCTTCCCGTGATTATGTCCTCCTTGTTTGAACTTTTATTGCGGCATTGTTCAACGACAATGGTCTCCCCTTGGCTTCAAGTCGAGAGCAATTTTTATTTTTTATTTTAAAACTTTAAATAAATGTATGCATTTCTTTACAAGCTAAACGTTGTTCTCTAAACTTATTTAAGTCTTGCAAGCGTGCAGCAGGCGATTTTGTGGTTGTGCGTGCGCGTGTGTGTGTGTATTATTTTAGTGTATACTTGTGCATAGGGTGTGATAGCATGTGTATTTTATTTTTGTTTTTTAAATGGATTGCAGGCAGGTGTTGTTTGGCACGTAATTACAACTTGCGGTATGTGGCATTTTGATAGACTCTATTGTCCTGCATTTTATGACCCCCCCCCCCTTTTTTTTTCTCTCTCTTTTGTAATCGCTCATTAAATTATATGACCAAGTAGTTGCCCCTACCAAGTAGTTGACCCATAACATTTTTTTTTAAAAAGAATTGCTGTTTCTTTAAAAGGGAAAAAAATTGCAATAATCTTTAACTGCCTGTGGCTGAAACTGGAGTGTGGGGGTGGTATGTGCATTAAAAAAAGGGGGTTGGAGGAAACGTTAAGTTTGAAATATGCATTGTGTATAGGTGCACCGTGTATAAGCGCACTGTGTACATGAGTGACGTGTATATGTGCACTGTGTAATGTGCACTGTGTATATGTGCACTGTGTATATGTGCACTGTGTATATATGCACTGTGTACATGTGCACTGTGTATATGTGCACTGTGTATATGTGCACTGTGTATATGTGCACTGTGTATATGTGCACTGTGTATATGTGCACTGTGTATATGTGCACTGTGTATCATTTGAGAAAAGTATTACATGTGATGTTTGAGAGTTATGACGTCTATCGTGGTCACCAACTGTCTGTCTCTCTTGGTCACCAACTGTCTGTCTCTCTTGGTCACCAACTGTCTGTCTCTCTTGGTCACCTACTGTCTGTCTCTCTTGGTCACCTACTGTCTGTCTCTCTTGGACACCTACTATCTGTCTCTCTTGGTCACCTACTGTCTGTCTCTCTTGGTCACCTACTGTCTGTCTCTCTTGGACACCTACTGTCTGTCTCTCTTGGTCACCTACTGTCTGTCTCTCTTGGTCACCTACTGTCTGTCTCTCTTGGACACCTACTATCTGTCTCTCTTGGTCACCTACTGTCTGTCTGTCTCTCTTGGTCACCTACTGTCTGTCTCTCTTGGACACCTACTGTCTGTTTCTCTTGGTCACCTACTGTCTGTCTCTCTTGGTCACCAACTGTCTGTCTTTCTTAGTAGCACCCAGGACGGATTCTAAAAACACCGCCCATTTTCTCGTGCCTATAAATACCGCCCATTTTCTCGTGCCTAAAACACCGAGGTGAAAAATGCCACTCTTTGCTGGTGGCAGTGTGCGGACCGCCCCATACCTAGTAAGCCAGTGAATGTCCACGCAATGTCCATAGTAAGCCAGTGAATGTCCACGCAATGACCATAGTAAGCCAGTGAATGTCTACGAAATGACCATAGCTGTACTAGACATCATCTGCCCTCAATGAATACCCCCAACTCTCTTTAGTTTGCCTAAATTCAGCCACATCTCTGATACAAGTACACATTCAATCACATCTCTGATACAAGTACACATTCAGCCACATCTCTGATACAAGTACACATTCAGCCACATCTCTCATAGAAGTACACATTCAGCCACATCTCTGATACAAGTACACATTCAATCACATCTCTGATACAATTACACATTCAGCCACATCTCTGATACAAGTACACATTCGACCACATGTCTGATACAAGTACACATTCAGCCACATCTCTGATACAAATACACATTCACCCACATCTCTGATACAAGTACACATTCGACCACATGTCTGATACAAGTACACATAAAACCACATCTCTGATACAAGTACACATTCAATCACATCTCTGATACAAGTACACATTCAACCACATGTCTGATACAAGTACACATTCAATCACATGCTAGATACATATACACATTCAATCACATCTCTGATACAAGTACACATTCAGCCACATCTCTGATACAAGTACACATTCAATCACATGTCAGATACAAGTACACATTCAACCACATCTCTGATATAAGTACATATTCAACCACATGTCAGATACAAGTACACATTCAATCACATGTCAGATACATATACACATTCAATCACATGTCAGATACATATACACAGTCCCACATTTCGCTTACGCTCCTGAGTCTTGCCTCCATTTTACTGAATATTACAATTTTTCATAAAAGGAAAAATGTTTTGTTCTCAACATAAAAATGTTTCACGGCAAAGTAAATAATTTGGCCGTACGTGTCACGCTTCACCACCTTCTGGCGCCACTGAATGGTGGCCGTTTTATAATGGGGTGGAGGGGGGGGCGCCACTTTAACAACGACACCTTCCATTTTCTGTCTATAAACACGGCAGCTTTTAAAAAATAAAACTTCTGTCTTCCTGACAATCTTTGATTTCAATCTTTAAGTCTCTGGCACGATACACGGCATCGATCTTTGATGCCTTATCTTTGACCTATCGTTGTGTCTTTTTTTTTTTTTGGTTTTGTTCAATCTTTGTACACTATTTGTTGAATTCTTCCACTCTTCCCTTAAAAACATATTCTTTACTATTAAAAAAATTGGCATCCCGTTTTCACCTATAATTTTTTCCAAGCCAACTAAAATCTGTTTCTTCTACGTTGTCTCATATGTGTCTGTCTAAAATCTGTTTCTTCTACGTTGTCTCATATGTGTCTGTCTAAAATCTGTTTCTTCTACGTTGTTTCATATGTGTCTGTCTAAAATCTGTTTCTTGTACGTTGTCTCATATGTGTCTGTCTAAAATCTGTTTCTTCTACGTTGTCTCATATGTGTCTGTCTAAAATCTGTTTCTTCTACGTTGTTTCATATGTGTCTGTCTAAAATCTGTTTCTTGTACGTTGTCTCATATGTGTCTGTCTAAAATCTGTTTCTTCTACATTGTCTCATATGTGTCTGTCTCCCTTGGGTGATTCCCGCGCCCCCCCGGTCCTCAGCATATGTTGTGTTTTTTTTGTTTGTTAAATACGCGGCCCTGCTCTGTGACGCGATTAAAACCCCACAGAAATGCAGATTGTTTTGTTGAAGTATTTTTCCCACCTGTAAAAGTGGCAAATTTTGAAGTTAAATTACAACCTGTCCTCCCCGCTTCTTCTCGCAGGTGCCACAACAACCGATGGCGTCCTCATTTCGGCAACGCCTTTGTAAATGTATCCTGTCTATTTACTTAATGTGCACTTTCATCTTTTGTGCGGCTCCACCCGGCCCCCCCCCCTCTACGGTACGCCCCTGCTTGAAGTGGGCAGAAGAAATAAATCCAGAGATCTTCAAGTAGACATGAAGTGTGTGTGTGGTGGATGGGGCGGGGGTGTAGGGGAGGTAACTTGTTTCGTGCCTACGGTACATTGTCCACGGTGGTGAAGCTGGATTTATTGCCCCTGGTGAACGCAGTGATAAGGCATGCGGCCGATGCGATTATGGCCCCTGGCTTTTATTTTCTCCACAAAGAGTGAACTAGCGACGTCTACCTCCCTGTCCCCCCCCTTTTTTTTTTTCTCATTCTGTCCGTCACTCTCCTTCTCTCTATCCACCGTTTCATTCCTCTGTATATATTGTTACTTTCAATTTATTAACGGGAAATTCACCGAGCGCACCCCCCCTTCCTTCACCACACCTCTTTTTTTTTTATTTCTTTCAATAATTCTATGGGTAGAAATTGTAGCATGAATGCATACTTTCTTTCAATCTTTTTTGTCCCTTTTAGTGTCCTTCTCGTGTCAACCCTCTCTCTCTCTCTCTCTCTCTCTCTCTCTCTGTCTCTCTCTCTCTGTCTCTCTCTGTCTCTCTCTCCCTCTGCGGTAAAATGAATGCCGGTATATGAGATCAGGTAGTGAAAGGGTAAACACTTTCTATAGGATTCAAACAAGTGAATTGAAGAAGAAAGATTTCACGAGGACAAGACGAGGGGGATCGGTTGATGGAGGGGGGAGAAGGTTTTTTAATTTAAGGATAGAAAAATGGTGGTTTGGGGGGGGGGTCGAGGGGGGAGAAAATAGAGGGTGGGGTTGGAGGACGACACCCAGTGTTTAACTTGCTGTTTGTTTGTGTCAACATTAGAGGTTACACTGGGAGAAAGGCCTGGGGGGGGGGGCATTGGTGGGTGTGAAGTGGGTGGGTGGGGGGGGGGGGAGCCCTGGAATTTGGAAGTGCTCTTAACACCTTTATAGAGCGACACCTTCAGTTTCACACAGCACTTCACCTGGCACCTGAGCTAATAACCGAAACTTTTGTGTGTTCTGTTTCTTAAAACGACATTTGTGGGAGAGAAGAACACAGACAGTACTTGGTTTGTGTCACCATTAGGATGGTGGGAGCGAAGTACACAGACAGTACTTGGTTTGCGTCACCATTGTGATGGTAGGAGCGAAGTACACAGACAGTACTTGGCTTGTGTCACCACTGGGATGGAGCAAGTACCCATTGAGATGACTTCCATCGTAATGTTAGTAATGAAGTGCGCTGAGTATATTGAAGATGTCTATTGTGATGGTAGGATTCAATTGCACTGAGTATATTGACGATGTCTATTGTGATGGTAGGATTCAATTGCACTGAGTACATTGAAGATGTCTATTGTGATGGTAGGATTCAATTGCACTGAGTACATAGTATTTAGTAGAAATGTAAGAATTGGGTGTGTCCGAACAATGTCATTGCATCTTGAAAATCTGATACAATTCAAATGTATTTAGGAAAAAACTTTCTCTCCCCCCCCCCCATCCCCCCAATTACTTTCAAGTGTTAATGCAGGTTTGCAGTGACCGTGGGTAAAATGACATCTTTTGATGACCTTCGTGTTAGTCTTCTGTATAGGAGTACTTGTGTAAAGTCTTTCTGCCACTTTTCGCTATTTGGATGCACCAGACATCAAGTATGACATATACCTAATCTGACACACCAGACATCAAGTATGACATATACCTAATCTGACACACCAGACATCAAGTATGACATATACCTAATCTGACACACCAGGCATCAGATGGGACAATTACAAATCTGAAACATCAAAGGTGACAATTACAAATCTGAAACACCAAAATCAAATGTGACATTTTACAAATCTGAAACACCAAACTCCACATGTGACATTTTACTAATCTGACACACTAAACTTGATATAAGAATGGTTTCCTTCTGTCATACAAATGTATCATTCTGTTAAAATCTGAACCTCCCCCTGCCACCATCCTCTCTCCTCCATGCTTCCATGATCATATAGCCTTCACCCTCCCCCAAGACCTTTCTCGCCCCCACCCCACCTCCTCTAGTTTTGTTAATCTCCCCCCACCCCAGTTCTAAACTTATTTACAGAGCACTTAGCTCCGTTTAATGTATCCGAACACCTGCAGGTTACCTATGGTGGGTTGAGAGAGGAAGGTAAGGCTATTACGACACTAATCAGTCAAACTATAACGATCGTCGCACCTGGAACACACCTGATCTTGATATACCTGGTACATGCTGTGGTCAGGTCAATATGGTGGTGGGGGGGGGGAGGATTACTGGCTACCTTAACTTTGTTTTTTTTTTTAAAGTTCCGTTAGGAGATTACTGATGTATTTCGTAAGTTGACTGGTATCATGCTAGTATGTGACAATGGAATGTGGCTTGTATGTGACACTAGTATGTGGCTTGTATGTGACACTAGTATGTGGCTTGTATGTGACTATAGTATGTGGCTAGTATGTGACAGTAGTATGTGGCTAGTATGTGACAATAGTATGTGGCTTGTATGTGACTATAGTATGTGGCTTGTATGTGACTATAGTATGTGGCTTGTATGTGACTATAGTATGTGGCTTGTATGTGACTATAGTATGTGGCTTGTATGTGACAGTAGTATGTGGCTAGTATGTGACAATAGTATGTGGCTTGTATGTGACTATAGTATGTGGCTTGTATGTGACTATAGTATGTGGCTTGTATGTGACACTAGTATGTGGCTAGTATGTGACAATAGTATGTGGCTTGTATGTGACTATAGTATGTGGCTTGTATGTGACTATAGTATGTGGCTTGTATGTGACTATAGTATGTGGCTTGTATGTGACAATAGTATGTGGCTTGTATGTGACTATAGTATGTGGCTTGTGTGTGACTATAGTATGTGGCTTGTATGTGACAATAGTATGTGGCTTGTATGTGACAATAGTATGTGGCTAGTATGTGACTATAGTATGTGGCTTGTATGTGACTATAGTATGTGGCTTGTATGTGACTATAGTATGTGGCTAGTATGTGACTATAGTATGTGGCTAGTATGAGACAAAATTCAATTAACACTTGTAATTAACGTGACCAGTCTACGGCAAGTATGCTGGTGACAGATGTGTACCAGGAATGACGAGTTTGGCTGTATGTTCAGATGGTGACAGATTTGCTTGTCAATTTGTACCAGGAATGACGAGTGTGTACGTCAAATGTTGGCACTGAAAGTGTCCGAAGTGACACATCATAAAAGGAAGCATGTGCCAACTGAAGATGACAGGTTTGCTTTGATATGTTTACATCAGTTGGCAGTTGTTGCTGGTGAAATGTACATTTGCTTACACGAGCATCACTGTGGAATTTTTTTTTGTCTAATTACCTCCCCTCATTTAATTAAAAGTGCAATTTTAAAAAAATTAAATACAACTAAATTCATAAGTTTATTTTAAAAGAATGGGTAGTCATATTTTTGAAATTTATTTCATAGTACTTAAACTAATTATTACCAATTTTCGATAAGAAACAAACTGTACTTTCATTTTTGCCTCATAAATTATCGTTCGATAAAACAAATGTGTTCCCAAATAATAAAGTGAATTAGATTGGTTCATTGTCTATATGTATGTAACATGGTACATAAGTTATGCAAATATGCGCACAGTATATACCATATACTTGTATACAGTTGTTTGCCTGACGTTTAATGTGTCTTTACACAAATGATTGCTTCCTACGACATGTCTGCTTCCAGCATATACAATGACAGAAACCTTTAAACCTTTCTACCAAACTGTTTTAGCAGATTAGGGAATATGACGGGGCCTGTAAAGCTCGGGGCCCCTCATAAGTCATCTGGCATCTGTAATGATAATCTTTTTAAGTACAGATGTCCACTTCATCTCTCTAGCAATACAGATACACATGTAAATGTCAATTTAGAATTATCACTCACCTCACAGTAGCTATTAGCAGTAGCGTATGAAGAGTAATGCGAGTTGTGTGGCCTCACAGGGCGCCGAACTAGGTAGGGGCGCCGAAAGCGGTATTGAAGTAATTGCACTTTTCGCACTGGGAGGAGGGCGCCTTAATAATGAGGCTCACACAGGGCGCCACAATAGCTGGCTACGGCTCAGGTCCTTAGACACAAGTTGGGAATCAGGAATCACGGGTCCCTGATTAACTATGCCAACGAGGGCATTTCAGTGCCGGATTAAGTCCGTTGAGGCTCCAAGTGCATCTGACATATTTGGGCCCCTTTTGGAAAGACGTACATGAAAAAATGCAGTCCAACTGCACAGTTAGTTGGTGTTTTTTTTTTATGGTAACCCATCCGAAGTCGAGGCCCACAGTGCGCCACTGTTAAATCCGCCTCTGCGTACAGCAGTACCATGAATAGTACGGTAAGCTGTCACACACAGCCCCAGCTGCTTCCTGGCAGTGCTTAGTACCGGTACATTCACAGTACTTACCGAGGTGTAGATATTTTTGGCGTTGATTGTATTTCCATGTCACTGTCGCGACGGGTGTTTAGTTTTTCCCCCCGAGGCTGGTGCGAGGACTGCCCCCCCCCCTCCCACGCCATATTTAACTGATAGCTTTTTAATGTTTCCATTTATTCTAGTTATTTTCTAATCTGTCTTGACAATGAATGATTTCTGTACTTTCAAAGGTTCAAATCTCATTAGGTTCAAACTTTTCGTCGATAAAATTGTGCCGATTAAAAGACGCTGGGTCAAAGTTGCTTATCAAATCCGCATTTCCTTTATTTTATATATGTGTCCACTAGCTGCAACGTTACAAAACTTAAGCAACGCTTTCTTTTTTTAAAATGTGTCTCGACCGCCACTATACGTCACCGAAATCGGAATTTCCCCAAAAATCATGACCTATGTATTATTATTATGAATTGTATATGTATTTGTTGACTTTTGGTCTGCGTATCAAAGTTCACCAATTTAGTAGTCGAGTTATATGGTCAGCCGCTCTCCACCGCACACATACACATCATAGAAACAAACAATAGAGACTATTGTAAGCACGATTAGTACATCAGTGGTGATCACACCAAAGGATCATTGGCCACTTATAGATTATTGAACACCAAAAGATCATTGAACACCCACGGATCATTTAACACCAAGAGATTATTTAACACCAAGAGATCATTGAACACCAAGAGATCATTTAACACCAAGAGATCATTTAACACCAAGAGATCATTGAACACCCACGGATCATTTAACACCAAGAGATCATTGAACACCAAAAGATCATTGAACACCAAGAGATCATTGAACACCAAGAGATCATTGAACACCAAGAGATCATTGAACACCAAGAGATCATTTAACACCAAGAGATCATTGAACACCGAGAGATCATTGAACACCCAGAGATCATTGAACACCCACGGATCATTGAACACCAAGAGATCATTGAACACCAAAAGATCATTGAACACCAAGAGATCATTGAACACCAAGAGATCATTGAACACCAAGAGATCATTGAACACCAAGAGATCATTGAACACCAAGAGATCATTAAACACCAAGAGATCATTGAACACCGAGAGATCATTGAACACCCAGAGATCATTGAACACCCACGGATCATTGAACACCAAGAGATCATTGAACACCAAGAGATCATTGAACACCCAGAGATCATTGAACACCAAGGGATCATTTAACACCAAGAGATCATTGAACACCCACGGATCATTTAATACCAAGAGATCATTGAACATCAAGAGATCATTGAACAACATTTATTTATTATGGGGAGGGGGGGTCACTCTATGTTTTCCCTAATTTCCTAATGCTGTATGCGGCAGAATGTATTGACTGTCACAAGGCTGTATGCGGCAGAATGTATTGACTGTCACAAGGCTGTATGCGGCAGAATGTATTGACTGTCACAAGGCTGTATGCGGCAGAATGTATTGACTGTCACAAGGCTGTATGCGGCAGAATGTATTGACTGTCACAAGGCTGTATGCAGCAGAATGTATTGACTGTCACAAGGCTGTATGCGGCAGAATGTATTGACTGTCACAAGGCTGTATGCGGCAGAATGTATTGACTGTCACAAGGCTGTATGCAGCAGAATGTATTGACTGTCACAAGGCTGTATGCGGCAGAATGTATTGACTGTTCGCAACTTTGGAAGAGAATATCAAGTTGTTGTTTTTTTTGTGTGCGTGGTTCCCCACCCTAATTAACTGGGTCATCCCCACCCCCATGAACTGGGTCGTCGTGTGATGTGTATTAGTCTCGGGAGGTATGGGAGAGAAAAAAGTCCCGTTCTGTTATGGCTTTGAACCCATGACGGTTGTTTTTATTTGTTTTTGTTTTCATTTTAGTTTTTTCATAATTTTTAAATTTGATATCTCTTTCAAATTTGCAACAGCTCTGCCGTTTATATCAAAGGGTGATGCTATTTAATTTTACTGCGATTTCTAAAGTTTAATTTCTTTTTTTTAAATAATTTAAAGAAGAAAAAAAAAACTACATAAATAAACAAATGTTTAATGCATGACATCAAGAGATCACTCTGATTCATCTTCGCTTCACTTCAAGTGGTTCAGGACTCTGCTGTGAAAAAAAAAATTTCAACTTCAAATTTTAATTAAAAGAACGAAGGGGGGAAAAACCAACAACCGAGAACTCGACATCTTCCATATTGAATATATACGGTGCGCTGGCTGTGTTGTTTTGATGTATTTCTTGATAAACTTAGATACGGTGCTCCGTTTTGATCATGTTTTTATACAAGAAACTAAAAAGTCACACACACACACACACAAAACGATCTAGATACAGAACCATTCACTGGCTCATTGGGTTGTCCACAATTTGTTATTACACAATGAGGGTCATCTCATCATGTAGAACTTTATTGTGCCTATTGCATACGACCCTACAGAAACTTAAGAAGATGTAAAAGATATCGCTGTTAATAGAAATAAAACAGAATCAATTTAAAATCAGATATATTATATTGCTGTTTTTCACAGATAAATAATCTACGTAAAAATGCAAAAACAACAACATTTGAATGCTACACTTATATAGCAGAAAGAATCCTTGTGTACATACATTACAACTTACATACATTACAACTTATATACACTAAAACTTACATACACTACAACTTACATACACAACAACGTATATACATTACAACTTATATACATTACAACTTACATAAATTACAACTTATATACACTACAACGTATATACATTACAACTTATATACATTACAACTTACATAAATTACAACTTATATACACTGCAACTTGCATTACAACTTACATTACATTACAAATTTATCTCCCCTAGCATTCTGCTCGTCTACAAAGTAAAAGGTAAAAATCAATATTCCAAATTAATTACACTTTTATTCTCTTTCTTTCTCGTAGTTTTTTCTTTGCCCTCTTTGCTGTGGGCCCCGGGTGGGGGGGGGGGTGAAACAAGCCAACCACAAAAAAAAACTCGTCCCGTTATTGTTTAAATGACGTAAGAGTGTAGAGCATCGACAGCCCTGAGTACCACCGGCGGTCAAATCCCCCCCCCTTGACCATACAACTCCACCTGCCCGTGTCCTCCGTAGTGCCTCCACGGCCATGGCACTCACTAATGAGTTGAGGACATATGCGGGTAGAAAATTAAAAGATAATCATCTCATCCGTGCAGTGATATTATATGATGTCATACCGTTTGATGCTGTTTTTGTTGTGTATACTTTAAAAAAATATATTAGTTATTGATTTGACTTCCTGTATGTTATCTTTTGTTTACCTGACCGTATAATCAATGTTTCAAATGAAACATACTTTTAAAAATAATTATTGAGTGAACGAGTGTCGGCTCTCATAGAGTTCGTGGGTGCGGCTTGGGCCGAAGGGTGGGGGTGGGGAGTTGGTCGGATCACTTCCGGCCACATCCTTCAGAAGCCCCTCTCCCGCACTCTCCATCTGCGCGCGCACACCGACAAACAAACGCATGCACACACTGACACCCCACAGCTGCGTTATCTCACATATTGCTGCCAGCTGCAACATTTGTAACTCCCCCCTCCCCCCACCTCATCTTTTCACCCTGCCCGCAGTCCACCTTATTTACCCACATATTTCTCCCCCCCCCCCCACACACACCCTCCCTTCCAACCAGTAGCGCACCGTACCTTAGGTGAAGGAAGTAATAATAATTTCCTGGGAACGGTTTTTAAAATCGAATTTTAACAACCACTGCCCTCTACATTCAACAACCACTGCTCTCTACATTCAACAACCACTGCTCTCTACATTCAACAACCACTGCTCTCTACATTCAACAACCACTGCTCTCTACATTCAACAACCACTGCCCTCTACATTCAACAACCACTGCCCTCCACATTCAACAACCACTGCTCTCTACATTCAACAACCACTGCTCTCTACATTCAACAACCACTGCTCTCTACATTCAACAACCACTGCTCTCTACATTCAACAACCACTGCCCTCTACATTCAACAACCACTGCCCTCTACATTCAACAGCCACTGCTCTCTACATTCAACAACCACTGCCCTCTACATTCAACAACCACTGCCCTCTACATTCAACAACAACCACTGCCCTCTACATTCAACAACTACTGCTCTCTACATTCAACAACCACTGCCCTCTACATTCAACAACCACTGCTCTCTACATTCAACAACAACCACTGCCCTCTACATTCAACAACCACTGCTCTCTACATTCAACAACAACCACTGCCCTCTACATTCAACAACCGCAGCCGTCAACATTCAACAACCACAGCCTTCTACATTCAACAGCAACTGCTCTCTAAATTCAACAACCACTGCCCTCTACATTCAACAACCACTGCCCTCTACATTCAACAACCACTGCTCTCTACATTTAACAACCACTGCCCTCTACATTCAACAACCACTGCCCTCTACATTTAACAACCACTGCCCTCTACATTCAACAACCACTACCCTCTACATTCAACAACCACTGCTCTCTACATTCAACAACCACTGCCCTCTACATTCAACAACCACTGCCCTCTACATTCAACAACCACTGCTCTCTACATTCAACAACCACTGCTCTCTACATTCAACAACCACTGCTCTCTACATTCAACAACCACTGCCCTCTACATTCAACAACCACCGCTCTCTACATTCAACAACCACTGCTCTCTACATTCAACAACCACTGCCCTCTACATTCAACAACCACTACCCTCTACATTCAACAACCACTGCATTCTAAGTGTACCAAAACTGGCGCAGGTTTATAAAAGACCTGTAAAAAAGTTAAGTTTGTATTCGTACTTTATTTGAATACTCATTTGCACACATTCACAGACACAAAACATTGCACGCCAGAACGATCACGTTTAATTCGCCCGTGGCCGGGGGGGGGGGGGGCAATGTTCGGAAACATGGAACCAAACGTTATTACCGACATCCACAGGCGTATGTTTAGGGTGTCGCTTTTTTTTTATTGGAAAATTTACCAAGAAAACTGGGAATGTCGAAGTTTTGGAGAATTAGTGTGTACCGGTCATCGGCGGATTTGTGGTGGACAAAAGTTTATTTCAGATTCAGCATCACTGGGGCCACTTCTGAGACTCTGCATCACTGGGGCCACTTCTGAGACTCTGCATCACTGGGGCCACTTCTGAGACTCTGCATCACTGGGCCACTTCTGAGACTCTGCATCACTGGGGCCACTTCTGAGACTCTGCATCACTGGGCCACTTCTGAGACTCTGCATCACTGGGGCCACTTCTGAGACTCTGCATCACTGGGCCACTTCTGAGACTCTGCATCACTGGGGCCATTTCTGAGACTCTGCATCACTGGGGCCACTTCTGAGACTCTGCATCACTGGGGCCACTTCTGAGACTCTGCATCACTGGTCCACTTCTGAGACTCTGCATCACTGGGGCCACTTATGAGACTCTGCATCACTGGGGCCACTTCTGAGACTCTGCATCAATCTAAAGAAATTTCCCACAAACATAAGTCTTGACTTTTTCACTTTTTCAATTTCTGGTATTTACTGGTTGTTGAGTTTTGTTGTTTTTTTTGGGTCTGGTTGTTGTTGGGTCTGGTTGTTGTTGGGTCTGGTTGCTGTTGAGTTTTGTTGTTTTTTTGGGTCTGGTTGATGTTGGGTCTGGTTGTTGTTGGGTCTGGTTGTTGTTGAGATTTGTTGTTTTTTGGGTCTGGTTGTTGTTGGGTCTGGTTGTTGTTGGGTCTGGTTGTTGTTGAGTTCTGTTGTTGTTGGGTCTGGTTGTTGTTGGGTCTGGTTGTTGTTGGGTCTGGTTGTTGTTGGGTCTGGTTGTTGTTGGGTCTGGTTGTTGTTAGTTTTCGGTCTTGTTGAGTTTTGTTGTTGTTGAGTTTTGTTGTTGTTGGGTCTGGTTGTTGTTAGTTTTCGGTCTTGTTGAGTTTGGTTGTTGTTGCGTTTGGGAGTAGTTGGGTTTGGTTGGTGTTGGGTTGGTTGGTGTTGGGTTTGGTTGGTGTTAGGTTTTGGTGTTTTTGGTTGTTGTTAGGTTTGGGTGTTGTTGGGTTTGTTTGTTGTTGACTAATTTTTTTTGTCAATGTATAATAATCTGATGTCCAGTGTATATAGACTGACAATGCCAACCTGATGTCCAGTGTACATAGACTGACAAGAAATAAAGCTTTGGCTTTTACCGCTGGTTGACAAAATAAAACTTTGGCTTTTACCGCTGGTTGACAAAATAAAACTTTGGCTTTTACCGCTGGTTGACAAAATAAAACTTTGGCTTTTACCGCTGGTTGACAAAATAAAACTTTGGCTTTTACCGCTGGTTCACAAAATAAAACTTTGGTTTTTACCGCTGGATGACAAAATAAAACTTTGGCTTTTACCGCTGGTTGACAAAATAAAACTTTGGCTTTTACCGCTGGATGACAAAAAAATCTGGCCACCAGATCCGTTTGAAATTCAAGCCACCCAGCATTTTATAACGGGTCTTAATATCAACTGTGACTGTTTTTGTAGGTTCTGCCAGATGAGATTTGAAATAATTATCACCAACGATCGCTCTCTCTCTCTATCACACAGACCATCTCTCTCTCTCTCTCTCTCTCTCTCTCTCTCTCTCCTCTTCTCAAGTCTTTAGCTTCCATTTTCTGACCCCCCCCCCACTCCCCAACTTTTATGTGTCTCTATTTAAAATCTTCAATCGATCAAGGGGCTGACAAATCCCTCCGCCCTTCTCTATCTACGTACAGCACTAAGCCGCATTACTCCTTCCAGTGGATTATTAACTAGCGCCCTTCCCCCCCCCCCCCCTTACTCTACGCTACAGTTATCTTCCCTTGCACTAATTCCTCATAGCAGATTTCTTTCTCATTTTAACGCCATCTCCACACCCACCCCCTTTCTAAACCCGAGATGTTGTGTGTCTATGTGTGTGTGCGTGTGTGTATGCAGGCACCCTAACCCACCTCCCCCCCCTTTCATTTTTTTTTCAACACGCACCGCACCGCTGGCTTCTCTCCCTTTAGTCTTTTAGCCACTGCTTGGCCTCCTCTTCCAATTTCTTCAGTCTTAATTCTCACCGCGCGAGGAGCAGACGAGCTTGTTTCATTTTCTTTTTTTTTTTAAAAAAAGGTTGCAGACGTCCTGTTTGTTTACAATTTTTTAAGTTTTTTTTTTACAAACTAAAAACAAACAACTGAATATTTTTTTTTGTGTGTGTATCACTCGTCCAATATAACTCTCGTGTAATATAATGTTATCAAACATAAGATTTGTGTATTAGAGAATAATACGTGTGTGAGAACGTGTTATTACATAATGAGTGGTGTTATCGTTAAGTATGGTTGTGAAGATGGTTATAGGATATCGTCTTCTACTCAAGTCTCTACCTCTTCAAGTCTGATCTACTTCTGGTAAGTGAAATTTAAATTTCAGCATTTTGGGCTCACGTCTGTAATACATTTAAATAGAATTTGGGATAGATTGATTAGATAGATAGACAGATACCTAAGACAGACAGAGACAGACACACACACAAATATATATATATATATATATATATATATATATATATATATATATAGAGAGAGAGAGAGAGAGAGAGAGAGAGAGAGAGATTGATAGATAGATAGATAGATAGATAGATTAATTGATTGATTGATTGATAGATAGGTTGATTGATTAATTGATTGGATGGTTAAAATAATAATCTGATATCATTAAAAAGAACTTTATCAAGAGAAGGATAATTGAAATGTTGTGTATATGTCAAACCTATGTTTCATTTTAGTTATACTGTATATGTCAAACCTATGTTCCATTTTAGTTATGTTGTATATGTCAAACCTATGTTTCATTTCAGTTGTGTTGTTGTTGTTGTTGCTTTACAATCTACACATTAATCTACTCAATCTATACATGTTCATATCTATATGTTTGTCTATCTAGTATATCTGTCTGTGTCTCTGCTCATTTGGTAATTGTTTTCAACTATCGTCTTCTTTCTGTTTATAAGAAATGCCATTTCATTTGTACAATCTGTCAGTTTCACTAAGTTGACCACAACAAACGTTGTACGTATGTATCACAATACAAACGTTGTACGTATGTATCACAATACAAACGTTGTACGTATGTATCACAATAAACGTTGTACGTATGTATCACAATACAAACGTTGTACGTATGTATCACGATACAAACGTTGTACGTATGTATCACAATACAAACGGTGTACGTATGTATCACAATAGTTTAGATGGAAATTATATCTAACAAAATTTTCGTTTTGTTTTGTTACAGTTTCAAAAATAACATGAGTGTGATATTTCATTTCCCAAATGCCATATTCATATATTCTGTATGAGACTTTCTGATACAAACCGATGCGATATTTTGGAGGTCACGGGTTCAAATCTGGATAAGGTCAGTTGGCTACTTGAATCTGTCCTCACTGACAACTGTACCAGTGAAATAGTAACGGGGCTAGATGACCTGCTCGTTGGATGACCTGTAAGTGTGCGACCACTGGTCATCCTGACGGGGACATACCAGGGGGCCGAAATCGAAACATCATTTGCCGAGAATCGTAAACTGCGTTTAGGGGCTCCATGAACAAAGGTGGCCCTGGTTGTTCTCAACGGGGTACGGTATGTCTGTACCTGACTGGGGCCAATAGTTTTGTACATGTACAATATGTCTGTACATGTACAATATGTCTGCACATGTACAATATGTCTGTACATGTACAATATGTCTCCGTATGAAAACGTGATAATGATTTAATCAGTATAAATGATTAAATCGATAAATTCTGTACGAATGATTAAATTGATTTAATCAGTATGAATGATTAAATCTGTATGAATGGTTAAAATCTGTATGAATGATAAATCTGTATGATTAATGATGAAATGTACCCGCATAAATAATATTATAACTTTGTGACATTAAAGCTAGGGATTTGACAGGCGTCTGTGATGTGACAGCAACAATGACAGAATTCACGTCACAAGCATTGATTAATGTTGAGAGGGGGGGGTGGGGGGGATAATGTTCACGTAGGCAGCAATGACCACAGACAATGGCCTAATTTTCCTATGCCTAACATTAAGTTGACCTCAGTGTACTTCCCCTACAAGTTCAAGTAAATAATGTGTCATTCATAATGGAACCCCATCGGACTGGATTGTATCAACGATTAAGTAAATTAATCTTCCCTGTAATCATTTATTGTTCTTTTTTCTCGCCTGCGGCGTAATTAAACATTATATCTTTATCAATTTCATCCTGCACATAACGACATTTTGTTTTTATCTTTCATGTTCAGCCGAATAATCGAATCGTTACGGTATCGACAGATAGTTTCCTAGGAAATTACAGCTTCTGTTTGGAATAAGACATAATCGACTTTTGCGATACCCTGGAGATCAATATTGTCCACTCAAAAAGATGAAGATTCGCCCATGCTACGATTGATGTGGGGTGTAGAAGGTACCCCCCCCTCAACCCCTTTTATAACGGATCGATTACTTTGCACTAGTTTCCCCGATGGTCGAACACTGTGAAGTAGTTGATAAGAAACTTCAGATGTTTACAAACGCGCTTAACAAGAAGAGCGAGCTATTATGACGTAGGGTTCGAGGGTCGGTAAAATGACGTAACAAACTCAATGTATCTTTGTTTGTAAGAAATCGAATTTCCGGAAGATTTAATAAATAAATATATATATACATCTTCTTTTGTGGAATATCTCTATTTCTCTGTACTTTTAGAATATCTCATTGTAACAGAAAATGTCATTAACTTTCTGTTTATTTCAGAAATACATCCTGTCTGTTTGCTTGTGTATAAACGCCTGTTTATTTGATTGGTTAGGCCTGCTCTTGATCTTCTGGTCTACCTATTCATTAGCTGCGATCCTGTTTTCATACATATTTCAAGAAAATCTTAAGAATTATCCCCCCCACACTTTTTTTTTCTTTTTCATACAAATTGCAACAAAATCTTAAGAAATCTCACCCTCCCCTCCCTGTCTCTATAGATTCGCCTGGGCCATAAGACCAGAAATAAAATATTTCAATTAATAAGAACATGTTCTTTAGAACTCTTTGAACGAAGCAACAGTGAATATGAACGAAGATACAAAGAACAGAGATTGTTGGGTGAGGGTGGGGCTGTGAGGGTGGTGCTGGGTGCGGTCTGATGGAAACATTTATGGACACATTTCTCTAAGAAAGCTCTCGCCATGTTCCCCATGTATTGATTGCTCCTTGCTTTCTATCTCGCGAGTGCCGAGCAGCGGTGGAGGGTAAACTAGTTTGTCTTGTTCAGAGGATGGAAGATGAGGAAGGGGGGTGTCGTTTGATGGAAGAAAGGGGTGATTGGGAAAGGGAGACCCAGAGAGTGTCCATCCATGTGTGATGGACAAACAGGATATTTTCGGACAGTCCGAGTGACCCGGGCTTACGTAGTTGATTCTAGAAGGGAGACAGGGTGTGTTTTATTATTTTCTTTGCCCGAGGTCGCAATAGCAATAACACAATAACAACTGTAGATAATAACATATAATATAACAAAGATAATAATGTTTTATATGACACAGCAAAGAGTCTAGGCCATGTATGGCAATTTAGCGGCACGCGTTCCGAAAATGGCTCGAAAGACAATTTTCCCAACATGTCAAAATTGAGTTGTCAACAAAAATACGTTAATTTTTAGATACTAGGAATAAAAACAAAAGGTAATGACACGCTAGAACTTTCTTTTCAATTTGATTTTTGTTTCGCATTTTGGTAAAATCCCATTTGATGCTGTTGTTTTTTTAATTGAATAGGGTCTGATAAATCTACAGGTGGTCGTGCTATAGGTCTGGTAAATCTACAGGTGGTCGTGCGGAAGAGGGCTCGACTTCGACCTGAGAGACTGTTCGATCTCCGGTGAATTTTTCAGGTCATGGTGAAAGTCACCCCCCCCCCATGTCTCTCGTAGTGCCTCCATGGCCTTTGCACTATGGGCTATGGTGGGGATGAATGGAGGGCACTAAAAAAACAGCCTATGGTGGTTTATAGGATCTAAGAGATAAACTTCTCTTCCATACAAGGACTTCACAGATTAATCCGCAGGTTATAACTTCATAATAATGAGATATTTTTATTTTAGATGGCATGTTTCTAGTATTCATCTTCCACTTTGTGTGTGTGTGTGTGTGTGTGTGTTATATGTGTGTGTATGTGTGCGTGTGTATATATGTGTGTGTGTATCTCCCCCCCCCCCCCCATCAATTGGCCCATCTAGACAGGGGCCTGGTAGAAAAAGGAAGTCCGGAATTTAATTACGTGTGGAAATGTAATATTTGTTGTACATCCGTTAACGTGTATTAGGCCAATCTTCCAGAGTTGCCGCCTCCCGGGGGTGTTTACTAATGTATTGAGAGGGACGGGACATGGGAGATTATTCATATTTCTTCACCGAAAACATTCATCCTGGGGCAGTTTTCATTTTGGTCTTTCAGTAGTCTCCCTTTCCCCATTTGTTCACTAGTTTCCTTTTTAACTGTATTATCTCCCCATTGCTACTAAAGATATTAAATTTATTTTTTGCCTTTTACGAAGCTTCTTCCCTTTTTTTTTTTAGTATTTTAATAAAAGGGGGTTTCCCTTGAGAGGGTGGGTGTTTAGAGCCAGCAATCTAGAGCGAGCTGTCCAGTTGACCGTTATCCCTAGTGCACATTTGACAACACTAGCTTCTGACGCATTCACAAGCTTTAAGCAATATGAAACGCAATGTACCATTTAAAGAAAACTAGCAGCTTACCCGGCGTTGCGAGGGAAGATGGTACAACGTGACACTTTTATGATTGTAATTGTATCTGACTATGAGCTATATTGTTGTTTCAACTCGACAGTCCAATGTATTACCTTTAGTACAATAGGAAACATTTTTTTAACTTCACTATAATTCTCACTTCTTTAATTCTATATAGCCCCCTTCCCCCAATCATTTTAACCTTTATTGTAACTTCCGATTAATAATTTAAATTGACTGTTAACGTGGCAATCTATTATTTTTATATGATTAAATAAAAATTAAAAACAGATTTCACAGTTGTAAACAAAAAGTGAAGTAAAAAAAAAATCCTTTGGGTAGAGCGCTAGTCTGAATGTTTCTTTGTACATATCATTAGTGGTGTGTACCACATATCATTAGTGGTGTGTGCCACATATCATTAGTGGAGTGTACCACATATCATTAGTGGTGTGTACCACATATCATTAGTGGTGTGTACCACATATCATTAGTGGTGTGTACCACATATCATTAGTGGAGTGTACCACATATCATTAGTGGAGTGTACCACATATCATTAGTGGAGTGTACCACATATCATTAGTGGTGTGTACCACATATCATTAGTGGTGTGTACCACATATCATTAGTGGTGTGTACCACATATCATTAGTGGAGTGTACCACATATCATTAGTGGTGTGTACCACATATCATTAGGGGTGTGTACCACATATCATTAGTGGTGTGTGCCACATATCATTATTGGAGTGTACCACATATCATTAGTGGTGTGTACCACATATCATTAGTGGAGTGTACCACATATCATTAGTGGTGTGTACCACATATCATTAGTGGTGTGTACCACATATCATTAGTGGTGTGTGCAACCCTCAAACCTTAGAAACTTCTGTACTTTTGCCCAAAGCAGCTAATGTACTTGAGCCTATGGCAGCTAATGTATCTTTGCCTAGGGGAATCTAAAAAGTAAGAACGGCTCTGTAATCTAAATTTCCCTCTCTGACTACCTGTCTGTTTACCTTGTCATGTATCACTGTTTTAATATTTCATCTATTTATTTATCTCCATACCTATCAATCTAATGTCATTGTGTTTATTGGACCATACAAACAATTGACAGAAACTTCCCAAACATTAAAAAACAATCAAACAACTTTTTGAAGCGTCACACCATTTCGACGGACTCTGTTTCTGACCTGAAGTGACCCACGGACGCGAGTTTTTTATTTACAGTTTAGACAAAACTGAATGGTCAGTAGATTGAACGTGTGTACTGGGGGGGGGGGGCATGAACACATTTATTTACGTCAGTTTCCACAGTGCACTCTGGGACATCTGCGCATTATTTTATTTGGTTTTTATTTCTGCGTTTGTGTGTCTCATGATGTGTGTGCGAAGTTGATTGTGTATGTATGTGTGCGAAGTTGATTATGTGTGTGTGTATGTGTGTGTGTGTGTGTTTATGCATGATCTCATGTGTGGGCCTACAAGTTGTGTATTTATAGTTCGGTGTATGTGTGTGTGTGTGTGTGTGTATGTGTGTATATGTGTGTGTGTGTGTGTATGTGTGTGTATGTGTGTGTGTGTGTGTGTTTATGCATGATCTCGTGTGTGGGCCTACAAGGTATGTATTTATAGTTCGGTGGATGGGTACATTGAACTTTCTCTCGAACCAATCGTATTATTTCGATCGACCAACCAATCAGCGCTCACGTTGGTAAAAAAAACAAACATTAACATTCGCCAGACAGCCAATCCCCGATCATTAAAGTAATTTCACGTAATTGCTGGGTAGCGTTCAATGGTCAATATATCCTGGGCTACTCATCAGAACCATTCCACATAAGCCTGATTGTGTTCAGTGATACTACTTATTTATTCATCTAGTTTACTCGGTCTAATCAAAAAGCAAATGGCACGATGGAATGGTTAGCCGCTAGCAACACAAAGCTAACAATAGATTGTGGAGAAATCCCGTTTATTACTCAGGAAACTCTACAAATATCCACCAATAGGTGTTTGGCACATTGAGTGGATGCAATGTCTTTATAGAGGCGCGGCTCTCAACCTGTGGTACGCGTACCTCAAAGGGTTCGGGAAAGCTATGCAAGGGTACGCAGCAGCATATAATTTTCGTTTAAAAACAACCAAGAGTTATGAGAAGGTCGCCAGTTTACTGAGTGACCCATTACCAAACCATGTGACCCACCACCAAACCACGTGACCCACCACCAAACCACGTGACCCACCACCACCAAACCACGTGACCCACCACCAAACCACGTGGCCCATCCCCAAACCACGTGACCCACCACCACCAAACCGCGTGACCCACCACCACCAAACCACGTGACCCACCACCGCCAAACCACGTGACCCACCACCACCAAACCACGTGACCCACCACCAAACCACGTGACCCACCACCAAACCACGTGACCTACCACCAAACCACGTGACAAACAACCACCAAACCGCGTGACCCACCACCAAACCACGTGACCCACCACCATACCACGTGACCAATGATCGATTGCATTATGCAGGTAATCACATTCCATTATGAAAATAAGTGCATTTATTAGCGACCTCACGTGTGAGTGGACATACCCGCAGACATTCTATCACACCCTTTGGGGTACAGTCGTGAAAACAAGACTGAGAACCAGGGGGGGGGGGATCAGATCATTAGGTCTAATGGGTACATGGACAGTGTGAGTACATGGATAGTGTGAGTACATGGACAGTGTGAGTGCATGGACAGTGTGAGTACATGGACAGTGTGAGTGCATTGTCTATGAGATAAGATAGGAATGATTTTGGTGCCGCGACATAGACCACGTGATGTCACAAACAGATGTAGGGGGAGGGGGGGGGCAGATGACCGAGTGGTGTAGATGCTCGGCTGTCGACCTGAGAGTCTTGGGTTCTATCCATCCTCGGTGAGAACCAAAGAAAATTGTCCACGTCCTAGTGAAACAAGTCCACCCAGCTTTAAATGGGTTCCTGACTGAAGTTGGGGAAGTAAAGGCGACTGGGCTTAGTGCGAACCACACAATCCCTAAATATGAAGAGATTATAGAAAACTCGTCTTGGGCCTTTCGTAGCCCTCTACCTGGGCCCCGCATGACAATCTACCTAGGCCACGCATATGACACTCACCCTTAGCCCCGCAAATGACACTCGCTCAAGGCCCCGCATGTGTCATTCGCTCGATGCCCGCAAATGACACACTCACTCAAGGACTCACAGATGACACTCGGCCTACTGTTGAGACCGCCCTAACAAGTAGTGATAGAAAGATGTTTGAGGAGATAAATTAGATATAACTGTTGACATTGGGGGGTCGGGGGTGAGTGTAGGGGGGAAGATGAAAACGTGCAAATCAAGTTTTCTAGATTACAACCAAAAAAAAAAAACATGGTCGTTTCTGTGGGAACTGGGGTGTGGAAACAAACCCTGAACACACGTCTCTCTCTCTCTCCCTCTCTCTCTCTCTCTGTCTGTCTCTCTCTCTGTCTCTCTCTCTCTCTCTCTGTGTCTGTCTGTCTGTCTCTCTCTCAATCTCTCTCTCTCAATCTCTCTGTCTCTCTCTCTCTCTCTCAGTGTCTCTCTCTCTCAATCTCGATGTTTCTATCTCTCTCTCTCTGTCTGTCTCTCTCTGTCTCTTTCTGTGTCTCTCTTTCTCTCTCTGTCTCTCTCTGTCTCTCTCTCTCTCTCTCTCAGTGTCTCTCTCTCTCAATCTCGATGTTTCTATCTCTCTCTCTGTCTGTCTCTCTCTCTGTCTCTCTCACTCTGTCTCTCTCTCTCTCTCTCTCTCTTTCTCGCGTGGAGTAATTTGCACTCGCCAACCCCTCGGCTCTCGTCAAGAGGTAGAAACTTGACCTCTCAGAACTACAAAATAACCAAACCATAAAGTAATAGGTCCTCCCCCTCCCCCGTCGTGTCTGCTCGGGGCCACCGTGGTCTTCACATTCAAACGACGAGCAAGTATTACTGAGGGTGTTTATAACTGAAAGGGATGTGAGCACTACGGAGGGTGGGGGAGAGGGGCAGATGTAGGTAAAAAGAAGCTGCACGGAATTGAATCTTCAGAACATATGCCATCCATAAAAGCGTTTTTCCCGGGCATCGCTAAACAAGAAACCGACCCCGCATATGGGGGCCATAGGTGCTTAAAAGGGCAAACTCTGGTAGGAGCGAGTCTGGGGCCAATTCATTAAGAAGAAAAAACAAATTGAGACCTCGCGATTCACTTCGGGCTGCACATGGGGCTGAGAGGTGGCGAGGCGATGGGGTGCATGTGGTGGCGAAGTTGCACCCCGTGGCTCCCTGGAAAAATATGTTGGATTGGAATTTCGGGAATAAAACTAAAACAGCGAGAGAAAAACAACTCATATATATATATATATATATTAGGGTGGGTCAAAAAAAAATTTTTTGGAGTTGGGAATTTGAAACATATTCAAAAAGTTGCCTATGGTCCTACTGATTGTAAAAATGTATGTAAAATTTGTAAAAATCAGCTAATGTCATCCACTCCCAACTTTGACTTCAAGGGGGTACGGGGCGAAAAAAAATGCACTATGTCTAAAAAAAATATTTTTTTTTTTTTTTTACATTTTTAGATACTAAAACATGTCAATAATAACTATGAATTAATTATAATGCAGAAAAATATTTTTTAGATCAATTAAAATGTATTTTCAGAATGTTACTCATTCAGAAACTTCAATAATTTAAAAAATTAAAAGTCATTTTTCTCTGAAAAAATATATTTGACATTTCGCTTCACTGTGGCAAGAAAATCTCAAAAACCACATGTCAGATTTTGATAAAACATTAAAATTTTATGTAGAAGAGGTGCATTTATAAAATGTCAGAGGCTTTTTAAGAAATTTTAAGTCCTTTTATTTTTTTTTTTAATTTTCAAAATTAGCATTTTTTGCTTATTTTCACCATACAAAATTTTAAAAAATTCATTAAAAAATTATTTATTACATTATAAAAAAAGTACTTTGACATTCCCTAAAGTAAGATTTTCTTATTGTAAAAGTGTACATTGTATATGAAACAGTCTATAAATATTTCAGAAATATTTGCCACAAAAAGGTCATAAATTTCAAGATGGTGGAATGCCGCACCCACAAATATCAATATGTTAATATTTTTTGTTTGCACAAAATTATTTTTAAATCTACTATATCATTACTAAGATATTAAAATGTCTTAAACTTTAATAATAAAAAAGATTTTGCTTTGACCCCGTACCCCCCCCTCCCTCAAATGTATGACATTTTACAACATTTAGAATGTTTGGTATAAGTAATATGAAATTGTACAAATCTATAAATCGTTCATGCAAAATATACAATACTAGCTGTACCCTGCATAGAGCTATATCCCCTTATGCTTGATCGGTAGGCTAGGTTATTTTTTGGTTTCGGGCAGATCCGATTTTTTTCATGGTTGTATTTTAAACTGGAATACTGTTGTATTAATTCTTTACTTTCGATTTAACGCACACTGGAAATGAGTATTATTATATATACATATGAATAATACTGTTTATGGATTGTCACAGGAAACTTCCTTTGCTTTCAACTTTCGTAAGAACATCCCTTGATTTCTTTGTTTGCAAAACCATCCCATGTCGATAGCTATGTCCGTACAGTTTGAAATGTCCGTACACTTTTAAACTAACAGCAGTAACTTCTTTAATTGCTCTTTCAACAGCTTGAGAGTGACAGGGAATTTGATCTAGTATGATTGGGTTGTTGCGTTTAAGTTCATCATCACAAATATGTCCCAGCAGAGGAAGGGATTTCACTGAGCAAAGATCCCAGTTAATCATCTGATCATATGATTTAGCTGCATTAGTCAGGATTATTTCATTTTTGTTGAAAAATTCTCTCTGCATGGAGCTGGTTTATGTCGTGCTGTTATGATTTTATTTACTGCATACCTTCCAATTTCTTCATCATGGTCCTAACTGCAGCCAATAGAATGTTTTCTGGATGTGCAAAGTAGCAGTTATTTTCCCGTACAGGCAATATAATAGATTGATCAGCAGTATCAAGGTTCTGAAGCAGTTGTATCATATAGAAAAAGTTTCTAGCCCCACTTTGACAAGATGGATCGCAAAAATCCTGTTCGCTTTTGTAAACCATCTTTGCTCTCATCAGTATGTTCCTTGGCTGATCTATCTATGTCGACGCATCTTTGCTGGATCCAGAGCTGTAGATGGTGTTAACATGTTTAAGTCCTTCAACAAAGCATTAACAATAAGACATGTATCCCTATAGCTTAGTTTACATCGATCCACTGCTTTGCATAATTCTTCATATTGATATCTGTTTTGTTATTAGGAACATTCCTCATCGCTGGAGAAGTCTGCATCAAGTAGTTCATCATCTTCAGCATCCTGATCTGAAACTTCCTTTGCTTTCAACTTTCGTAAGAACATCCCTTGATTTCTTTGTTTGCAAAACCATCCCATGTCGATAGCTATGTCCGTACAGTTTGAAATGTCCGTACACTTTTAAACTAACAGCAGTAACTTCTTTAATTGCTCTTTCAACAGCTTGAGAGTGACAGGGAATTTGATCTAGTATGATTGGGTTGTTGCGTTTAAGTTCATCATCACAAATATGTCCCAGCAGAGGAAGGGATTTCACTGAGCAAAGATCCCAGTTAATCATCTGATCATATGATTTAGCTGCATTAGTCAGGATTATTTCATTTTTGTTGAAAAATTCTCTCTGCATGGAGCTGGTTTATGTCGTGCTGTTATGATTTTATTTACTGCATACCTTCCAATTTCTTCATCATGGTCCTAACTGCAGCCAATAGAATGTTTTCTGGATGTGCAAAGTAGCAGTTATTTTCCCGTACAGGCAATATAATAGATTGATCAGCAGTATCAAGGTTCTGAAGCAGTTGTATCATATAGAAAAAGTTTCTAGCCCCACTTTGACAAGATGGATCGCAAAAATCCTGTTCGCTTTTGTAAACCATCTTTGCTCTCATCAGTATGTTCCTTGGCTGATCTATCTATGTCGACGCATCTTTGCTGGATCCAGAGCTGTAGATGGTGTTAACATGTTTAAGTCCTTCAACAAAGCATTAACAATAAGACATGTATCCCTATAGCTTAGTTTACATCGATCCACTGCTTTGCATAATTCTTCATATTGATATCTGTTTTGTTATTAGGAACATTCCTCATCGCTGGAGAAGTCTGCATCAAGTAGTTCATCATCTTCAGCATCCTGATCTGAAACTTCCTTTGTTTTCAACTTTCGTAAGAACATCCCTTGATTTCTTTGTTTGCAAAACCATCCCATGTCGATAGCTATGTCCGTACAGTTTGAAATGTCCGTACACTTTTAAACTAACAGCAGTAACTTCTTTAATTGCTCTTTCAACAGCTTGAGAGTGACAGGGAATTTGATCTAGTATGATTGGGTTGTTGCGTTTAAGTTCATCATCACAAATATGTCCCAGCAGAGGAAGGGATTTCACTGAGCAAAGATCCCAGTTAATCATCTGATCATATGATTTAGCTGCATTAGTCAGGATTATTTCATTTTTGTTGAAAAATTCTCTCTGCATGGAGCTGGTTTATGTCGTGCTGTTATGATTTTATTTACTGCATACCTTCCAATTTCTTCATCATGGTCCTAACTGCAGCCAATAGAATGTTTTCTGGATGTGCAAAGTAGCAGTTATTTTCCCGTACAGGCAATATAATAGATTGATCAGCAGTATCAAGGTTCTGAAGCAGTTGTATCATATAGAAAAAGTTTCTAGCCCCACTTTGACAAGATGGATCGCAAAAATCCTGTTCGCTTTTGTAAACCATCTTTGCTCTCATCAGTATGTTCCTTGGCTGATCTATCTATGTCGACGCATCTTTGCTGGATCCAGAGCTGTAGATGGTGTTAACATGTTTAAGTCCTTCAACAAAGCATTAACAATAAGACATGTATCCCTATAGCTTAGTTTACATCGATCCACTGCTTTGCATAATTCTTCATATTGATATCTGTTTTGTTATTAGGAACATTCCTCATCGCTGGAGAAGTCTGCATCAAGTAGTTCATCATCTTCAGCATCCTGATCTGAAACTTCCTTTGCTTTCAACTTTCGTAAGAACATCCCTTGATTTCTTTGTTTGCAAAACCATCCCATGTCGATAGCTATGTCCGTACAGTTTGAAATGTCCGTACACTTTTAAACTAACAGCAGTAACTTCTTTAATTGCTCTTTCAACAGCTTGAGAGTGACAGGGAATTTGATCTAGTATGATTGGGTTGTTGCGTTTAAGTTCATCATCACAAATATGTCCCAGCAGAGGAAGGGATTTCACTGAGCAAAGATCCCAGTTAATCATCTGATCATATGATTTAGCTGCATTAGTCAGGATTATTTCATTTTTGTTGAAAAATTCTCTCTGCATGGAGCTGGTTTATGTCGTGCTGTTATGATTTTATTTACTGCATACCTTCCAATTTCTTCATCATGGTCCTAACTGCAGCCAATAGAATGTTTTCTGGATGTGCAAAGTAGCAGTTATTTTCCCGTACAGGCAATATAATAGATTGATCAGCAGTATCAAGGTTCTGAAGCAGTTGTATCATATAGAAAAAGTTTCTAGCCCCACTTTGACAAGATGGATCGCAAAAATCCTGTTCGCTTTTGTAAACCATCTTTGCTCTCATCAGTATGTTCCTTGGCTGATCTATCTATGTCGACGCATCTTTGCTGGATCCAGAGCTGTAGATGGTGTTAACATGTTTAAGTCCTTCAACAAAGCATTAACAATAAGACATGTATCCCTATAGCTTAGTTTACATCGATCCACTGCTTTGCATAATTCTTCATATTGATATCTGTTTTGTTATTAGGAACATTCCTCATCGCTGGAGAAGTCTGCATCAAGTAGTTCATCATCTTCAGCATCCTGATCTGAAACTTCCTTTGCTTTCAACTTTCGTAAGAACATCCCTTGATTTCTTTGTTTGCAAACCATCCCATGTCGATAGCTATGTCCGTACAGTTTGAAATGTCCGTACACTTTTAAACTAACAGCAGTAACTTCTTTAATTGCTCTTTCAACAGCTTGAGAGTGACAGGGAATTTGATCTAGTATGATTGGGTTGTTGCGTTTAAGTTCATCATCACAAATATGTCCCAGCAGAGGAAGGGATTTCACTGAGCAAAGATCCCAGTTAATCATCTGATCATATGATTTAGCTGCATTAGTCAGGATTATTTCATTTTTGTTGAAAAATTCTCTCTGCATGGAGCTGGTTTATGTCGTGCTGTTATGATTTTATTTACTGCATACCTTCCAATTTCTTCATCATGGTCCTAACTGCAGCCAATAGAATGTTTTCTGGATGTGCAAAGTAGCAGTTATTTTCCCGTACAGGCAATATAATAGATTGATCAGCAGTATCAAGGTTCTGAAGCAGTTGTATCATATAGAAAAAGTTTCTAGCCCCACTTTGACAAGATGGATCGCAAAAATCCTGTTCGCTTTTGTAAACCATCTTTGCTCTCATCAGTATGTTCCTTGGCTGATCTATCTATGTCGACGCATCTTTGCTGGATCCAGAGCTGTAGATGGTGTTAACATGTTTAAGTCCTTCAACAAAGCATTAACAATAAGACATGTATCCCTATAGCTTAGTTTACATCGATCCACTGCTTTGCATAATTCTTCATATTGATATCTGTTTTGTTATTAGGAACATTCCTCATCGCTGGAGAAGTCTGCATCAAGTAGTTCATCATCTTCAGCATCCTGATCTGAAACTTCCTTTGCTTTCAACTTTCGTAAGAACATCCCTTGATTTCTTTGTTTGCAAAACCATCCCATGTCGATAGCTATGTCCGTACAGTTTGAAATGTCCGTACACTTTTAAACTAACAGCAGTAACTTCTTTAATTGCTCTTTCAACAGCTTGAGAGTGACAGGGAATTTGATCTAGTATGATTGGGTTGTTGCGTTTAAGTTCATCATCACAAATATGTCCCAGCAGAGGAAGGGATTTCACTGAGCAAAGATCCCAGTTAATCATCTGATCATATGATTTAGCTGCATTAGTCAGGATTATTTCATTTTTGTTGAAAAATTCTCTCTGCATGGAGCTGGTTTATGTCGTGCTGTTATGATTTTATTTACTGCATACCTTCCAATTTCTTCATCATGGTCCTAACTGCAGCCAATAGAATGTTTTCTGGATGTGCAAAGTAGCAGTTATTTTCCCGTACAGGCAATATAATAGATTGATCAGCAGTATCAAGGTTCTGAAGCAGTTGTATCATATAGAAAAAGTTTCTAGCCCCACTTTGACAAGATGGATCGCAAAAATCCTGTTCGCTTTTGTAAACCATCTTTGCTCTCATCAGTATGTTCCTTGGCTGATCTATCTATGTCGACGCATCTTTGCTGGATCCAGAGCTGTAGATGGTGTTAACATGTTTAAGTCCTTCAACAAAGCATTAACAATAAGACATGTATCCCTATAGCTTAGTTTACATCGATCCACTGCTTTGCATAATTCTTCATATTGATATCTGTTTTGTTATTAGGAACATTCCTCATCGCTGGAGAAGTCTGCATCAAGTAGTTCATCATCTTCAGCATCCTGATCTGAAACTTCCTTTGCTTTCAACTTTCGTAAGAACATCCCTTGATTTCTTTGTTTGCAAAACCATCCCATGTCGATAGCTATGTCCGTACAGTTTGAAATGTCCGTACACTTTTAAACTAACAGCAGTAACTTCTTTAATTGCTCTTTCAACAGCTTGAGAGTGACAGGGAATTTGATCCAGTATGATTGGGTTGTTGCGTTTAAGTTCATCATCACAAATATGTCCCAGCAGAGGAAGGGATTTCACTGAGCAAAGATCCCAGTTAATCATCTGATCATATGATTTAGCTGCATTAGTCAGGATTATTTCATTTTTGTTGAAAAATTCTCTCTGCATGGAGCTGGTTTATGTCGTGCTGTTATGATTTTATTTACTGCATACCTTCCAATTTCTTCATCATGGTCCTAACTGCAGCCAATAGAATGTTTTCTGGATGTGCAAAGTAGCAGTTATTTTCCCGTACAGGCAATATAATAGATTGATCAGCAGTATCAAGGTTCTGAAGCAGTTGTATCATATAGAAAAAGTTTCTAGCCCCACTTTGACAAGATGGATCGCAAAAATCCTGTTCGCTTTTGTAAACCATCTTTGCTCTCATCAGTATGTTCCTTGGCTGATCTATCTATGTCGACGCATCTTTGCTGGATCCAGAGCTGTAGATGGTGTTAACATGCTTAAGTCCTTCAACAAAGCATTAACAATAAGACATGTATCCCTATAGCTTAGTTTACATCGATCCACTGCTTTGCATAATTCTTCATATTGATATCTGTTTTGTTATTAGGAACATTCCTCATCGCTGGAGAAGTCTGCATCAAGTAGTTCATCATCTTCAGCATCCTGATCTGGAATATAATTATCTTTCTCATCATTTACATTATCATTGGTGGTTCCTATCTGATCGCCACCCTGCATCAATGAATGTTTTCTTTTCTGTCGATTTTGTAATATTTTTGTTGTTTGCTTGTCAACATTGTCTATGAACATATTTCTTGCCATCTTTTGATCCACCCAAAATGCCCACTCAAGCACAGGAATTATTACTGATTGTGGACATTTACAGTCTCCTCTATCCCTAACACCTGCATCAAAACATTTACATGGACAAATGTCAAATAATTTTTTGAAGGAATTGTACCCCACTTGAAAAGTAACTGATGATCGCTTTATATCTGAATATTTCTCAAATTCATGACCTTTGGCTATAAGTCTTTTTACTCGAACAATTATACTGGTAATGTCATTTGTGGGGATACTAGCCTGGTCATATAATTGTTTAACTTCATGCGCTCATGCGTGCGCTCATGAATGAAGGCTATGATTGTATTGTTCCATTTTAAGCATCCACATATAGCCTTGAAAACTTCTTCACTGGTTGGAAGTTGTCTTTTAGGCAATTCAGCTGCTGACCCAAACACAGAATGTACAGTTGCACTTCTTGTAGAAGAACTCATATTCATAGAAAACTAAATAAAATAGTTGAAAAATTAATAAAAAATGAAATAAAACAACTATGCGTGATCCGATAATGAATACATGGTACATCAGTTATATTGAGAAAAAAATGGATGCAATGCTTATCCCAGTTGTCTGAACTAATTAGTTATTCATAAAAAAGATTATAAAGATAAAACATACATTTTATATGCATATCATTTCTTTTTTGAATAGCATAGGTCACAAATTTAACATGTTAAGTCACAAAAAACTCACAGTAAATATGGCTAAAATTTCGAACAAAAGTTGGGAGTAGTAAAACTATGTAGTTTTCAAATATTTGTACATATTCCATGTACAACCATGATGTAACAACTTTTTAATAATGTTTCAATAAAAAAATTTTTTTTTGATCCACCCTAATATATATATATATATATATATATATATATATGCACCGGTGTAAATTAATTAAATATACCGTGATATTTTATCCTGGTGTGAATGTTTTGTCCTATTTAGCCAAATGTCACTAGAATGTCACTTCTGCTGCTCCAACTCTTGGAATCTCCATTTGGGCGCGAAATGTCACGCGAGGTGCCGCGGATGTTGGTTACTTCAGTGGATGGGTGCCAGATAATTGCATGTCATTTGTTAAATGTCATGTTGTGTCATGCGCGACTATTTGTTTTTTTTTTCCTCTCTGGTTTACTTTATTATTGTCTGTCTATTCGTTTGTCTGTCTATTCGTTGGTCTTTTTTTTTTTGTTGTTTTTTTTTTTGCATGTTATCTCATGAGAAATTAGTTGTTTTTTTTTAAACTGTTAGCTTATAGTATATATATATATATATATGTATGTATATTTAAGTTGTCTTTTATCACACTGTCTGTCATTATTTTTGTCTGTCTATTTTGTCTGTCTGCACGTTTGTTTGACTATTTTCCTGCTTGCGCCATCGACTGTTCCTTCATCAATCTCTGTCAGCTATTGTTTGAGACTCAACATGTCTGCCTGCTTATCTGTCTTTCTGTCTGTCTTTCTTTTTTTTTTTTAATTTAAAGGCTGACATTGTTTTGTTTTTTTTTTGGGGTCTAATGCCCCGCCCCCACTCTCACCAGCCCCACCCACAACCCTTCACCCACCGGCTTTAATCCTGCACACAGCATGTCCTTGTATTCTTAAAAGACAATTCCCTAATTCTTCTTCAGGATTAAGTCGGATTAAAAAAAAAAAACCTAGCCTTGAAACAAATGCCTTAAAAAAATGGAGTCCTGGGTGGGGTGATGTATGGGGGTGGGGGGTCATTTATAGGATACGCCTGTTAAAGAATTGAATGAAATCTCTAAATTTTGTAGCCAACAAGTACCCCCTGTCAGAGAAAATATTGTGGCGCCCTTTATACCTCGCAGTCGTGGTGCAACAGACGGCAGAATGGATAGTCATCATGTGTGTGATATACTCGGTACCTAGAACCGTTCTCGTGGATATGTGGGGCCCCCTCCCCCCACACACACACCTAATCCCATACCTGTCCCCTGTCGAGTTGTCTCTTTACAAACTAACCCCGCCTCAAACAAAGGCAATTAATGACTTTGTCAGGTAACCTAGGCTCAATGCAATTAATGACTTTGTCAGGTAACCTAGGCTCAATGCAATTAATGACTTTGTCAGGTAACCTAGGCTCAATGCAATTAATGACTTTGTCAGGTAACCTAGGCTCAATGCAATTAATGACTTTGTCAGGTAACCTAGGCTCAATGCAATTAATGACTTTGTCAGGTAACCTAGGCTCAAGGCAATTAATGACTTTGTCAGGTAACCTAGGCTCAATGCAATTAATGACTTTGTCAGGTAACCTAGGCTCAAGGCAATTAATGACTTTGTCAGGTAACCTAGGCTCAAGGCAATTAATGACTTTGTCAGGTAACCTAGGCTCAAAGCAAAACAACAAAGGCGCCTAAGTTAAAAAAAAATCATAAATGCCCTAAGATTTGCAAGTCCGGCAAATATAACTTTGCGCCGAGCCTAGAAATGTATCTTTGAACAGGGCCTCAAAATATAATCTGTTCTAGAGTTCTTAAATGTACCTTGGCCCGGGGTCCCCCACAGGCCCTGGACTTACTGCATAGATTTTGGTTGAGCTTTTGTTTACTGAATGGTGATTGTCGAGTTTACGTAGTACATGTAACCTCTTGAATGGGTGATGTACAATGGTGTGCAGCTGGATAGTTGTGATAGCTGTGATTGATAGATGTGATAGTTGTGATTGATAGTTGTGATAGCTGTGATAGTTGTGATTGATAGCTGTGATAGCTGTGATTGATAGTTGTGATAACTATGATAGTTTTGATAGTTGTGATTGATAGCTGTGATAGTTGTGATTGATAACTGTGATAGCTGTGATAGTTGTGATTGATAGTTGTGATAGTTATGATAGTTGTGATAGTTGTGATTGATAGTTGTGATAACTATGATAGTTTTGATAGTTGTGATTGATAGCTGTGATAGTTATGATTGATAGCTGTGATAGTTGTGATTGGTTGCTGTGATAGCTGTCATTGATAGCTGTGATATTTGTGATTGATGGGATAGTTGTGATTGATGGATGTGATTGATGGCTGTGATAGTTGTGATTGATGGATGTAATAGTTGTGATTGATAGTTGTGATTGATGGCTGTGACAGTTGTGATTGATAGCTTGATAGTTGTGATTGATAGCTGTGATAGTCTTGCTAACTTTTTTTAATGGGTGGGAAAGGAGGGAGGCTGTCTCATAAGTTATTCGCAAGGCATTTTTTTAAAGAATGAATTTAAATGACACACCGGTCGTTCAGCGCCGCTTTCATTGTGTGTGGGTGGGATGGGGCCCTGGAGTTCAGGTTGGAATTAAAGATTGCCATCGTTCTATATCGATGAGGTATATGGAACGTAAGACTTGTTGTTTTAATGTTGGTGGGTGCAGGTTTAAGGGACGTAAGACTTATTGTTTTAATGTTTGTGGGTGCAGGTACAAGGGACGTAAGTCTTGTTTTTTTAATGTTGGTGGGTGCTGGTACAAGGGACGTAAGACTTGTTGTTTTAATGTTGGTGGGTGCAGGACAGTGCAGGTACAAGGGACGTAAGTCTTGTTGTTTTAATGTTGGTGGGTGCAGGTACAAGGGACGTAAGTCTTGTTGTTTTAATGTTGGTGGGTGCAGGTACAAGGGACGTAAGTCTTGTTGTTTTAATGTTGGTGGGTGCAGGTACATGGGACGTAAGACTTGTTGTTTTAATGTTGGTGGGTGCAGGTACAAGGGACGTAAGTCTTGTTGTTTTAATGTTGGTGGGTGCAGGTACAAGGGACGTAAGTCTTGTTGTTTTAATGTTGGTGGGTGCAGGTACAAGGGACGTAAGTCTTGTTGTTTTAATGTTGGTGGGTGCAGGTACAAGGGACGTAAGTCTTGTTGTTTTAATGTTGGTGGGTGCAGGTACAAGGGACGTAAGACTTATTGTTTTAATGTTGGTGGGTGCAGGTACAAGGGACGTAAGACTTTTTGTTTTAATGTTGGTGGGTGCAGGTACAAGGGACTTAAGTCTTGTTGTTTTAATGTTGGTGGGTGCAGGTACAAGGGACGTAAGTCTTGGTGTTTTAATGTTGGTGGGTGCTGGTACAAGGGACGTAAGACTTGTTGTTTTAATGTTGGTGGGTGCAGGTACAAGGGACGTAAGTCTTGTTGTTTTAATGTTGGTGGTTGCAGGTACAAGGGACGTAAGACTTGTTGTTTTAATGTTGGTGGGTGCAGGTACATGGGACGTAAGTCTTGTTGTTTTAATGTTGGTGGGTGCAGGTACATGGGACGTAAGTCTTGTTGTTTTAATGTTGGTGGGTGCGACCGATACCAAATAAAAAAGGTGTGCAAGCAATGTACAGGTGGTCAACACACTGGCACTGATCAAAGAGAGGATCCATTTCGAGGCTGGTGCCAGAGAAACTTCTGGCTGTCCAAAAAAAGATGTGATTCATATGAAATGTTTTACTTATTTATTTTTTTAGCGATTTCTAAAATAAAATGGCTGCATGTTATACATAGAATTAGGTTGTGGCTGCATGTTATACATAGAATTAGGTTGTGGCTGCATGTTATACATAGAATTAGGTTGTGGCTGCATGTTATACATAGAATTAGGTTGTGGCTGCATGTTATACATAGAATTAGGTTTTTTTTTAAGTAATAATTTAAGTAGGATGGTGTTCTCGAGAATAGAAAAAAATAAAATTGTATTTGCCCGACCTTCACCTACCTGCATTCCCGGAAGTTCGTTGCAGAAGGCAAATTATAGCATCCGTTATTATTTTTGTATTATATTATTATATTTTATTGATTTATTTATAACCGTTGGCATTCCTCAAGTACCAACACTTTCCGCTGAGCCATGAAGGGAGCATTTGAATACATTATATATAATATGTGGTTCTCCAACTTTTAAACTTCGCGACACACCTGTTGGGTTTTCGAGATCCACCAGTAAAGAAAAGTTAAATAGGATAAATAAAAAGAGCTAAAATTAATTGTACTTATTGTCAATTAAGAAATAATTAAACTTTTATTGCTACCAGTGGTTCACGATTCGCATTTTGAGAACTACTGCAAATATTTTCGGATGTGCTCATGTTGCTCTATGAAGTTATTACGGGTTTAATTTAGTCAAATGCGAGCGTCTGAGAGAGGACTATAGGGAGGGCTAGGTTAGTGAACCATGAACCGATTCCAAATGTAGACTGACAGTAGCGCATACCACTAAACTTTTAGACTGACAGTAGCGCATACCACTAAACTTTTAGACTGACAGTAGCGCATACCACTAAACTTTTAGACTGACAGTAGCGCATACCACTAAACTTTTAGACTGACAGTAGCGCATACCACTAAACTTTTCAATCAAAATTGGAAGCTCCGCAGTGCCATGTATTTTCCACTAATTTTATATTTTGTTTTGTAACTATATACAGTCTTATTTAATGTATATATACTAGCACTAATTTTATAATTATACTTTGTTTTGTAACTATATACAGTCTTATTTAATATTTATATACTATTAAAGAATTTCGATTTTTTAAAATTTATATTTGTCAGTTATCTAAAGCAATATATACATTTGGTTTTACTTAACAAATTTCATCAACCATTATCTGACATTGACAAAATATCATTTATTTTTTTAATCAACGAATCCGTAATTATGATTGTTTAAGGCGTGAAATATTATGAACATAATTACTTTAACAGTTGGTTTAATAATAATAATATATATATATATATATATATATATATATATATATATATATATATATATATATATATATATATATATATATATATATATATACTGTATTAAGTTTTATTTAAATGTTAACTGCCTATTTAATTAAATCAAGATAAGGTAATTATACAGACAAGAAAACATTTCTAAGGGTGATGCCCTTGTTCCCTATAATCTTAGAGCAACAAGTAAACAATTATTGTGCATGCTGCTGACATCATCATAAAAAGAATCAAACCATGTTGTTCTGAAAATAAAGACGTCATTGTGTATACATTCATCCAGTTATTTGACAAATACGTCATGTTGTTAGAATGTGCAAGACGTCGGTCGATTGAAGAAAGGCGCGCATGTTTGGTAAATTGCACATCTGCTCGTCTCACTGGGCGTGATGTTTGTTAGATACTCCCATGTTTGATAAACACTCGATTTTATGGCGTGCTAGCGCATTGATTCATTGATTGTATATATATTTATATATGTGTGTGTGTGTGTTTGTGTGTTAATATATATGTATAACTTGGCAGATGTTTTGTTTAATGTGTTGATGAATCATTTACACACACGTTCTTGATTGCTGTTTGCTTCATTGCGCTGTGTTTTGCTTAGTGCTTTTTGGCATTTTCTTGCACCTGCAACTATTGCGTCAGAGACATGGTTATAGTGTTGTTCAACAGTCTGGGAGATAATTTACATGAATATTTGGGTGACGTTTGTGAACGTAAAATCCAGAATAAGTACGCTGCACATAAATGTCCACAAGTCTACATATGCTACACATAAATGTCCACAATACTACATAAGCTATTTCTATCGAGTGATTAGTCTATTGACCCTGGCTATACATTTGCTCTAATCACGTCTACTGACCCTGGCTATACATTTGCTCTAATCACGATTCTGACTACTGTTCACGGACAGTTATTAAACGAGCTTGTAAAAAAAAAGGGAAGCTACCTAATGACATTTGTGACACTCCAGATTTAAACTAAGTTGTGCACCTTGTTTAGTTTAAGTTACTCCGTTTTTTGTAAGTGAACATCAAAAATATTTTGCATTTGTTCATAAAGTAAGTGAACAAGAAAAATAGTTTACGTCTTTTCATAACAAACTTATTTTAATGCTTTGACAGTCATATGAACATGTTATACATTGTATATATGTTGTTTGCCTATAACACATGTTTTATAAATTGTTATTGTTTAACGCTTCCTCCTGTTCATTCTACCCCTAGCTATAACCTCAATTGAAAGTAATTATTTTTTATGATCTACGGAGGCAAGAATACAACCTTTAGTTAGACCTACGTTTTCATGACTTCTTCCATAGCCAGGTGGTCTTTGGTGTTTCACCGGACACTGTATCTGGTACCCAGTTCACCGGACATTGTATCTACTACCCAGTTTCACCGGACACTGTATCCGGTACCCAGTTTCACCGGACACTGTATCCGGTACTCAGTTTCACCGGACACTGTATCTGTCTGGTACTCAGTTTCACCAGACACTGTATCTGGTACTCAGTTTCACAGGACACTGTATCTGGTACTCAGTTTCACCGGACACTGTATCTGGTACTCAGTGACCACACAAGTACTGTAGTGACGTCCTCAACCATCTCACTACAAACATTTAGACTTTTTAAAGTTCAAATAAGAACTGGTCAGCTTTCAATTGAAGGTCGATGGTAAGAGCTGGTCAGCTTTCAATTGAAGGGCGAGGGTCGAAAGAAGTACAAATGTGACACTGGTATGATTTATTCTTTTTACAGAAGCGGAATGAACGGTGGGCGCAATAGGATGCACGCCAGGGGCCCAGGGCCCTTAGGTTTTTTAGGTCCAATATTTTCTTCTGCTCCCGGCGCCTCAACCTACCATAGTCCGGCTCTATTCTTTTATCAAGTCTAGCGCAATACGTTGGGATGAATACTGTACCGATACAGTGCTGATACTGTACCGATACTGGGATTATACTGTACCGACACTGTGATTATACTGTACCGATAATGTGCTGATACTGTACCGATACTGTGCTGATACTGTACCGATACTGTGATTATACTGTACCGATACTGTGATTATACTGTACCGATACCGTGCTGTTACTGTACCGATACTGTGTTGATACTGTCCCGATACTGTGATTATACTGTACCGATATTTTACTGACACTGTACTGATACTGTACCGATACTGTGATTATACTGTACCGATACTGTGATTATACTGTACCGATACTGTGATTATACTGTACCGATACCGTGTTGACACTGTACCGATACTGTGATTATACTGTATTGATATTGTGCTGATACTGTACCGATACTGTGCTGATACTGTACCGATACCGTGCTGATACTGTACCGATACTGTGATTATACTGTACCGATACTGTGATTATACTGTACCGATACTGTGCTGATACTGTACCGATACCGTACTGATACTGTACCGATATCGTGCTGATACTGTACCGATACTGTGCTGATACTGTACCGAGACTGTGATTATACTGCACCGATATTTTACCGACACTGTACTGATACTGCACCGACACTGTGATTATACTGTACCGATACTGTGATTATACTGTACCGATATTGTGCTGATACTGTACCGATACCGTGCTGATACTGTACCGATACTGTGATTATACTGTACCGATACTGTGATTATACTGTACCGATAGTGTGATGATAATGTACCGATACTGTGATTATACTGTACCGATACTGTGATTATACTGTACCGATATTGTGCTGATACTGTACCGATACCGTGCGGATACTGTACCGATACCGTGCTGATACTGTACCGATACTGTGATTATACTGTACCGATACTGTGATTATACTGTACCGATAGTGTGATGATAATGTACCGATACTGTGATTATACTGTACCGGTACTGTGATTATACTGTACCGACACTGTGATTATACTGTACCGATACCGTGCTGATACTGTACCGATACTGTGTTGATACTGTCCCGATACTGTGATTATACTGTACCGATATTTTACCGACACTGTACTGATACTGTACCGATACTGCGATTATACTGTACCGATACTGTGATTATACTGTACCGATATTGTGCTGATACTGTACCGATACTGTGCGGATACTGTACCGATACCGTGCTGATACTGTACCGATACTGTGATTATACTGTACCGATACTGTGATTATACTGTACCGATACTGTGATTATACTGTACCGATACTGTGCTGATAATGTACCGATACTGTGATTATACTGTACCGATACTGTGATTATACTGTACCGATACCGTGCTGATACTGTACCGATACTGTGTTGATACTGTCCCGATACTGTGATTATACTGTACCGATATTTTACCGACACTGTACTGATACTGTACCGATACTGCGATTATACTGTACCGATACCGTGTTGATAATGCACCGATACTGCAATTATACTGTACCGACACTGTACCGATACTGTGCTGATATTGTACCGATACCGTACTGATACTGTACCGACACCGTGCTGATACTGTACCGATACTGTGCTGATACTGTACCGATACTGTGATTATACTGTACCGATACTGTGATTATACTGTACCGATACAGTGTTGATACTGTACCGATACTGTGATTATAATGTACCGATATTGTGCTGATACTGTACCGATACTGTGATTATACTGTACCGATATTGCGCTGACACTGTACCGATACTGTGCTGATACTGTACCGATACAGTGCTGATACTGTACCGATACTGTGCTGATACTGTACCGATATTGTGCTGATACTGTACCGATATTGTGCTGATACTGTACCGATACCGTACTGATACTGTACCGATACCGTGCTGATACTGTACCGATACTGTGCTGATACTGTACCGATACTGTGATTATACTGCACCGATATTTTACCGACACTGTACTGATACTGTGCCGATACTGTGCTGATACTGTACCGATACTGTGCTGATACTGTACCGATACTGTGATTATACTGCACCGATATCGGGTTGATACTGTACCGATATCGTGATTATACTGTACCGATATTGTGCTGATACTGTACCGATACTGTGTTTATACTGTACCGATATTGTGCTGATACTGTACCGATACTGTGATTATACTGTACCGATACAGTGCTGACACTGTACCGATACTGTGATTATACTGTACCGATACTGTGCTGATACTGTACCGATACAGTGCTGATACTGTACCGATACCGTACTGATACTGTACCGATACCGTGCTGATACTGTACCGATACCGTGCTGATACTGTACCGATACTGTGATTATACTGCACCGATATTTTACCGACACTGTACTGATACTGTGCCGATACTGTGCTGATACTGTACCGATACTGTGCTGATACTGTATCGATACTGTGATTATACTGTACCGATAATGTGCTGATACTGTACCGATAATGTGATTATACTGTACCGATACTGTGATTATACTGCACAGATACTGTTATTATACTGTACCGATATTGTGATTATACTGTACCGATAATGTGCTGATACTGTACCGATAATGTGCTGATACTGTACCGATAACGTGATTATACTGTACCGATACTGTGATTATACTGTACCGATACCGTGCTGATACTGTACCGATACTGTGCTGATACTGTACCGATACTGTGACTATGCTGTACCGATATTTTACCGACACTGTACTGATACTGTACCGATACTGTGATTATACTGTACCGATACTGTGCTGATACTGTACCGATACTGTGCAATGTATTTAGGTGTTCGACTTGCTATCTAAAACATTCAGCTTAAAAAACACAAAAAATCTGCTTCAGGATGGTTGTTAGTTTAATCTGGTTGATATGTTCTGGAATCTTATTTCTGGCTTAATTTTCACTCAGGATGTTCTCCCCCCACCCCCGCTCCTTCCCTGTGTCTCCTCCTCTGATATGGCTCATCGGCTTCGTTTTGTTCCTTTTTTTTTCTCTCTGCTCTCTGTGCTCACTCAATAACTAATGTATGGGGGGGGGGGGGAGTGAATGTAGGTTTGAAGTGAGAGTAAAAGAAGTAAATCCAATTTGTGTCCCTCGTTCCTACGGTTACGACACTGCCTCCCTTCTTCCCTTCCCCCCATGACATATTTACAGTCAACGGGTTTTGTAATCTCAACCCTTGGCGTCCACAGGTCGGGTGCGGTCTTCTCCGGTCTTAATGTAAAGCAAATAATCGCCGCCCCCCCACCCCCTGGGGTCTGGAGAGTTTGACAGAGGAGAAAATAAAAATAAAAGGTGTTCGTGCATGTATGTGCGTGCGTGTGTGTGCGTGCAGTGTATGTTTTGTTTCTGAATCCTCAACCATTTACCCCCACCCCGCCATGCAGACTGGCAAACACACATACACACACGCACACAGAGTCAGACACACACACACACACACATCTCGTTAACACCACTAGCTTCGCCTAGGGACGGTTTTCATTTACACCCCCTCCTCAGCAACCCCCCCCCCCATCCCCAAACCTTCTTCTTCAAAAAAGAAATGTTAATTTACTCTCTCCCACCCCTTGCCCCTATCACACGACCCCTCCCACCCTCCCCCAGATCTTCACACCTGGGATATAATTAATAAAAACGTCCTGCCTGCGTCTGCTGCTCACTATAACACCAGGACCTGGGATCTATCAATAAGAAGGGAAGACGAGTAAAGATTCTTGTTAGTAGGTAACGGAGTGGCCGTTCGGGAAGGCGGGGAGGGGGGGGGGCGGTAGGTAGGTTGGAGATAAAGCAAAAATATGGGTAGATACTAACGGGATGATGCAAATGGCGAAACTGGACCATGTGCTGAGGCCGTTGTTGAGGGCAGTTTGCTTGATCACTGAAAGCGAAATCAAACCACTGATAGCGCTATGTCTATATGACCTGTTGATAGAAGATACCTACATCTGATAGTAGATAACTATCTATCTATATCTGATCGATCGATCTGATATAGATAGATACATAGATATAGAGAGAGATGCGTTCATATAATATATCAATGACTTTTACTTTTTCTCATTTGAAAATTTCCCTTTCTACCCACAGCAGTAAAGAGTGAAGCATTCCAATGGTTAACTCCCCACATAAGCAGACGGTATTGGATTTCTCTTCGCGCCCTCCTTGACTAGGCATCTCTTCCACCTTGTAACCTTCTCTCACTCACTTCCCTTTCCCCTCCTAACCCCCCCCCCCCGCGCCTCTCTCTCTCTCTCTCACCCCTCCCCCACCCCCACACAGGCCGAGGTGTGAAAGCTTTATGTTTTAGCCAATCAACTTGAGCTTCGCGCGCCTTTCCTGAGGCCCGTGAATTGCAATGGTGGGTACAGATTTGCCAGATACGCTACACACACACACATACACACATGCACACTGACGCTTTGCTTATGTGCGTCGGGGCGGGTTAGGTGCGGGGAAGATGAGGGGCGGGTTTTCGCACCTTCTCTGGCAAGTGACGGCTGATGCCCCGCCTTTTGACCTAGTTTTTTTTTTCCAAATTTTTTTTAAACCTTTTTTTTCCCTGGGTTGTCTCCCCTGCTAGAGACAGTTAAAGAGCTCCCCCACCCCCTTCCTTTTTTTTTACCCCCAACATATTCCTCCCCCCCCCCCATCACACACACTGTTTTTTTCTCCCCCTCTCTACTATTTTCTTTCTCTCGATCCCTCGCCTGCCGCTCGCAAAGTTCTCGGCGCTATGAAGAAGCTTTTGGAGGCAGCACACGTCCGTGTGGAAACGAGGGTGAACCTAACAGGAGTCCCGCTACACACCAACCGCGGGCTCTTTGTTGGATACAACTATTTTTTTACTTTCTGAATAGAAGAGGGATATTTCTGTTGTTTTGGATCTGTTGTGTTGTATTTTTTTTTTTAAATATTCTGTTTGGAGTTTTAAAGAAAAATATTGTTTTCATATGACGAGAAACGCATCTTAAGAATGCGTAACCCTGGTTAATTGCCGGTTCACTTGCCTCATGCGTGTTATGGTTTAGTCGTCTGCTGTAAATGATGTGTTGTTAACAGCGGCAACAAAAAAAAAAAAGAAATAATGCATTGCTTTAAACATGGCCGATGGCTTATGGTGTTGTGCGTTTTACCATTCACAGAGGAGAGCAGCAGGCAGACGACCTAACGACCGACCAGGGCCGTGGCCTGTACAGTCAGCCCGCTGAATGGAAGGGCATGGGGCCCAGTGGCTACACTAGGCCACCAACGTCACTAGCCATATCTTCGTGCATCGGGTACCTCCTGTTGTTCGTCTGTGCAGCCTTCATTTCATCAGGTAAGACAATCACCCAACATTTTTAATAGTTTTCAGTTCATTTTGTCTTCGTGTGTCATCATCATCATAACTACTCATTTTGTTTGATTCTGTTTGGATGCGTGGCCCGGGGGGGGGGGCATACATCGAATGAGTTTATTTTTAATCTCATATCCTCCATAACTCTTAGCATTGCACACCTGTCGGGACACTAAAAATATAATCAAGCACACCTGGACTGGTACATCTTTATTAATCTAGCTTCAAGACACCCCCCCCCTTTTTTTTTGTATGTACACCAGACACTGGCCATAACTTACATAAGAGGAGACACAGCGCTAGGAAGTGGGCTTGGGTCATAATGTAATTAATTTTTTTCCCCTGTAAATGTTGTGAATGTGGAAGGTATCACTTTGAATTAATGGTTGTAATTAGATACAAAACAGCTGACCTGGTGGATGGGTTGTTTCAAGAGTTTAGCCCAAACTGTAACGATGTTTGTTTCAAGAGTTTAGCCCAAACTATAACGATGTTTGTTTCAAGAGTTTAGCCCAAACTGTAACAATGTTTGTTTCAAGAGTTTAACACAGACTGTGACAATGTTTGTTTCAAGAGTTTAGCCCAGACTGTAACAATGTTTGTTTCAAGAGTTTAGCCCAGACTGTAACAATGTTTGTTTCAAGAGTTTAGCCCAGACTGTAACAATGTTTCAAGAGTTTAGCCCAGACTGTAACAATGTTTGTTTCAAGAGTTTAGCCCAAACTATAACGATGTTTGTTTCAAGAGTTTAGCCCAAACTGTAACAATGTTTGTTTAAAAAGTTTAGCCCAGACTGTAACAATGTTTGTTTCAAGAGTTTAGCCCAGACTGTAACAATGTTTGTTTCAAGAGTTTAGCCCAGACTGTAACAATGATTGTTTCAAGAGTTGAACACAGACTGTAACAATGTTTGTTTCAAGAGTTTAGCCCAGACTGTAACAATGTTTCAAGAGTTTAGCCCAGACTGTAACAATGTTTGTTTCAAGAGTTTAACCCAGACTGTAACAATGTTTGTTTCAAGAGTTTAACCCAGACTGTAACAATGTTTGTTTCAAGAGTTTAGCCCAGACTGTAACAATGTTTGTTTCAAGAGTTTAACACATACAGCTTTGCCCAGGGGCCCAAAATATTGAAGAGACAACTCTGGTGTGGTTGGTGTTCTGCAGAATAACTTATGAATCAGCACATCATTGACCCCATGAAATAGCACATCATTGACCCCCATGAAATAGCACATTATTGACCCCATGAAATAGCACATCATTGACCCCCATGAAATAGCACATCATTGACCCCATGAAATAGCACATCATTGACCCCATGAAATAGCACATCATTGACCCCATGAAATAGCACATCATTGACCCCCATGAAATAGCACATCATTGACCCCATGAAATAGCACATCATTGACCCCATGATATAGCACATCATTGACCCCATGAAATAGCACATCATTGACCCCATGAAATAGCACATCATTGACCCCATGAAATAGCACATTATTGACCCCATGAAATAGCACATCATTGACCACATGAAATAGCACATCATTAATTATAGGAAATTGCTCATGTTTATATGAAAGTTAAAGCCCAAAGGAAAAAAATAATAGAATATCTACTGTGGACCTATGGTTTACCTGCAAGTAATGATGTTTACTTGTTTTGATAATGCATCCTTTTATTTGTATTTCATGTGTATGTTATATTAATGATGTGTAAGTTTTTTGTATTGAAGTTTATGTTATATTAATGATGTTTATGTTGTATTACTGATGTGTATGTTTTAAAACCATCATGTTTAACTATTAACTGGTTTAATCCAATAATTTGGCTCCATTTTCCAAGTGTATACATATTTAAATACCAGAATGATACCTTTCATATGTCAGGATTATACATGGTCATATAAGAGAAGTGTGCATTGTAATGTTCACCAATGTTGTATACATTTGTCTGTCTGTCCTTTAAAAGATATGGAGAATTTCTTCCATTGTTCTTTTTTGTTTTATAAACTTAACATGAAATACATGTCAGACTCAAGCTGTAAAATTCCAGGAGGATTATCGGGGGGGGGGGATTCCTAGCCAGTTATAATAAAACATAACATAATGTAGTGTGTAAAAATACAACATCTGTAATAGAACATAACATAATGTAGTGTGTAAAAATACAACATCTGTAATAGAACATAACATAATGTAGTGTGTAAAAATACAACATCTGTAATAGAACATAACATAATGTAGTGTGTAACAATACATACAACATCTGTAATAGAACATAACATAATGTAGTGTGTAGAAATACAACATCAATAGAGACGCAAAATGTATGGGGGGGAATTTATTCGATTATTCGATCTCTGTAAGGCAGAGATGTTTTCTGTGGATCATTTATTGATCTCCACCAGGTCGATGTCTGCAGCTTCGGCAAACCCTGCAATGACCAGACCATACCTGACCAGTCGGCCAAAGTCATTCAAGTCATTAGTCTTGCTATACCACGTCTGGAAATGTAATTCTTGTTGTTTTTATTTACAGTCCACGAACTACTCACTGTCCACATGTTAACCTGTAATGGTAACCTGCAGGTGGAGGAGCAATGTAGCTCTCTAGATATCCGTTACATGGTGCTCTGTTGATTAATGTGTGTAGCTCTCTAGATATCCGTTACATGGTGCTCTGTTGATTAATGTGTGTAGCTCTCTAGATATCCGTCACGTGGTGCTCTGTTGATTAATGTGTGTAGCTCATTACCCGACCTGGCCACAAGTTTGTACACCTGGCTGTGTAGTCCTGGCCACAGGTTTGTACACCTGGCTGTGTAGTCCTGGCCACAAGTTTGTACGTCTGACTGTGTAGTCCTAGCCACAAGTTTGTACACCTGGCTGTGTAGTCCTAGCCACAAGTTTGTACACCTGGCTGTGTAGTCCTGGCCACAAGTTTGTACACCTGACTGTGTAGTCCTGGCCACAAGTTTGTACGCCTGACTGTGTAGTCCTGGCCACAAGTTTGTACACCTGACTGTGTAGTCCTAGCCACAAGTTTGTACACCTGGCTGTGTAGTCCTAGCCACAAGTTTGTACACCTGGCTGTGTAGTCCTGGCCACAAGTTTGTACACCTGGCTGTGTAGTCCTGGCCACAAGTTTGTACACCTGACTGTGTAGTCCTCGCCACAAGTTTGTACGCCTGACTGTGTAGTCCTGGCCACAAGTTTGTACACCTGACTGTGTAGTCCTGGCCATAAGTTTGTACACCTGACTGTGTAGTCCTGGCCACAAGTTTGTACACATGGCGGTGTAGTCCTGGCCACAAGTTTGTACACCTGGCTGTGTAGTCCTGGCCACAAGTTTGTACACCTGGCTGTGTAGTCCTGGCCACAAGTTTGTACACCTGACTGTGTAGTCCTCGCCACAAGTTTGTACTCATGACTGTGTAGTCCTGGCCACAAGTTTGTACACCTGGCTGTGTAGTCTTGGCCACAAGTTTGCACCCCTGACTGTGTAGTCCTGGCCACAAGTTTGTACACCTGGCTGTGTTGTCCTGGCCACAAGCTTGTACACCTGACTGTGTAGTCCTGGCCACAAGTTTATACACCTAGCTGTGTAGTCCTGGCCACAAGTTTGTACACCTGACTGTGTAGTCCTAGCCACAAGTTTGTACACCTGGCTGTGTAGTCCTAGCCACAAGTTTGTACGCCTGACTGTGTAGTCCTGGCCACAAGTTTGTACACCTGGCTGTGTAGTCCTGGCAACAAGTTTGTACACCTGGCTGTGTAATTCTGGCCACAAGTTTGTACACCTGGCTGTGTAGTCCTGGCCACAAGTGTGTAGTCCTGGCCACAAGTTTGTACGCCTGGCTGTGTAGTCCTGGCCACACGTGTGTAGTCCTGGCCACAAGTGTGTAGTCCTGGCCGTACTCAGACAATGTCGGTATACATACATGTACATGGGCTGGGTCGTGCCGTACTCGGACAATGTCTGTACAAAAGTGTACATGGGCGTTGGGACCCATGCGAGCTTGAGGTAATATTCCATGTGTCCCCCTCCCACACACATCGTAACACGGGAGTGTGTTACCAGCACGTTACACGCCTCAACTCGAGGACACAGATCGAGTGTTAGCATAGCTTGTCGGGTACCCTCAGAATACGTGTCTACGGGCATTGTATAGAACCATCATTCATATGTCCCTATAGCTATCCAATGTCTCCGCCCCCCCCTCACATACGCCCCTATAGCTATCCTATGCCCCCCCGACATAAAATTCTATAACTAAAATAGGTTCAATCCGCGCTAATATCGTCTTCCATTGATCACCTCTGTCTCCCTCATTTAGTAGTGTCACCCTCACTTACTGGCTCGGTGATTGCTGATATACAACCACTGAATCTTTAGAAATCTCCCATCATTAACTCCTTAGACTTCTGTCAGTCCCATTGTCGCCGTGTGAGTTAGAGGCGAGAGATTTCTCAGAAACATTTCACTAGTAGTACTCACTGGTATCGTTAGGCGTCACTAGTGGTGGGACGTTGTTTTAATGACTCCTTTAATACCGATTCGATTCAGGTAGCCAGTATATGACTAACATACTTGTGAGATGCTCGAAAGTAAGTGACATAGGGGGTCAAACGAACTTGTTGAGAGGTCAGGGACAGTGCTCGATTGAAGAAAAAACTAGTGCTGGGGATGAAAAAACATTTCTGCAGAGACGGGGATAAATGTCTATGGTTTCATCCCCGGCAGGGATATATTAGCTAAAGCAGAGCCGGGGATGACAGTTATCAGTGCCGGGGATGACAGTTCTCAGTGCCGGTGATATACCCGGCGGTAAATCGAGTCCTGGTCAGGGATGTTGGAAAACATACGCCAAAGTCCATTCAGTGAAAAGTTTGAAACGTTTTGTAAATTCCGACTCCTAATTCCGATTACCATCTATGTTAAACAGTAAATATGTTTGGTTGTGATGTTAGTGTACTAGTTCATGTGTTATTTATACTAACTTTGTTTATTATTGCATTTCTTCTGATTCAGCTGACGGCATGCAGTCCTCAAAGCGCGAGGGTTGCCAGATCGAGCACTGCTCGGACTCTTACGAAACCGCCAAACAGGACCTGGACATCAAAGGGCCGGGCCCCCACGACAGCCGTTCCGTGTGCATGGCCATCCGGACTTACAAGGAGTGTATGTACCAGCTGCTGAACAGCTGCAATGGAGACCTCATGTTCTACACGGCCAGGAACTTTATACAGAAGACCATGAACGAAAACAAGTGCGACGAGGTGGGCCCCACATTGACGTCCCCCGCTACCAAGGGCCCCGACCCCGTGCCTGTCCTATGCGACTACCGCAGTAAAGGCTCGTCCAAGCTGTGTGTGCTGTTTGGGGACCCCCACCTGAGGACGTTCAACGAGGAATTTCAAACGTGTAAGGTCAAGGGGGCGTGGCCGTTGGTCAACAACAACTACCTGACAGTGCAGGTGACCAACAATCCTGTAGAGGGGACACTGGATGCAACAGCCACTAGCAAGGTAAAGTACCTCTGAGTGAAATGAATGCCTAATTAGTAGGCCGCTAGATGCCTTTGAATGTCTGATTTGTAGGACACTAGAATTCTTTGAATGTCTGATTTGTAGGACACTAGAATGTCTTTGAATGTCTGATTTGTAGGTCACTAGAATGTCTTTGAATGTCTGATTTGTAGGACACTAGAATGTCTTTGAATGTCTGATTTGTAGGACACTTGAATGTCTTTGAATGTCTGATTTGTAGGACACTAGAATGTCTTTGAATGTCTGATTTGTAGGTCACTAGAATGTCTTTGAATGTCTGATTTGTAGGTCGCTAGAATGTCTTTGAATGTCTGATTTGTAGGTCGCTAGAATGTCTTTGAATGTCTGATCCAATATGAATAAGTCTTAAGGGAGAAATTAAATAAATTGTTTCTGTCATGGTCAACTTGGGACGTTAGAGGCAGTGTCTAGGTAACTATTATCCAAATAATTCTAGAGGCATTGACACTTTTCATCCATACACTGGCTGCATTCAAGTCATTGTGGTTTCTATTTATATGTAACAAACCTGTTCTCGAACTGTAACCTGTAACTATTCGCAACCCACTAAGAAAAAAACTTTTCAATTATTGCGACCACCATTTTAAGAAGTAAAAACAAGCAATTAAGCCTGTTCCATTCTGGACACAGGACGTGTTAGCGCATTTTCATTGTATGTATCAGTACGTTTGTTATCTTTCAGTAAATATTTGTAAATTTTGGAAATGTTTATAAATTCAATTGTGTAATGCATATATCTGAAAAAAGATATTAAAAGGACAAGTAAGTCATGTTGAATAACTGTTACAAAAATAAATAATGATTACGCCCCTTTGATTAGCTTTTATTATTTATATTTAAAATATAAGCAAAACGGTACATAACAAACTCTTATATTTTGGCCCTGAGAGGTCAAATCGCGAAATGGACTTTTGATGTACACTTGGCAGGCCAAGACCTACACAATGATATATACATCATGGGTCTAGGACTTATGGTTGCTGAGATATAGGGCGGTCCATTATTAATATAGCTTATATAGTAAAAAACGGTACTTTATAAGGCCCCTTTTACGGCCCTGAGAGGTCAGATCGCGAAATGGAAAAAAGTTATTTCTTGGCAGGCCAAGACCTACAAAATGATATATACATCATGGGTCTAGGGCTTATGGTTGCTGAGATATAGGGCGGTCCATTATTAATATAGCTTATATAGTAAAAAACGGTACTTTATAAGGCCCCTTTTACGGCCATGAGAGGTCAGATCGCGAAATGGAAAAAAGCTATTTCTTGGCAGGCCAAGACCTACAAAATGATATATACATCATGGGTCTAGGACTTATGGTTGTTGAGATCTAGGGTGATGACAGACAGGCAGACAAAACGGGTCTAAAAATGGGGGGGGGGGTTTAAAAGTAAGAAAGGCTACAATTATATTCTCCATATATTTTATTTTCTGAAAATCCTGGCATCTCATTAATTGGGCCACGTCTGCTTCGATTGAGCTCAGCAGAACACGCAATCTGTAAAATAGTTTTCTTGTGTAGCTGACCCTAACTTCTTGCCATTATCTGTCGCAAATATAATCTAATGGAACAAAAATGAATATTTAAAAATGATATCCCAACACAGTTTCCCCAAACCCTTCTACAAGAACAGACTCAAAATAAGCAGTTTGAACTTAATCGACACGAATAGTGCAAATAGTGTTTGAACTTAATCGACATAAATAGTGTTTGAACATAATCGACACAAATAGTGTTTGTATTAATCGACACAAATAGTGTTTGCATTAATCGACATAAACTGTTTGTATTAATCGACACAAATAGTGTTTGTATTAATTGACGCAAATAGTGTTTGTATTAATTGACGCAAATAGTGTTTGTATTAATCGACACAAATAGTGTTTGTATTAATCGACATAAATAGTGTTTGTATTAATCGATATAAATAGTGTTTGTATTAATCGACACAAATAGTGTTTGCATTAATCGACATAAATAGTGTTTTTATTAATTGACGCAAATAGTGTTTGTATTAATCGACACAAATAGTGTTTGTATTAATCGACGCAAATAGTGTTTGTATTAATCGACGCAAATAGTGTTTGTATTAATCGACACAAATAGTGTTTGTATTCACGTTCAAAAGTTTTTGTGGAATATTTAGTATGTGTGCGAAGTGTATCTCTAAATTATGACCAGCATTTATATGCACAGTGCACACCGAGAACATTATTAATTGTAGAGAAAAATGTAATTACGGTGCGTGATAGCCCTCCCCCCCCCCCACCTCTTTTACCCACCCGTGTTGGGGGGGGGGGGTGAGAGAGCTAATGGCAGGTGTCATGATTTCCTCATCCCTGATAGCCGGCCCTGTGTTTATATGAATAAATTTAAACAAACATTACTGTATCGCATCGGGGCCTGTTTAACCCGTGAGTCCGCCGGAAGTAACGGATGGGCGTTACAGGGAATTTCCGCTTTTACTTATTAGGCTTCTGCTAATTTTATTTACACCAAACAGCACCAGTTGTATTTAATTTAGCACTTCCGGTCTGACATCTGCTCGTTGTTGCGCACGGCTGTGAAAATCCAGAAATTATCAATTCAAATTACCTCTTCACCAGATGTTTCTTTTTATTCAAAGCCATATTGTTTTTTTTTCCCTTACAATTATAATTTTAACAAGATTGGCGGATATTGGGCTGTTTTTATACTCAGCCCAAATTGAAAATATCGCTATGCCGGATGCAGTATCTAAGGAAGGGTTGTGCAGCGGCACAGGGTACCGAACAAGGGAGGGTCGCCGAAATGCCTTTTTCTTTCATTTTTTTTCTGGGGGGGGGGGCGTTAAAAATAAAACCTTACACAGGGCGCCACATGAGCTAACTATGGCTCCGGCATGGTGTATAAAATTGTGGCTCCAACATTGACGAAGGTTGCTGAGGAAGGTGGCTCAAAGAAATGTCGTGCCTATTGACTCGAGGAACCGGATTTTATTTACCGGAGAACGGTCAGAGTTCGCCCCTCCCTCCTCCCCCCGGTCAAACATGATCTCGCATGTGGTCAGAAGGTCAGAGTTCATGGTCACTTTTGAAATGACCAACAAACGGTCCGCAAGCTGCCCTTTTTCAACTTTCAAAGACTTAAAAAAAATTCTCCTCTAGCCCCCTCCCTCACCTGGTAAATCAATAAATATAAAATGTTATTTAACTAATATTTCAATAGCCAGTATATCTAAACAGTCCATATTAGATTAACTATAATTTTCGCGTTGGTCGTTGAACTCACGTTGTTAATCTTCAGGCTGGATGTGTTTACTTCGGCCATGTTTTATTTTTATTCTTCATATACACTTGCATTTAATTTAGCATCAATATAAAATTCATTTTTTTTTTATTTTAGGTTTATCTTAAATCAATCAAAACATTGATATCGTCTGATAACTTAAATCAATCAAAACAATGATATTGTCTAATTACTTAAATTAATCAAAACATTTATATTGTCTGATAACTTAAATCAATCAAAACATTGATATTACTATTAAATTCGTTTATAAGTTTTCACCAAATTAAAAAAAAAATTATTTGTGTATGAGTGTACCCGCCTCCCCCCGCCTGTATTACTGAATGTCAGGGTGTAAATGTCAGCCCCATCAACAGAATTGGAAGGGCGGCGCAATTTTTTTTTCCAGCGAGTGAATTGCCAGATTTTTTCTTTCCCCCTTTTTCCGCCGATTATATCTGACGTCACTTTGTACAATTTTCCTGACCTATGTTTGTTCTTTATTCGCTAGTGGAAGGTTACAGAATGAGAATCTATGACATATGTAATATCTGAATGTCACCAACCAAAATCTGTGACATCTGAATACCACCGAATATTGAACGATTTATACAATTTGTCTGGTTTGTACTTTGATTATGATGAAAATAAACAAAAATTCAGTAACATGGACTCAATGATACCAAAGGCCCCAGTTTGTTGGTTATGACAAATATGGTGTTGACATATATATATTGTTGACATATACGGTGTTGACATATACATTGTTGACATATACATTGTTGACATATACGGTGTTGACATATACGGTGTTAACACATACATTGTTGACATATACAGTGTTGACAAATACAGTGTTGACAAATACAGTGTTGACACATACAGTGTTGACACATACAGTGTTGACACATACAGTGTTTACATATACAGTGTTTACATATACAGTGTTGACGTATATGATGTTGACACATACAGTGTTGACGTATATGATGTTGACACATACAGTGTTGACGTATATGATGTTGACACATACAGTGTTGACGTATATGATGTTGACATATACAGTGTTGACATATACAGTGTTGACACATACAGTGTTGACACATAGTGTTGACGTATATGATGTTGACATATACAGTGTTAACGTATATGATGTTGACACATACAGTGTTGACGTATATGATGTTGACACATACAGTGTTGACATATACGGTGTTGACATATACGGTGTTGACATATACGGTGTTGACACATACATTGTTGACACATACAGTGTTGACGTACATGATGATGTCACTTCCGTCTGTTTCCCCCTGTTGTTAATGACGTGTTGTCCCTGAAAACGTTGACCGGCCTACTCACCCGGGCGTCAGTGCAGAGCTCACGTTAGATATGTCACGATCTTTTTTTTTACCATAACAACCCCGGCTTTACCCGGCGTTGTTTGAATTATTTAACAGGATAAAGTGCCGTAACTGACCGCACATACCTTTGACCTTTTCACGAGCATATTTCCCTGTACTCCCTGGGGGGGGGGGGACAACAACTGCTCCTCGCCCCCTACCCCCTCACTAAATGATATTACGGTACTTTGCACTGGAGTCGAGTGCGCGTGGAGTCGGGTGGGGTGATCATGGGGAAGTAGAGGAGGGGGGAGTGTTTTCCCTCAACTCCACATTCCGCCATATTTCGTGTGTGTGTGTGTCGTGAAACTGTGACGCGACAACGCAGCGTGAGGTACTCTCGCCCACTGCCGTCGGGTCAGCGGCTCACCCCTGATGGAAATGTCAGTTTCACACGCCGCCACTCTGGGCACTTCACCAGTTAATTGCTCCCTCAACCGGTGGCGCCCACAGCAGGTGTCAAAGAGTTGGCTCCCACCCCGACCTCTGCCCTCTCTCCTCGCCTCTCTCTCAAACTGTGTCTCTGGTCCTTCTCCCCCCCCCCCTCTTGCACGGTGTTGCCTGAATGTGCTACGTATTTGCCAATTCGCTACTTTTTAAGACCGTGCGCTAAAAAAAAACACGAGCTACTTTGTAAGGTTTTTGCTCTATTTTGGTTCAAAACCCTCTAGCAACTCTGCTCTTACAACAATTTGATGTATGATATGTGGATATCGTGGGGCGGGGTATCGACCTTTTGTTTGTATGTGTCCATGTCTGTGTCCATGTCTGTGTCCATGTCTGTGTCTGTGTCCATGTATGTGTCCATGTCTGTGTCCGTGTCCATGTCCGTGTCCATGTCTGTGTCTGTGTCCATGTCTGTGTCCATGTCTGTGTCCGTGTCTGTGTCCATGTCTGTGTCACATGTCTGTGTCCATGTCTGTGTCCGTGTCTGTGTCCATGTCTGTGTCCATGTCTGTGTCACATGTCTGTGTCCATGTCGAGCTAATAGTTCCCAAGGTCGTCATTATGTTTCGTTTTGACATTCGGTCGATTGGTCAGAGACTGCGGACAGTTTCGGACGAAAATAATCGCTGGTCGTTCATTAGAAATAATGTCCACTTACTCTCTAGAGTGACCGGTGACCTTTTACATATTCAGACATCTTCCCCGCGTTTTGATCTCTAGTTAAAGCCAGTAATGTCTCTACTGCAGTTTTCATCATTATCTGAGCGCCGTTGTCGCGTAGGCACTACAGGGAACCCTGGCCATTGTATAAGGAATGCAAACTGGTCGAGATAACTGTCTGTCGGGATTCGAACCACCAGTGAGACCCCAACCAAATAGACAACCTCACCTAATTGACAACCATACCTCACCTAATTGACAACCATACCTCACCTAATTGACAACCATACCTCACCTAATTGACAACCATACCTCACCTAATTGACAACCATACCTCACCTAATTGACAACCATACCTCACCTAATTGACAACCATACCTCACCTAATTGACAACCTCACCTAATTGACAACCATACCTCACCGGATTGAGAACCATTCGTCTAGAACTATTTATATTTTACAAAGAAAGAAGATGATAACATTTTATTCCATCCTTCATCATTTTAACCTTAACCGATGTGGTCGTTGGGGAACGAATGGACGGACACATCAACAGACGAGAACGGACACATCAACAGACGAGAATGGACACATCAACAGACGTATTTCTCCATATCCTGAGCGGCCGTCTTTAATTCATTCATAAGTAGAAATGTCCACTCTGTTATACCTTGCATTAGTTCCGTGGTTTAATACAGTCTGTTGTTCCCATACCTTGCATTAGTTCCGTGGTTTAATACAGTCTGTTGTTCCCATACCTTGCATTAGTTCCGTGGTTTAATACAGTCTGTTGTTCCCATACCTTGCATTAGTTCCGTGGTTTAATACAGTCTGTTGTTCCCATACCTTGCATTAGTTCCGTGGTTTAATACAGTCTGTTGTTCCCATACCTTGCATTAGTTCCGTGGTTTAATACAGTCTGTTGTTTCCACTGCTGTGAGAGGCCTGGAATGTGCCGCATGATAACAAATGAATCAAACACCTTCATCGCCCGTTCTAAACATTGTTTACATTGTAATTTTACTTACGTTCATTACACATGTGTTATAATTAGCCACGCTCGTCACTTTAAATTCCACCATACAGGGCCCTGTATAATAATGTCTCTATGTTATTATAGTTTACAAGGACATAAGTGTATATTATACTGGTTCATTAAAAAACCCCAGACAGTGATTTAATTAACAGCCTCTTTCTTTCATCACTTTCCCAGTTTTTATTCTTCAAAAAAAAGTTGTGCTAACTATTACAGTCATGTATAGTAGTCAGTATATAAATTATTATGACTAGGTTGTTCTATATCTCTGTTAATTTTATTTTTGTTTCGTGCATTATTGCGTTGTATGTCTTTAATATATTTACAGTCTAAATAATTTCGTATCCATTTCTGTGTGTATGTGGTGTATGTGGTTTTGTTATGATGTAGTCACAAAATCAATCATAGGTGGATTCAATCAGCGATGGGCTCATAGTAAATTAGACAAGGAAGCCCTGGTCTATTATAATAACAAGTAAAAGCTAAACAGTCCTGTAGGTGCGGTTTCCCCAGGAGCGCGGGGCTGTGTGTGTCAAATACCCTGTAAGGATGAGATGAAATCTCTTAGATCCTATAATCCACTAATTGGATTGTTTTGTATGGCGCCCTGCTTACATCCCCACCCTATTCTATAGTGTATTGGCCTTGGAGACTTCCCAGGTGATATATCGGGGGGCTTTCGCCATGACATATCCAATTGTCCTCACCTTACATCAAACCTCTATTGAAGGCTACACCATCCGTTCCGATAGCTACACCATCCGTTCCGACAGCTACACCATCCGTTCCGACAGCTACACCATCCGTTCCGACAGCTACACCATCCGTTCCGATAGATACACCATCCGTTCCGACAGCTACACCATCCGTTCCGACAGCTACAAGTCAAATCCAGGACTGAAACGTCTAGCTCCACATCAGAGCCGTTTTGTTACGGACAGGCAAGCCCTTTTCTATAAGGGATACAGCGCCTCGCCCTATGTACTTTAGCACCTTAATTAATATCTCTTCAAATTTCTGCCCCCCCCCCCATCCAGTTGTTAAGTACGACTTTGCTTCATGTCATTTGATATTTCCTATACAATTGACCTTACAAAAGTGATATACATTTATTTGTACATGGTTGGGGGGGGGGTAGGTATCATTATCACAAACTCGAACCCATGTCTCATCTCTTGCAGTGTGATGTCAACCTCTCAACCACAAAGATACTCCTTTTTTTGGGTCGACAAATTTACCTCGTCTGTGCCGTTGAATTTTTTTTAAAAATGTTTTTGGGACAGGGAAGGAGGGGTGGGGGATGGACGGGTGTCTGACAAATGGGATGCGTATCTGTTTCTTTGACCCAACTGGTCAAGTTATCTTTCAATAACCCAGGGGTCAGTTTGTCGAGGATTACAAATCTCCTGTCCAACAGGTGCGCCTTGTCTCTGTCTACCACCGCGACCCGAGGGGGGTCACTTCGCCCACACAAGAAGAAACAAATTTTAAACCTGCGTGAAATGGGGGGTGGGGGGGGAAGAGAGGTCGGAGGGGGTGGCATTAGCTTTTGAATGTAAACTGTCAGCCAGATGGGTCTTGTCCGTTTGTGTTTAGGGTGGGGGTGACCTTGTTCATGGTTCAGACCCCTTCTCCCCTTTCCTCTACAGAGTTATAAAATAACAGTTTGAATAAAAGGACACATTAGCTCAGCTGTCATCCAGGCCACAGGTGTTGTCAGGTGATGAAATGGAATTGTATTGCGTCTGTTTCAACTTTACAATGTTAATGAAATTCTTGTGAGAGCCTTCCCCCCCCCCACCCTCCTTGCCCAACCCATCCTGACCATAACCTTAACGAAAGGTTACATCAGAGCTTCTCATTCTATCGACTTCTGTGTACCCCCTTATTTATTGTAGTGACATACCCCTCGTCAAGACATTACATTTTTATAACAATGAAAATATTTTTGTTTTCCTATTTCGCAATAGCCGTGCACCGCCCCCACCCCCACGAAAGTCTTCCCGTCCCCAAGAGGTACACGTACTAAACTTTGGAGTACACCATGTTACATAAAGAATACTGTTACATAAAGTACACTATGTTACTTAATGTACACTATGTTACATAAAGTGCACCATGTTACATAAAGTGCACCATGTTACATAAAGTACACCATATTACATAGAGTACATCATGTTACATTAAGTACACTATGTTACATAAAGTGCACAATGTTACATAAAGTACACCATATTACATAGAGTGCATCATGTTACATAAAGTACACCATGTTACATAAAGTACACGAGGGGACGGATGGTCGTGTGGTAAAGCACTCGACTGTCGACCTGAGGGTACCAGGTTCGATCTCCGGTGAGGACCAAGGAAATTTTTCCGGTCATGGCTCAAGTTCCCGATAGATCTCCCGTGGTGCCACCATGGCCATTGCACCAACGTCTATGGTGGGGATGACAGAAGGGCACCATAAAAACCGTCCCATTAGTGGTTTATAGGATCTAAGAGATTTCATCTCATCCTTACAGGGAAAAGTACACATAAAGTACACCATGTTACATAAAGTACACTATGTTACATAAAGTACACCATGTAACATAAAAAAACATTCATGCAAGTTAAATTTAATTAAATCATTTGCAACTTCTCGCTGTCTTGGATTGATTTTTTGTTCCATAGTTCTTAAAAACACACGTTTAATATTGGTTTTAATAAGTTTAATTTTTTTATTATTAAATTCTGATAGGCATACACGTAAACAACGCGTTTTGTTCATGTTTGAATCGTTTGCTTATCGCTGGAGTTGAATTCTATTACCCTGTGTGTGTGTGTGTGTCAATAGGTGTGTAACAGCACGCGTGCTCCGTACTGGATATAGATGTGTATCCGTACCGCCGGAGTAGGGCATTATTCAGGAGTCATTGTGCCCCCCATTTCTCCTGTACTCTCTCAAGTCCCGCGAACTAGAATAGTTTTTTTTTTTTAATTTTTTTTATCCTGGTCTGGAAAAAAAATGTTGACATTTTGTTTTGTTTTTTTGTACGCCGCTAGCTGCGGGAGGGGGAGGTTACTCGTAGCGGTTACTCGTGTGTCCGGACCAGTAGCGGTGTGTAGAAATACCTCGAGTTTTTTTTATTATAAACCGTGCAACAGCCACGACCCATATTATATGTCCCTGAGAAAGAGGGAAAGGTAAAGGAGGGAGGGAGGGGGGTAGACACTGGAGCCTGTACAGCCCGTGTCAACAAAAGACGAAAAAAAATTTTTTTTTTATTTCTTGTAAGTAACACGTCTGTTTCTTTGTGAAAAGCTTTGTGGCTGATTTTTTTTCAACGACGACACTTTATTTGTTGTTATTATTGCCAGGACGGCGTTTAGAAAACATCCCGTTTAATTATTTTTTTTATAATAAACTTTTTTTTTTTTGTGAAATCAACAAGAATTTGAGGGAAAACAAACTTAACCAACAAAAATAAAACAAAGATTAAACTGGTGGGAGGGGGGGGAGGGGTGGAGATCGTTCAGAAATGAAAGGTTTTTTGTTTCAATTTAAAATGTGTATGATGTAGTTTTACAAGCAGGTTATGTAAATAAAAAAACTCGAGAAGTGTTGATTATTTACATAAATCAGTGTTCAGTATGGTGTTGATTAGTACAGTAAAACGATGTTATTGTAGCCATGCTGGTAATTAGTACTTGTGCTCCACAGACCAGTTAGGCAAAATAATTTTTTCAGCAAAGTGTCATTTTATGTCAAATAAAAATATAAAACGATATAGAATATAAAGAAACTTCTAAATAGCACCAACATCTACTGTTGCCCGAGGCATATGTACCCGTGGTGAGACAATAGCATCCAATTAGAAAGGGATAGGGCCATTTGGAGTGAAGCCCCCAGACTGGGGGATAGTTTGGCCTGCGCGTAAGGACGGTTTACAATCCATAAACCCAGTGGTGCCAGTCTCACCATCAGTATACCCAGTGGTGCCAGTCTTACCATCATTAAACCAGTAGTGCCAGTCTTACCATCATTAAACCAGTGGTGCCAGTCTTACCATCAGTAAACCCAGTGGTGCCAGTCTTACCATCAGTAAACCCAGTGGTGCCAGTCTCACCATCAGTAAACCAGTGATGCCAGTCTCACCATCAGTAAACCCAATAATCCCAGTCTTACCATCAGTAAACCCAGTGGTGCCAGTCTTACCATCATTAAACCAGTGGTGCCAGTCTTACCATCAGTAAACCCAGTGGTGCCAGTCTTACCATCAGTAAACCCAGTGGTGCCAGTCTTACCATCAGTAAACCCAGTGGTGCCAGTCTCACCATCAGTAAACCCAGTGGTGCCAGTCTTACCATCAGTAAACCCAGTGGTGCCAGTCTTACCATCAGTAAACCCAGTGGTGCCAGTCTTACCATCAGTAAACCCAGTGGTGCCAGTCTCACCATCAGTAAACCCAGTGGTGCCAGTCTTACCATCAGTAAACCCAGTGGTGCCAGTCTTACCATCAGTAAACCCAGTGGTGCCATTCTTACCATCAGTAAACCCAGTGGTGCCAGTCTCACCATCAGTAAATCCAGTGGTGCCAGTCTTACCATCAGTAAACCCAGTGGTGCCAGTCTTACCATCAGTAAACCCAGTGGTGCCAGTCTTACCATCAGTAAACCCAGTGGTGCCAGTCTTACCATCAGTAAACCCAGTGGTGCCATTCTTACCATCAGTAAACCCAGTGGTGCCAGTCTTACCATCAGTAAACCCAGTGGTGCCATTCTTACCATCATTAAACCAGTGGTGCCAGTCTCACCATCAGTAAACCCAGTGGTGCCAGTCTTACCATCAGTAAACCCAGTGGTGCCAGTCTTACCATCAGTAAACCCAGTGGTGCCAGTCGACCCAACATTTTGTCCATCGTCCTGATATCACATGATGATGGTTGTGCAATACAATAATATGTGTTGTTGTTTGTTTTTTTAAAACAAGACACTGAAGAACAACACACACGCACGCGCGCACACACACACACACACACACACACTGCCTCACAACACTAAACACAGCCTCGTTGGGCTGCAATATAGATTTGATCGAGAGATAACTTTGATCAATACCCCGCATAAATATCCATGCCGCACGGATACAACCCTCGGTACAGCAAGTGTACGTCATAAGTACAATACCGCGAGCAGTGGCGGATTCAGCAGTGCGTGAGTGGCCTAGGCCGAGATGCGGCCTGAAAGCCGTGTCTGCTGTATGACTTAATTAATGAATCTTCTCTAGCTGCCCCCCCCCCCCAATACCCCCACCCACCCACGAGTCGTGCCTACAGAAACATTTCTTCATCCCCAATGGCTAAGAGAACGTAACTTACTTGACTATAAGCAGCGTTTAGAACCATAGTGGCTTAACCCCAAAGGGTTGGGCTAGACTTGTGTGTCTTAAAACGTTTTTGTTGAAGGATAGTCATGGAATACATCTCACTGCTACGTATATCCTATTGAACTGGAACCAGAAAAATTCGCTATACTGAAACATTGTTAATTTATTTGTACATGATTGATGGAGTGCAGTGTTTGTTGTTGTTATTTTCCTTTATTGAAATGTTAGCTGATGAATTCAGTGAACCGGCACGGTGGAAGGTAAAACTGATGAATGCTATCTATTCACGGTTGACTTACACATATATCCGGGACGTCCCGGGTGTTGGCCTTAGCAATGGACGCATTTTTTTTTATGGCTTTTGGGGCGAGGGTAAAATACATCTGTTTTTTAAAAATTGGCGAGACTTCCGGTCCCCTGCCCTCTCTCGATGTGCACCCTCCCCACACATTACGGGGCTGGTAATGATTAACTCAGTGACGTGTGCAGGACCCATTTAGGCGTTAAACTTTGAACAAATTAGACGAGAAAGTAGTTAGGGGTGGGGGGGGGGAGAGCAGAAGACGATTAAAGAAAATGGGTTTTTTTTTGTTTTGTTCTGCTTTGTGCGTTTCATTTGTTTTCTACAAACATTCCAACCTAAGTGCGTAGACATGAAGAGGTGTTTTAATAATAGGTTACTGAATAAAGTAAGTAAAGTCCATTTGTGAAAAGTAGAATGACGATTTCTGTCTAACTCTATACCTCACTTCACTTCCAACCTAAAGTGAAGTCTTCTACACATACATTCTAACTACACACCCGTACCCCACAAGTTCATAGTTCAGGACACATACATTCTACACATACATTCTACACATACATTCTAACTACACACCCGTACCCCACAAGTTCATAGTTCAGGACACATACATTCTACACATACATTCTAACTACACACCCGTACCCCACAAGTTCATAGTTCAGGAAACATACATTCTACACATACATTCTACACATACATTCTAACTACACACCCGTACCCCACAAGTTCATAGTTCAGGACACATACATTCTACACATACATTCTACACATACATTCTACACATACATTCTAACTACACACCCGTACCCCACAAGTTCATAGTTCAGGACACATACATTCTACACATACATTCTAACTACACACCCGTACCCCACAAGTTCATAGTTCAGGAAACATACATTCTACACATACATTCTACACATACATTCTACACATACATTCTACACATACATTCTAACTACACACCCGTACCCCACAAGTTCATAGTTCAGGACACATACATTCTACACATACATTCTAACTACACACCCGTACCCCACAAGTTCATAGTTCAGGACACATACATTCTACACATACATTCCAACTACACACCCGTACCCCACAAGTTCATAGTTCAGGACACATACATTCTACACATACATTCTACACATACATTCCAACTACACACCCGTACCCCACAAGTTCATAGTTCAGGACACATACATTCTACACATACATTCTAACTACACACCCGTACCCCACAAGTTCATAGTTCAGGACACATACATTCTACACATAAATTCTAACTACACACCCGTACCCCACAAGTTCATAGTTCAGGACACATACATTCTACACATACATTCTAACTACACACCCGTACCCCACAAGTTCATAGTTCAGGACACATACATTCTACACATACATTCCAACTACACACCCGTACCCCACAAGTTCATAGTTCAGGACACATACATTCTACACATACATTCTACACATACATTCCAACTACACACCCGTACCCCACAAGTTCATAGTTCAGGACACATACATTCTACACATACATTCTAACTACACACCCGTACCCCACAAGTTCATAGTTCAGGACACATACATTCTACACATAAATTCTAACTACACACCCGTACCCCACAAGTTCATAGTTCAGGACACATACATTCTACACATACATTCTAACTACACACCCGTACCCCACAAGTTCATAGTTCAGGACACATACATTCTACACATACATTCCAACTACACACCCGTACCCCACAAGTTCATAGTTCAGGACACATACATTCTACACATACATTCTACACATACATTCCAACTACACACCCGTACCCCACAAGTTCATAGTTCAGGACACATACATTCTACACATACATTCTAACTACACACCCGTACCCCACAAGTTCATAGTTCAGGACACATACATTCTACACATACATTCTACACATACATTCTACACATACATTCTAACTACACACCCGTACCCCACAGTTCACAGGTTCATACATTCAGGACACATACATTCTACACATACATTCTAACTACACACCCGTACCCCACAAGTTCATAGTTCAGGACACATACATTCTACACATACATTCTAACTACACACCCGTACCCCACAAGTTCATAGTTCAGGACACATACATTCTACACATACATTCTAACTACACACCCGTACCCCACAAGTTCATAGTTCAGGACACATACATTCTACACATACATTCTACACATACATTCTAACTACACACCCGTACCCCACAAGTTCATAGTTCAGGACACATACATTCTACACATACATTCTAACTACACACCCGTACCCCACAAGTTCATAGTTCAGGACACATACATTCTACACATACATTCTAACTACACACCCGTACCCCACAAGTTCATAGTTCAGGACATACATTCTACATACATTCTACACATACATTCTAACTACACACCCGTACCCCACAAGTTCATAGTTCAGGACACATACATTCTACACATACATTCTACACATACATTCTACACATACACTACCCATTCTAACTACACACCCGTACCCCAAGTTCATAGTTCAGGACACATACATTCTACACATACATTCTAACTACACACCCGTACCCCACAAGTTCATAGTTCAGGACACATACATTCTACACATACATTCTAACTACACACCCGTACCCCACAAGTTCATAGTTCAGGACACATACATTCTACACATACATTCTAACTACACACCCGTACCCCACAAGTTCATAGTTCAGGACACATACATTCTACACATACATTCTACACATACATTCATAGTTCAGGACACATACATTACTAACTACACACCCGTACCCCACAAGTTCATAGTTCAGACATACATTCTACACATACATTCTAACTACACACCCGTACCCCACAAGTTCATAGTTCAGGACACATACATTCTACACATACATTCTAACTACACACCCGTACCCCACAAGTTCATAGTTCAGGACACATACATTCTACACATACATTCTAACTACACACCCGTACCCCACAAGTTCATAGTTCAGGACACATACATTCTACACATACATTCTAACTACACACCCGTACCCCACAAGTTCATAGTTCAGGACACATACATTCTACACATACATTCTACACATACATTCTACACATACATTCTACACATACATTCTAACTACACACCCGTACCCCACAAGTTCATAGTTCAGGACACATACATTCTACACATACATTCTAACTACACACCCGTACCCCACAAGTTCATAGTTCAGGACACATACATTCTACACATACATTCTAACTACACACCCGTACCCCACAAGTTCATAGTTCAGGACACATACATTCTACACATACATTCTAACTACACACCCGTACCCCACAAGTTCATAGTTCAGGACACATACATTCTACACATACATTCTAACTACACACATTCTACACATACCCCACAAGTTCATAGTTCAGGACACATACATTCTACACATACATTCTAACTACACACCCGTACCCCACAAGTTCATAGTTCAGGACACATACATTCTACACATACATTCTAACTACACACCCGTACCCCACAAGTTCATAGTTCAGGACACATACATTCTACACATACATTCTAACTACACACCCGTACCCCACAAGTTCATAGTTCAGGACACATACATTCTACACATACATTCTAACTACACACCCGTACCCCACAAGTTCATAGTTCAGGACACATACATTCTACACATACATTCTAACTACACACCCGTACCCACAAGTTCATAGTTCAGAAACATACATTCTACATACATTCTACACATACACTACCACCTACCCCACAGTTCATAGTTCAGGACACATACATTCTACACATACATTCTAACTACACACCCGTACCCCACAAGTTCATAGTTCAGGACACATACATTCTACACATACATTCTAACTACACACCCGTACCCCACAAGTTCATAGTTCAGGACACATACATTCTACACATACATTCCAACTACACACCCGTACCCCACAAGTTCATAGTTCAGGACACATACATTCTACACATACATTCTAACTACACACCCGTACCCCACAAGTTCATAGTTCAGGACACATACATTCTACACATACATTTCTACAGGACACATACATTCTACACATACATTCTAACTACACACCCGTACCCCACAAGTTCATAGTTCAGGACACATACATTCTACACATACATTCTAACTACACACCCGTACCCCACAAGTTCATAGTTCAGGACACATACATTCTACACATACATTCCAACTACACACCCGTACCCCACAAGTTCATAGTTCAGGACACATACATTCTACACATACATTCTAACTACACACCCGTACCCCACAAGTTCATAGTTCAGGACACATACATTCTACACATACATTCTACACATACATTCTAACTACACACCCGTACCCCACAAGTTCATAGTTCAGGACACATACATTCTACACATACATTCCAACTACACACCCGTACCCCACAAGTTCATAGTTCAGGACACATACATTCTACACATACATTCTACACATACATTCTACACATACATTCTAACTACACACCCGTACCCCACAAGTTCATAGTTCAGGACACATACATTCTACACATACATTCTAACTACACACCCGTACCCCACAAGTTCATAGTTCAGGACACATACATTCTACACATACATTCCAACTACACACCCGTACCCCACAAGTTCATAGTTCAGGACACATACATTCTACACATACATTCTAACTACACACCCGTACCCCACAAGCTCTTAGTTCAGGACACATACATTCTACACATACATTCTACACATACATTCTAACTACACACCCGTACCCCACAAGTTCATAGTTCAGGACACATACATTCTACACATACATTCTAACTACACACCCGTACCCCACAAGTTCATAGTTCAGGACACATACATTCTACACATACATTCTAACTACACACCCGTACCCCACAAGTTCATAGTTCAGGAACACATACATTCTACACATACATTCTAACATACACACCCACCCGTACCCCACAAGTTCATAGTTCAGGACACATACATTCTACACATACATTCTAACTACACACCCGTACCCCACAAGTTCATAGTTCAGGACACATACATTCTACACATACATTCTAACTACACACCCGTACCCCACAAGTTCATAGTTCAGGACACATACATTCTACACATACATTCTAACTACACACCCGTACCCCACAAGTTCATAGTTCAGGACACATACATTCTACACATACATTCTAACTACACACCCGTACCCCACAAGTTCTTAGTTCAGGACACATACATTCTACACATACATTCTACACATACATTCTAACTACACACCCGTACCCCACAAGTTCATAGTTCAGGACACATACATTCTACACATACATTCTAACTACACACCCGTACCCCACAAGTTCATAGTTCAGGACACATACATTCTACACATACATTCTAACTACACACCCGTACCCCACAAGTTCATAGTTCAGGAAACATACATTCTACACATACATTCTACACATACATTCTAACTACACACCCGTACCCCACAAGTTCATAGTTCAGGACACATACATTCTACACATACATTCTAACTACACACCCGTACCCCACAAGTTCATAGTTCAGGACACATACATTCTACACATACATTCTAACTACACACCCGTACCCCACAAGTTCATAGTTCAGGAAACATACATTCTACACATACATTCTACACATACATTCTACACATACATTCTAACTACACACCCGTACCCCACAAGTTCTTAGTTCAGGACACATACATTCTACACATACATTCTAACTACACACCCGTACCCCACAAGTTCATAGTTCAGGACACATACATTCTACACATACATTCTAACTACACACCCGTACCCCACAAGTTCATAGTTCAGGAAACATACATTCTACACATACTACACATACATTCTACACATACATTCTACACATACATTCTACACATACATTCTAACTACACACCCGTACCCCACAAGTTCTTAGTTCAGGACACATACATTCTACACATACATTCTAACTACACACCCGTACCCCACAAGTTCATAGTTCAGGACACATACATTCTACACATACATTCTAACTACACACCCGTACCCCACAAGTTCATAGTTCAGGACACATACATTCTACACATACATTCTAACTACACACCCGTACCCCACAAGTTCATAGTTCAGGACACATACATTCTACACATACATTCTAACTACACACCCGTACCCCACAAGTTCATAGTTCAGGACACATACATTCTACACATACATTCTAACTACACACCCGTACCCCACAAGTTCATAGTTCAGGACACATACATTCTACACATACATTCTAACTACACACCCGTACCCCACAAGTTCATAGTTCAGGACACATACATTCTACACATACATTCTAACTACACACCCGTACCCCACAAGTTCATAGTTCAGGACACATACATTCTACACATACATTCTAACTACACACCCGTACCCCACAAGTTCATAGTTCAGGACACATACATTCTACACATACATTCTAACTACACACCCGTACCCCACAAGTTCATAGTTCAGGACACATACATTCTACACATACATTCTAACTACACACCCGTACCCCACAAGTTCATAGTTCAGGACACATACATTCTACACATACATTCTAACTACACACCCGTACCCCACAAGTTCATAGTTCAGGACACATACATTCTACACATACATTCTAACTACACACCCGTACCCCACAAGTTCATAGTTCAGGACACATACATTCTACACATACATTCTAACTACACACCCGTACCCCACAAGTTCATAGTTCAGGACACATACATTCTACACATACATTCTAACTACACACCCGTACCCCACAAGTTCATAGTTCAGGACACATACATTCTACACATACATTCTAACTACACACCCGTACCCCACAAGTTCATAGTTCAGGACACATACATTCTACACATACATTCTAACTACACACCCGTACCCCACAAGTTCATAGTTCAGGACACATACATTCTACACATACATTCTAACTACACACCCGTACCCCACAAGTTCATAGTTCAGGACACATACATTCTACACATACATTCTAACTACACACCCGTACCCCACAAGTTCATAGTTCAGGACACATACATTCTACACATACATTCTAACTACACACCCGTACCCCACAAGTTCATAGTTCAGGACACATACATTCTACACATACATTCCAACTACACACCCGTACCCCACAAGTTCATAGTTCAGGACACATACATTCTACACATACATTCTAACTACACACCCGTACCCCACAAGTTCATAGTTCAGGACACATACATTCTACACATACATTCTAACTACACACCCGTACCCCACAAGTTCATAGTTCAGGACACATACATTCTACACATACATTCTACACATACATTCTAACTACACAACCCGTACCCCACAGGTTCATAGTTCAGGACACATACATTCTACACATACATTCTAACTACACACCCGTACCCCACAAGTTCATAGTTCAGGACACATACATTCTACACATACATTCCAACTACACACCCGTACCCCACAAGTTCATAGTTCAGGACACATACATTCTACACATACATTCTAACTACACACCCGTACCCCACAAGTTCATAGTTCAGGACACATACATTCTACACATACATTCTACACATACATTCTAACTACACACCCGTACCCCACAGGTTCATAGTTCAGGACACATACATTCTACACATACATTCCAACTACACACCCGTACCCCACAAGTTCATAGTTCAGGACACATACATTCTACACATACATTCTACACATACATTCTACACATACATTCTAACTACACACCCGTACCCCACAGGTTCATAGTTCAGGACACATACATTCTACACATACATTCTAACTACACACCCGTACCCCACAAGTTCATAGTTCAGGACACATACATTCTACACATACATTCCAACTACACACCCGTACCCCACAAGTTCATAGTTCAGGACACATACATTCTACACATACATTCTAACTACACACCCGTACCCCACAAGCTCTTAGTTCAGGACACATACATTCTACACATACATTCTACACATACATTCTAACTACACACCCGTACCCCACAAGTTCATAGTTCAGGACACATACATTCTACACATACATTCTAACTACACACCCGTACCCCACAAGTTCATAGTTCAGGACACATACATTCTACACATACATTCTAACTACACACCCGTACCCCACAAGTTCATAGTTCAGGAAACATACATTCTACACATACATTCTACACATACATTCTAACTACACACCCGTACCCCACAAGTTCATAGTTCAGGACACATACATTCTACACATACATTCTAACTACACACCCGTACCCCACAAGTTCATAGTTCAGGACACATACATTCTACACATACATTCTAACTACACACCCGTACCCCACAAGTTCATAGTTCAGGAAACATACATTCTACACATACATTCTACACATACATTCTACACATACATTCTACACATACATTCTAACTACACACCCGTACCCCACAAGTTCTTAGTTCAGGACACATACATTCTACACATACATTCTAACTACACACCCTTACCCCACAAGTTCATAGTTCAGGACACATACATTCTACACATACATTCTAACTACACACCCGTACCCCACAAGTTCATAGTTCAGGACACATACATTCTACACATACATTCTAACTACACACCCGTACCCCACAAGTTCATAGTTCAGGACACATACATTCTACACATACATTCTAACTACACACCCGTACCCCACAAGTTCATAGTTCAGGACACATACATTCTACACATACATTCTAACTACACACCCGTACCCCACAAGTTCATAGTTCAGGACACATACATTCTACACATACATTCTACACATACATTCTAACTACACACCCGTACCCCACAAGTTCATAGTTCAGGACACATACATTCTACACATACATTCTAACTACACACCCGTACCCCACAAGTTCATAGTTCAGGACACATACATTCTACACATACATTCTAACTACACACCCGTACCCCACAAGTTCATAGTTCAGGACACATACATTCTACACATACATTCTAACTACACACCCGTACCCCACAAGTTCATAGTTCAGGACACATACATTCTACACATACATTCTAACTACACACCCGTACCCCACAAGTTCATAGTTCAGGAAACATACATTCTACACATACATTCTACACATACATTCTACACATACATTCTACACATACATTCTAACTACACACCCGTACCCCACAAGTTCATAGTTCAGGACACATACATTCTACACATACATTCTAACTACACACCCGTACCCCACAAGTTCATAGTTCAGGACACATACATTCTACACATACATTCTAACTACACACCCGTACCCCACAAGTTCATAGTTCAGGAAACATACATTCTACACATACATTCTACACATACATTCTACACATACATTCTACACATACATTCTAACTACACACCCGTACCCCACAAGTTCATAGTTCAGGACACATACATTCTACACATACATTCTAACTACACACCCGTACCCCACAAGTTCATAGTTCAGGACACATACATTCTACACATACATTCTAACTACACACCCCGTACCCCACAAGTTCATAGTTCAGGACACATACATTCTACACATACATTCTAACTACACACCCGTACCCCACAAGTTCATAGTTCAGGACACATACATTCTACACATACATTCTAACTACACACCCGTACCCCACAAGTTCATAGTTCAGGACACATACATTCTACACATACATTCTAACTACACACCCGTACCCCACAAGTTCATAGTTCAGGACACATACATTCTACACATAAATTCTAACTACACACCCGTACCCCACAAGTTCATAGTTCAGGACACATACATTCTACACATACATTCTAACTACACACCCGTACCCCACAAGTTCATAGTTCAGGACACATACATTCTACACATACATTCCAACTACACACCCAGTACCCCACAAGTTCATAGTTCAGGACACATACATTCTACACATACATTCTAACTACACACCCGTACCCCACAAGTTCATAGTTCAGGACACATACATTCTACACATACATTCTACACATACATTCTACACATACATTCTAACTACACACCCGTACCCCACAGGTTCATAGTTCAGGACACATACATTCTACACATACATTCTAACTACACACCCGTACCCCACAAGTTCATAGTTCAGGACACATACATTCTACACATACATTCTAACTACACACCCGTACCCCACAAGTTCATAGTTCAGGACACATACATTCTACACATACATTCTAACTACACACCCGTACCCCACAAGTTCATAGTTCAGGACACATACATTCTACACATACATTCTACACATACATTCTAACTACACACCCGTACCCCACAGGTTCATAGTTCAGGACACATACATTCTACACATACATTCCAACTACACACCCGTACCCCACAAGTTCATAGTTCAGTACACATACATTCTACACATACATTCTACACATAAATTCTAACTACACACCCGTACCCCACAAGTTCATAGTTCAGGACACATACATTCTACACATACATTCTAACTACACACCCGTACCCCACAAGTTCATAGTTCAGGACACATACATTCTACACATACATTCTAACTACACACCCGTACCCCACAAGTTCATAGTTCAGGACACATACATTCTACACATACATTCTAACTACACACCCGTACCCCACAAGTTCATAGTTCAGGAAACATACATTCTACACATACATTCTACACATACATTCTACACATACATTCTACACATACATTCTAACTACACACCCGTACCCCACAAGTTCTTAGTTCAGGACACATACATTCTACACATACATTCTAACTACACACCCTTACCCCACAAGTTCATAGTTCAGGACACATACATTCTACACATACATTCTAACTACACACCCGTACCCCACAAGTTCATAGTTCAGGACACATACATTCTACACATAAATTCTAACTACACACCCGTACCCCACAAGTTCATAGTTCAGGACACATACATTCTACACATACATTCTAACTACACACCCGTACCCCACAAGTTCATAGTTCAGGACACATACATTCTACACATACATTCTAACTACACACCCGTACCCCACAAGTTCATAGTTCAGGACACATACATTCTACACATACATTCTAACTACACACCCGTACCCCACAAGTTCATAGTTCAGGACACATACATTCTACACATACATTCTAACTACACACCCGTACCCCACAAGTTCATAGTTCAGGAAACATACATTCTACACATACATTCTACACATACATTCTACACACATACATTCTACACATACATTCTAACTACACACCCGTACCCCACAAGTTCTTAGTTCAGGACACATACATTCTACACATACATTCTAACTACACACCCGTACCCCACAAGTTCATAGTTCAGGACACATACATTCTACACATACATTCCAACTACACACCCGTACCCCACAAGTTCATAGTTCAGGACACATACATTCTACACATACATTCCAACTACACACCCGTACCCCACAAGTTCATAGTTCAGGACACATACATTCTACACATACATTCTAACTACACACCCGTACCCCACAAGTTCATAGTTCAGGACACATACATTCTACACATACATTCTAACTACACACCCGTACCCCACAAGTTCATAGTTCAGGACACATACATTCTACACATACATTCTAACTACACACCCGTACCCCACAAGTTCATAGTTCAGGACACATACATTCTACACATACATTCTAACTACACACCCGTACCCCACAAGTTCATAGTTCAGGACACATACATTCTACACATAAATTCTAACTACACACCCGTACCCCACAAGTTCATAGTTCAGGACACATACATTCTACACATACATTCTAACTACACACCCGTACCCCACAAGTTCATAGTTCAGGACACATACATTCTACACATACATTCTAACTACACACCCGTACCCCACAAGTTCATAGTTCAGGACACATACATTCTACACATACATTCCAACTACACACCCGTACCCCACAAGTTCATAGTTCAGGACACATACATTCTACACATACATTCCAACTACACACCCGTACCCCACAAGTTCATAGTTCAGGACACATACATTCTACACATACATTCTAACTACACACCCGTACCCCACAAGTTCATAGTTCAGGACACATACATTCTACACATACATTCTACACATACATTCTACACATACATTCTAACTACACACCCGTACCCCACAGGTTCATAGTTCAGGACACATACATTCTACACATACATTCTAACTACACACCCGTACCCCACAAGTTCATAGTTCAGGACACATACATTCTACACATACATTCCAACTACACACCCGTACCCCACAAGTTCATAGTTCAGGACACATACATTCTACACATACATTCTAACTACACACCCGTACCCCACAAGTTCATAGTTCAGGACACATACATTCTACACATACATTCTACACATACATTCTAACTACACACCCGTACCCCACAGGTTCATAGTTCAGGACACATACATTCTACACATACATTCTAACTACACACCCGTACCCCACAAGTTCATAGTTCAGGACACATACATTCTACACATACATTCTACACATACATTCTACACATACATTCTAACTACACACCCGTACCCCACAGGTTCATAGTTCAGGACACATACATTCTACACATACATTCTAACTACACACCCGTACCCCACAAGTTCATAGTTCAGGACACATACATTCTACACATACATTCCAACTACACACCCGTACCCCACAAGTTCATAGTTCAGGACACATACATTCTACACATACATTCTAACTACACACCCGTACCCCACAAGCTCTTAGTTCAGGACACATACATTCTACACATACATTCTACACATACATTCTAACTACACACCCGTACCCCACAAGTTCATAGTTCAGGACACATACATTCTACACATACATTCTAACTACACACCCGTACCCCACAAGTTCATAGTTCAGGACACATACATTCTACTACACATACATTCTAACTACACACCCGTACCCCACAAGTTCATAGTTCAGGAAACATACATTCTACACATACATTCTACACATACATTCTAACTACACACCCGTACCCCACAAGTTCATAGTTCAGGACACATACATTCTACACATACATTCTAACTACACACCCGTACCCCACAAGTTCATAGTTCAGGACACATACATTCTACACATACATTCTAACTACACACCCGTACCCCACAAGTTCATAGTTCAGGACACATACATTCTACACATACATTCTACACATACATTCTAACTACACACCCGTACCCCACAAGTTCATAGTTCAGGACACATACATTCTACACATACATTCTAACTACACACCCGTACCCCACAAGTTCATAGTTCAGGACACATACATTCTACACATACATTCTAACTACACACCCGTACCCCACAAGTTCATAGTTCAGGACACATACATTCTACACATACATTCTAACTACACACCCGTACCCCACAAGTTCATAGTTCAGGACACATACATTCTACACATACATTCTAACTACACACCCGTACCCCACAAGTTCATAGTTCAGGACACATACATTCTACACATACATTCTAACTACACACCCGTACCCCACAAGTTCATAGTTCAGGACACATACATTCTACACATACATTCTACACTACACACCCGTACCCCACAAGTTCATAGTTCAGGACACATACATTCTACACATACATTCTAACTACACACCCGTACCCCACAAGTTCATAGTTCAGGACACATACATTCTACACATACATTCTAACTACACACCCGTACCCCACAAGTTCATAGTTCAGGACACATACATTCTACACATACATTCTAACTACACACCCGTACCCCACAAGTTCATAGTTCAGGACACATACATTCTACACATACATTCTAACTACACACCCGTACCCCACAAGTTCATAGTTCAGGACACATACATTCTACACATACATTCTAACTACACACCCGTACCCCACAAGTTCATAGTTCAGGACACATACATTCTACACATACATTCTAACTACACACCCGTACCCCACAAGTTCATAGTTCAGGACACATACATTCTACACATACATTCTAACTACACACCCGTACCCCACAAGTTCATAGTTCAGGACACATACATTCTACACATACATTCTAACTACACACCCGTACCCCACAAGTTCATAGTTCAGGACACATACATTCTACACATACATTCTAACTACACACCCGTACCCCACAAGTTCATAGTTCAGGACACATACATTCTACACATACATTCTAACTACACACCCGTACCCCACAAGTTCTTAGTTCAGGACACATACATTCTACACATACATTCTAACTACACACCCGTACCCCACAAGTTCATAGTTCAGGACACATACATTCTACACATACATTCTAACTACACACCCGTACCCCACAAGTTCATAGTTCAGGACACATACATTCTACACATACATTCTAACTACACACCCGTACCCCACAAGTTCATAGTTCAGGACACATACATTCTACACATACATTCTAACTACACACCCGTACCCCACAAGTTCATAGTTCAGGACACATACATTCTACACATACATTCTAACTACACACCCGTACCCCACAAGTTCATAGTTCAGGACACATACATTCTACACATACATTCTAACTACACACCCCCGTACCCCACAAGTTCATAGTTCAGGACACATACATTCTACACATACATTCTAACTACACACCCGTACCCCACAAGTTCATAGTTCAGGACACATACATTCTACACATACATTCTAACTACACACCCGTACCCCACAAGTTCATAGTTCAGGACACATACATTCTACACATACATTCTAACTACACACCCGTACCCCACAAGTTCATAGTTCAGGACACATACATTCTACACATACATTCCAACTACACACCCGTACCCCACAAGTTCATAGTTCAGGACACATACATTCTACACATACATTCCAACTACACACCCGTACCCCACAAGTTCATAGTTCAGGACACATACATTCTACACATACATTCTACAACTACACACCCGTACCCCACAAGTTCATAGTTCAGGACACATACATTCTACACATACATTCTAACTACACACCCGTACCCCACAAGTTCATAGTTCAGGACACATACATTCTACACATACATTCTACACATACATTCTACACATACATTCTAACTACACACCCACCCCACAGGTTCATAGTTCAGGACACATACATTCTACACATACATTCTAACTACACACCCGTACCCCACAAGTTCATAGTTCAGGACACATACATTCTACACATACATTCCAACTACACACCCGTACCCCACAAGTTCATAGTTCAGGACACATACATTCTACACATACATTCTAACTACACACCCGTACCCCACAAGTTCATAGTTCAGGACACATACATTCTACACATACATTCTACACATACATTCTAACTACACACCCGTACCCCACAGGTTCATAGTTCAGGACACATACATTCTACACATACATTCTATTCATTCAACTACACACCCGTACCCCACAAGTTCATAGTTCAGGACACATACATTCTACACATACATTCTACACATACATTCTACACATACATTCTAACTACACACCCGTACCCCACAAGTTCATAGTTCAGGACACATACATTCTACACATACATTCTAACTACACACCCGTACCCCACAAGTTCATAGTTCAGGACACATACATTCTACACATACATTCCAACTACACACCCGTACCCCACAAGTTCATAGTTCAGGACACATACATTCTACACATACATTCTAACTACACACCCGTACCCCACAAGCTCATAGTTCAGGACACATACATTCTACACATACATTCTACACATACATTCTAACTACACACCCGTACCCCACAAGTTCATAGTTCAGGACACATACATTCTACACATACATTCTAACTACACACCCGTACCCCACAAGTTCATAGTTCAGGACACATACATTCTACACATACATTCTAACTACACACCCGTACCCCACAAGTTCATAGTTCAGGAAACATACATTCTACACATACATTCTACACATACATTCTAACTACACACCCGTACCCCACAAGTTCATAGTTCAGGACACATACATTCTACACATACATTCTAACTACACACCCGTACCCCACAAGTTCATAGTTCAGGACACATACATTCTACACATACATTCTAACTACACACCCGTACCCCACAAGTTCATAGTTCAGGAAACATACATTCTACACATACATTCTACACATACATTCTACACATACATTCTACACATACATTCTAACTACACACCCGTACCCCACAAGTTCTTAGTTCAGGACACATACATTCTACACATACATTCTAACTACACACCCTTACCCCACAAGTTCATAGTTCAGGACACATACATTCTACACATACATTCTAACTACACACCCGTACCCCACAAGTTCATAGTTCAGGACACATACATTCTACACATAAATTCTAACTACACACCCGTACCCCACAAGTTCATAGTTCAGGACACATACATTCTACACATACATTCTAACTACACACCCGTACCCCACAAGTTCATAGTTCAGGACACATACATTCTACACATACATTCTAACTACACACCCGTACCCCACAAGTTCATAGTTCAGGACACATACATTCTACACATACATTCTAACACACACCGTACCACAAGTTCATAGTTCAGGACACATACATTCTACACATACATTCTAACTACACACCCGTACCCCACAAGTTCATAGTTCAGGACACATACATTCTACACATACATTCTAACTACACACCCGTACCCCACAAGTTCATAGTTCAGGACACATACATTCTACCCATACATTCTAACTACACACCCGTACCCCACAAGTTCATAGTTCAGGACACATACATTCTACACATACATTCTAACTACACACCCGTACCCCACAAGTTCATAGTTCAGGACACATACATTCTACACATACATTCTAACTACACACCCGTACCCCACAAGTTCATAGTTCAGGACACATACATTCTACACATACATTCTAACTACACACCCGTACCCCACAAGTTCATAGTTCAGGACACATACATTCTACACATACATTCTAACTACACACCCGTACCCCACAAGTTCTTAGTTCAGGACACATACATTCTACACATACATTCTAACTACACACCCGTACCCCACAAGTTCATAGTTCAGGACACATACATTCTACACATACATTCTAACTACACACCCGTACCCCACAAGTTCATAGTTCAGGACACATACATTCTACACATACATTCTAACTACACACCCGTACCCCACAAGTTCTAGTTCAGGACACATACATTCTACACATACATTCTAACTACACACCCGTACCCCACAAGTTCTTAGTTCAGGACACATACATTCTACACATACATTCTAACTACACACCCGTACCCCACAAGTTCATAGTTCAGGACACATACATTCTACACATACATTCTAACTACACACCCGTACCCCACAAGTTCATAGTTCAGGACACATACATTCTACACATACATTCTAACTACACACCCGTACCCCACAAGTTCATAGTTCAGGACACATACATTCTACACATACATTCTAACTACACACCCGTACCCCACAAGTTCATAGTTCAGGACACATACATTCTACACATACATTCTAACTACACACCCGTACCCCACAAGTTCATAGTTCAGGACACATACATTCTACACATAAATTCTAACTACACACCCGTACCCCACAAGTTCATAGTTCAGGACACATACATTCTACACATACATTCTAACTACACACCCGTACCCCACAAGTTCATAGTTCAGGACACATACATTCTACACATACATTCCAACTACACACCCGTACCCCACAAGTTCATAGTTCAGGACACATACATTCTACACATACATTCTAACTACACACCCGTACCCCACAAGTTCATAGTTCAGGACACATACATTCTACACATACATTCTACACATACATTCTACACATACATTCTAACTACACACCCGTACCCCACAGGTTCATAGTTCAGGACACATACATTCTACACATACATTCTAACTACACACCCGTACCCCACAAGTTCATAGTTCAGGACACATACATTCTACACATACATTCCAACTACACACCCGTACCCCACAAGTTCATAGTTCAGGACACATACATTCTACACATACATTCTAACTACACACCCGTACCCCACAAGTTCATAGTTCAGGACACATACATTCTACACATACATTCTACACATACATTCTAACTACACACCCGTACCCCACAGGTTCATAGTTCAGGACACATACATTCTACACATACATTCCAACTACACACCCGTACCCCACAAGTTCATAGTTCAGTACACATACATTCTACACATACATTCTACACATAAATTCTAACTACACACCCGTACCCCACAAGTTCATAGTTCAGGACACATACATTCTACACATACATTCTAACTACACACCCGTACCCCACAAGTTCATAGTTCAGGACACATACATTCTACACATACATTCTAACTACACACCCGTACCCCACAAGTTCATAGTTCAGGACACATACATTCTACACATACATTCTAACTACACACCCGTACCCCACAAGTTCATAGTTCAGGAAACATACATTCTACACATACATTCTACACACATTCTACATTTCTACACATACATTCTAACTACACACCCGTACCCCACAAGTTCTTAGTTCAGGACACATACATTCTACACATACATTCTAACTACACCCCTTACCCCACAAGTTCATAGTTCAGGACACATACATTCTACACATACATTCTAACTACACACCCGTACCCCACAAGTTCATAGTTCAGGACACATACATTCTACACATACATTCTAACTACACACCCGTACCCCACAAGTTCATAGTTCAGGACACATACATTCTACACATACATTCTAACTACACACCCGTACCCCACAAGTTCATAGTTCAGGACACATACATTCTACACATACATTCTAACTACACACCCGTACCCCACAAGTTCATAGTTCAGGACACATACATTCTACACATACATTCTACACATACATTCTACACATACATTCTAACTACACACCCGTACCCCACAGGTTCATAGTTCAGGACACATACATTCTACACATACATTCTAACTACACACCCGTACCCCACAAGTTCATAGTTCAGGACACATACATTCTACACATACATTCTAACTACACACCCGTACCCCACAAGTTCATAGTTCAGGACACATACATTCTACACATACATTCTAACTACACACCCGTACCCCACAAGTTCATAGTTCAGGACACATACATTCTACACATACATTCTAACTACACACCCGTACCCCACAAGTTCATAGTTCAGGAAACATACATTCTACACATACATTCTAACTACACACCCGTACCCCACAAGTTCATAGTTCAGGACACATACATTCTACACATACATTCTACACATACATTCTACACATACATTCTAACTACACACCCGTACCCCACAAGTTCTTAGTTCAGGACACATACATTCTACACATACATTCTAACTACACACCTGTACCCCACAAGTTCATAGTTCAGGACACATACATTCTACACATACATTCCTAACTACACACCCCGTACCCCACAAGTTCATAGTTCAGGACACATACATTCTACACATACATTCTAACTACACACCCGTACCCTGGTCAAGTTCATAGTTCAGGACACATACATTCTACACATACTACACATACACATTCTAACTACACACCCGTACCCCAAGTTCATAGTTCAGGACACATACATTCTACACATACATTCTAACTACACACCAATCGTACCCCACAAGTTCATAGTTCAGGACACATACATTCTACACATACATTCTAACTACACACCCGTACCCCACAAGTTCATAGTTCAGGACACATACATTCTACACATACATTCTAACTACACACCCGTACCCCACAAGTTCATAGTTCAGGACACATACATTCTACACATACATTCTACAATACATGTCTGACACACCCCGTACCCCACAAGTTCATAGTTCAGGACACATACATTCTCCTACACATACATTCTAACTACACACCCGTACCCCACAAGTTCATAGTTCAGGACACATACATTCTACACATACAATTCTAAACATACATTCTACACATACATTCTAACTACACACCCGTACCCCACAGGTTCATAGTTCAGGACACATACATTCTACACATACATTCTAACTACACACCCGTACCCCACAAGTTCATAGTTCAGGACACATACATTCTACACATACATTCCAACTACACACCCGTACCCCACAAGTTCATAGTTCAGGACACATACATTCTACACATACATTCTAACTACACACCCGTACCCCACAAGTTCATAGTTCAGGACACATACATTCTACACATACATTCTACACATACATTCTAACTACACACCCGTACCCCACAGGTTCATAGTTCAGGACACATACATTCTACACATACATTCCAACTACACACCCGTACCCCACAAGTTCATAGTTCAGTACACATACATTCTACACATACATTCTACACATACATTCTAACTACACACCCGTACCCCACAAGTTCATAGTTCAGGACACATACATTCTACACATACATTCTAACTACACACCCGTACCCCACAAGTTCATAGTTCAGGACACATACATTCTACACATACATTCTAACTACACACCCGTACCCCACAAGTTCATAGTTCAGGACACATACATTCTACACATACATTCCAACTACACACCCGTAAATTCACAAGTTCATAGTTCAGGACACATACATTCTACACATACATTCTACACATACATTCTACACATACCATTCCAAATCACACACCCGTACCCCACAAGTTCATAGTTCAGGACACATACATTCTACACATACATTCTAACTACACACCCGTACCCCACAAGTTCATAGTTCAGGACACATACATTCTACACATACATTCTACACATACATTCTAACTACACACCCCGTACCCCACAGGTTCATAGTTCAGGACACATACATTCTACACATACATTCTAACTACACACCTGTACCCCACAAGTTCATAGTTCAGGACACATACATTCTACACATACATTCCAACTACACACCCGTACCCCACAAGTTCATAGTTCAGGACACATACATTCTACACATACATTCTAACTACACACCCGTACCCCACAAGTTCATAGTTCAGGACACATACATTCTACACATACATTCTACACATACATTCTACACATACATTCTACACATACATTCTAACTACACACCCGTACCCCACAGGTTCATAGTTCAGGACACATACATTCTACACATACATTCCAACTACACACCCGTACCCCACAAGTTCATAGTTCAGTACACATACATTCAACACATACATTCTACACATACATTCTAACTATACACCCGTACCCCACAAGTTCATAGTTCAGTACACATACATTCTACACATACATTCTACACATACATTCCAACTACACACCCGTACCCCACAAGTTCATAGTTCAGGACACATACATTCTACACATACATTCTAACTACACACCCGTACCCCACAAGTTCATAGTTCAGTACACATACATTCTACACATACATTCTACACATACATTCCAACTACACACCCGTACCCCACAAGTTCATAGTTCAGGACACATACATTCTACACATACATTCTACACATACATTCTACACATACATTCCAACTACACACCCGTACCCAACAAGTTCATAGTTCAGGAAACATACATTCTACACATACATTCTAACTACACACCCGTACCCCACAAGTTCATAGTTCAGGAAACATACATTCTACACATACATTCTAACTACACACCCGTACCCCACAAGTTCATAGTTCAGGACACATACATTCCAACCATTCATTTGTATGTTCACTCCCCTATTCTACACACACACTTCACGCATTCAAAATAATTATATTCCTTTACAGAACAGAATAAATTTGTTTTTAATTCATTTCTGCACAAAAAAAATGTCAAGTTGTTTTGAAAACATGCATCACTCCCACACCCACCCCCACCTCCAATCGATATTTGTATTCAACTTTGACCTTTATAGTTGTGACGTAACTTAGTGGCCTCTGGCGGCACTTAATTAGTCATTATCAAAGAATTTGTCACCGTACAGGGGCGACATCTTGAGGGTGTGTCCCGGGTGGCAACAAAGTTAGTTACCTCATTATTCAAATATGCAGCAAAAAAAATGTAAATATCAATTTAAAAATTTCATTTCAAATCGCAAACATATATCAAACGTAGCCATTAATTAAATGTAGCCATTAATTAATTTACATCTTCCGTTTTACGTGATTTTGTTTTCTGTGTAATAATGAGATCAAGCCCTCTAATGGGCCGTCTCTCACCTCGCCTGACAATGTTCAACGTTTACAGTCTGTCAATGAACACAAGGTCTATTCCCTGGCTGTATCCAACTACTACCATCTATGTAAACGTTCTATAAATAGAACAAGTTAAAGGGAAATGTAAAACCAACTCAGGTACATTCATACGGGGGGGGGCAGGGAGGGGGGGAAACTTTAAGGTGAACAGGGAGGATCATCGGTGTGGGGGGGGGGAGACTAGAAAGTTCAAGAGTGCTTGATAAAGTATAAAAGAAAAAGACATTCGGGGAGGGTGTGTGGGGATCTGAAGTAGTTGGGGAGTGGAGACTGGTCTCCTGTTGTCTCCGGACAGCCAGTCTTTTATATCTTGACCTCCACTGATGGTACTTACTGTGTGACACCAATGTGTGTGGGGGTTGGGGGGTGAGGTCACCAGGGGCTGTAAGGCAGGAGTTGGGGTGAAATGGTACATAGTCGGGTGGGATGTGGAGGAGGCTGGGATGTGTAGAGTCGGGTGGGATGTGGAGCACCCACTCAAAAAATGGCCGATTGGAGAAACATTTCCATAGCTTTCAGTACTGAGTCTGACTAACCTAGCTAGTTGTATATAATAAGCTAAGACCCCCCGTTGTGTACACTAACACCCTGCACCCTAAAACAGTAAATAAAACAATCGATACACTATGTCCGATTATTGAGGTCCCCATTTGATGACCTAAGCAATGATTCATTTTGTTTACCTCTGTGCGCACCCCCCCCCACTCACGATTCAATAACAAAGTATTTTATCTCATCTTCATAATCAATTTTTTTTACTTTACAAATCTGAGGACACCCAGCTTGCTTCTTTATTAATTGTTCGCCATATGCACGCGCTTATTTTGATTATAAATTCATACAGTACCGCAGGTTATATATTACCTGTGTACAGTACCGCAGGTTATATATATTATCTGTGTACAGTACCGCAGGTTATATATTACCTGTGTACAGTATTGGATATTGCGTGTATGGGGACGGGTGGTCGAGCGGTATAAATCCCTTGGTACAGTATTGGATATTGCGTGTATGGGTACGGGTGGTCGAGTTGTATAAATCCCTTGGTACAGTATTCGATATTGCGTGTATGGGGACGGGTGGTCGAGCGGTATAAATCCCTTGGTACAGTATTGGATATTGCGTGTATGGGGACGGGTGGTCGAGCGGTATAAATCCCTGTGTACAGTATTGGATATTGCGTGTATGGGGAGGACGGGTGGTCGAGTTGTATAAATCCCTTGGTACAGTATTGGATATTGCGTGTATGGGGACGGGTGGTCGAGCGGTATAAATCCGTGTACAGTATTGGATATTGCGTGTATGGGGACGGGTGGTCGAGCGGTATAAATCCCTTGGTACAGTATTGGATATTGCGTGTATGGGGACGGGTGGTCGAGTGGTATAAATCCCTTGGTACAGTATTGGATATTGCGTGTATGGGGACGGGTGGTCGAGTGGTATAAATCCCTTGGTACAGTATTGGATATTGCGTGTATGGGGACGGGTGGTCGAGTGGTATAAATCCCTGGACTGTCGACCTGAGGATCCCGGGTTTGATCACCGGGGAGGACCCAATGAATTTTTCAGGTCAGGGTGAAAGGTTAGGGTCAGGGTGAAAGTTCCCTACATGTCTCCCGTGGTGCCTCCATGGTGCCTCCATGGCACCACGGTGGAGATGAAAGGACAGCAATACTAAAACAGTCCCAGTCTTAAAGGATTTAATAGATAAATATCTCATCCTTACAGATCACCTGTTAGAACAATCACCAGGTCCTGTCATGCATTCAATCAGCTTGATTTAGGTTCATGGGCAGGGCCGGATTTAGACTTTTGAGATATGGGGCCCTTTATAAGTCCAGATAGTATATGTCAGTGCCAAATGTTTATATGATTTAATTTGTACTTAAACTTATTCCAAATGACATAAATAATTATACTTATAAAAATACAGACTTAAAAAATAATACAGTTGAAAACAGTAAACTGTGAATGACTTCACTAATAATGACTTCACTAACAATGACTTCACTAATAATGACTAAAAAGAATGTTTCCATTTATGTTAGTTTTCTTTATAATGGTGTAGCACCAAAATATTGATACACAATAATATGGAATAACACACAAATGTGGAGGCTTTCAGAAAAACCAATTTAAATTGATAATATGCATTCAGTATAATTTACATTGTGTGGTGTAATGTGTATTATATTAATAATTTTCGTACAAAGTTTGACCAGTGTTACTTATGTATATGTGTGGGTTTGTATATGTGTGGGTTTGTATATGTGTGAGTTTTTTTTTTCATATATGAGGCTAAGTGAAATTATTTCTTTTTTTTCTACCCCTTTAGCTGACGGTCATTGTCAAGGGCAACCCAGAGTGCACCTCCAAGAACTTCCAGACATACCAGGCGCACACCAACTACCTGCCTGGCACTTTTGAGGATGGCGGCGTCATCATTGGTCAGTACCGCAGCCTGGAGCTGGTGGAAGTGGATCCTGGCCGTCATGTGGAGATCCACATCAGGTACATCAGGACTGTAGTGATCATCAGGCAGATTGGACGCTACTTCACATTTTCTATCAGCATGCCTGAAGAGCTGATCAACCAGAGCAGCCGGCAGGAAGACCTCCAGCTCTGCGTCCGGGGCTGCCCACAGTCCGAGCTAATCAACTATCAAGAATTTCTGGCCAAGCGGAGGCACAGCGGCACTGCCATATCCAAACCTGTAGTTCAGATGGACAGTAGTGTCTGGCAGCAGATGACCCGTTCCCAGGCTGAGCAGATCTGCAAGTCTGCCAAGCTGGTGGATTTTTATTTTGACTCTTGTGTGTTTGACCTCTTGACCACTGGTGATCAGAACTTTACCCTGTCTGCGATCCACGCTCTGCAGGACGTTGTCAAACTTCAATCATCTCTGGTCAAATACATGGCTAACAGGACTTCACTGGACAATTATGACCGGATGTACGGGTCAAACTATGGTCGACCCAACAGGCTACCTCATCCAGGGTTAATACTGCTGCTGGCAGTCATAACAGTTTTATTGTGTAGTAGATGAGTTCACATTCTACGTACTGTGTATATGTGTTTACTGATTTATCTTTTTCGGCATAATGAAGTGTGTATATGTGTACAGAAATTGTTATATTGCGCAGCTTTGTCGACCTCTCGCTGGGTGGACACCAGGGCCATGGATATTAATATTTTAGGTGTTCAGCATTCACTCGACAGGATGTGTCATCACTTCTTTAATACTACGAAATAATTTCATGGGAATAATACATTGGAAAGTATGTTTTCTAAAAGTGGACTTAATTTAAAACAGGATTATGTTTTTGATTTGTTTTGTTTTTTCGACATGTATATTTTTTTCAAATATGAGTCATCGATGGGGGGGCTTCTATTGGAGTCATCTGGGGCTTCTATTGGAGTCATCCGGGGCTTCTATTGGAGTCATCTGGGGCTTCTATTGGAGTCATCCGGGGCTTCTATTGGAGTCATCCGGGACTTCTATTGGAGTCATCTGGGGCTTCTATTGGAGTCATCTGGGGCTTCTATTGTCTATATTCATTGTGAATCAGAAGCATGTTCAATTTTAACTAAAAAATTGATTTTTTTTTTTCCAGCAGTATTTCATTTTATTGAGCCAGAATGACTGGTTGTGTTGTTTAAGAATCTTTAATATAAAAATTAAAAGGGGGAAAAAAAATGACAACTGAAAATGATTTGTCCCATGAAACTGACACAAAGATATTGAGTACATTAAGGAAGTAGTTTTAAACTTCAGTAAGATGTGATGAAATCTGTGACTTTCCTGATCTTTGGTATTTGCCTAGGTACTCTGTAGCATACTGGTCAATCAGTAGCTATACTCTAAGGCTGCTAGGTACTTTGTAGACATATTTTGAGTCTGCCTGTGCAAGATAATACAAGGAAATGAATGATTGCTCTTTGAATTCAGTACAGTTTCATTATTTTTTAGAGGTATTTTGGCTTCAAGTTTTACGATTACTTAATGTAAGAATTATATGTGTAAGTTCAGCAGCTTTTTTCTTTTGAACTTTTATAGGTCAATATATATAACTTTAAAAAAACTTCTTTAAACTGTTTTAAAAACAACCTCTATGAAAACAGCAGGGATGTTATTCAAGATTTAATGGTGGTTGGTTAGATCACGTTTAGGAGGGGGGGGGGCATAACCCTAACCCTATTTATGTCAGGGCAGACAACTTAACTTTACAAAAACAAATTTAGTGCAATGTGGAAAAAAATCATTAGAACCCCCCCCCCCCTTTACTCAGTGCTGGAGTTCAGCATTCATTTTTTAACACCAGTCTACGCTTGCCATTAAAGATGGCTGTAAAGACAGTGTCTGGCATGTTTTTTTTATTCATGTTTAGAATTTGTTTTTTAAAACATGTCCTTTTGAAAAATGTCGGATTCGGTTTAATGCTGAGTACTTGAGTATGTTTCCTGCCACAGCTAGTGCAATTAATTCATGTATGGTTTAAACCACACTAGTAAAAGAATATTTCTTACTGTTTTAGGTGACTAAAATCTTGGTCCACTTCACTGGGACATTTGAAATATTCAATATAAGGGTCAGTGTAGAATTTTGTGGTCTTAGCACAGCTTGAATAAATGAATCCCTATTTAAAAATGGTTTGATGTCACAGAAGAGTGAGCTTTAGATTATACAATATATCCCATAATATCAGGTTATCAAAACTGATTTAATAGTGGGTGGCCCAGCAGTATATAACATTTGCTGGTCGTCCTGAGGGTCTTGAATATGATCCTCTGTGAGAAACCAATAGAATTTTTCCAGGTCCTGATCAAATTTAGTTGTTGCCCCACCCCCCTTAAGTCCACCCAGCTTTAAATAGGTACCTGTTTTGAAAGTAAAGGTGGCTGGGTGTAATTCTACACTGAATCAAGCACTTAATATGATAACCAAAATTGTAGGTAGCTCAAATTGTTCAACCTTTTTTTTTTTCATGTGAGTTTTCTTAGCATTTTATTGCCAAATTGTAGGTCCAGCATTTCAAAGTTTCTTAACTGTCTAATGACTTTAATGAACAACAAGTTATGGTCCCATGGTAGTTGCATCCATAGATAACTGAACCATATAGATTATAATCCTAGCACTTTTTCACAGCTAATTTATTTTTTAATCACCCATTGACATCTTTTCCTGTTAAATTAACAGCAACCCCAACCCTAACAATCTTCTGGATTCTTCATGCTTGTGAACAAGAGTTGATTGCTATGTGCTTTAAAAAATCTGTATATTTTTACTTATGTATTTATGGAAGTGATTGAGTTTGTTCACTTGACTCCGGTAGACTTCACAGTTGCTCACCAAATGATATCAGAAGTATGAAAATGTCTTAAGGACCTTGATTCTGTTTGTAGTTGACCCAATTTCAGTCAAATAGGTTGTGGGGACATAAACAAGAATCTTCCATTGTTTATTGACAATTTTAAAGCCATAAAGATAAAGTTAGTAACATTATTTGTTATTTGTGGCACTAAACATCATCCAATATTTTTCTTACACTCAAAACACATGTCCCCGATGTAACGTAGTGTACCTTTTCATTTGTTGGACCAGGCAGAGACAACCCACCTGTCACATTATTGACAATAAAGATTGCTCTCCCTGGAAATAATTATTTATTTATTTTAATTTTTTGAAACTCAGTGTAATTAACAGATGCTGTCAATTCTTGTGTCGATACAGTGTAATTAACAGATGCTGTCAATTCTTGTGTCAATAGCTTGGCCAATTAGTATGTAGAATGGTCAGTCAGTATGTAGTCTGTCCGAACTATATATGTAGTACAAACAAAATGAACAACTAATTCATTTTTTTTTTGGACTGTGATGTTATAAATAATTTTTACTTTGTCTTTGTTATAAATATATATTTTTGTTGATATTTTTTTTTAGTTTGATAAATGTATAAATTTTACGTTTGGAGTTTATTTTCATCAGTGAGGTATGAAATATTTGTTATTGAAAGCTGGCGGTGGTTAAGATCATATTGGTCAAATCACATTTACTTTAATATTGTCAGATTTGTGAACAGTTTAATCACAATCACATTTGTTTGTGTTAAATTTTATCTCAAAGTGTGATTGTTTTTTCCTGCTTACATACAAAAAGAAATATGTGTGAATGACAAGAGTTAAATTACTTCATCTTTGATCAAAATATGTTCTTTTCAAATCTTTTGTTATCTAGTTTAGTTTTCTAGATGTACCTACCCGCCTATATGTAATACGCAAGACTTACATATTTTTTAATCTTCCTAAATAGACCTAACTAACCTGACCTAACTGGCATGCATTTATTCATTTCGAGGGCCTTCTCTTGTTTCATTTCATTGTTTCTGCAAGTTCCTGATTCCTTCTTTTTGTTTTTTTTTTGTTGAGCTCTTTACACTTAGTCGCTACAAATTTTAAAATTTTGTGTGGAAACAAAAATTTCTTTCTCATTTAATTTTCCTTATTTTTTTTAACCAAGTCTCAGCTCTTGTGCTTATTTTTCAGGATGTGTTGTTTGCTTTCTCCATGGTTACCAGATTTTTATTTTCCATCAGACTGCTTGAGACAAAAATATTCATGCTAGGTCAGCTTTAGAGCTGTTTTTCTTTCGTTTCATCTGGGCTAGAATTCGTTTCAACAATGTCTTGGAAATCCATATTTTTAACAATAATGTTTTTTGCTATTGCTTTTTTTACATTGTGTCTAACAAAAGTTTTATTCAAATATTTGCAATGTTATGCAGTGCTTAAAACTGTAATGTTTAATGAAAGAAACATGTGGCTCTGTGGGTTCATCCTGTATGAAGTCTCCAGCCAGAACTTCTGTATATAAAAAAAAGTATAAACACTTTTTAATTACTGATAAAATTTATTTCACAGAAACTTACCTGTTATTAATGAAGTGATGTCAATTTTTCTAAACAGCATTTATCTTCTAAAACAATTTGTAAGCAACCATTAGTTTATTTTTGAGTTTGTTTTTACTAGGAGCCAAAGTTATTATTTTTTTAAAACTATCTATACATCGGAGATATTTTGTTAAATGCGAAAGGATTTTGTTTGGAAGTTACATCCAAATTGTTACTTTTATTTTTTGGGCCAAATAAACTTAAGATGGACTGGTGATTAGCTCAATTTCTCGAAACATTTCTTTTTAATCTGTAATATGCTTCCAAAAATTCTTCTTACAACCAGTTTGATAGGAAAGATTTTGAATAGTAACAAAAATCTTAAGCTGATTTGAGTTTTTGCTTCACTTAAATCACAGAATGTTGGGGAAATATTGTAAGTTTTTTGGATTGATTGAAAAGGATTAAGGACAGTAAACAAACTTTTATTTTTAAATGAGCTTTGAACAAATCTTTGGAACAGTATGTGCAGGCATGACAAAATATTTTTAACTTCGCAGCATGTAGGAGTAACAACTTTTTTTCTCTACTTGATTACAGAAGATAATGATAACTGTCATCTCCTGGCTAGGTGAACTTTTAGTCTACTTTTTATTTTGTAACTTATATTCAGAAAATCATCTATTTTATTTAAATAAGATTTTTCTTATCTAAAGTGATTTTTTTTAAAGTAATTAGTTATTTACGCTACTTATAGAAATTATTTATTCTGTATTTAACAGAAAGATAACAATTTGTGCACAATCACTGAGGCCTATTTATTGTTAGTTTTCTGTAACAATTGTGTAGGTCAGTTGCATTAGTGTCAGACTGATAGGGTGATTTTATGGTGTATTTTATTTTTCGTTGGCAATAAACACATCAGACTTACACAGATATAAATATATTTATACAAATTTATATATATAAACATACATGTGTACATAATGTTCATGTTTTTTTTACAATTTGATTGAAGCCAATTTTATTTTAACTGGGTAAAACACAACAGCGTGTTTGCATCAAATGTAAATGGGGTGTCACATGTGGGTAACAGTGACATTTGAGGTGTGCATCATGGTGGATGTTATGTGACACTGAGTTTGATATTGTGAATGTCATTTGACATTTTGAGTGTGTGATAAATGTAAATGTGACAAACGATGACATTTTTTTTTTCAATTGAAAGTTTGTCCATAAAAAATATTTCAGGTTGTGAAGTTTGATGTCCCGTCAATTAGTTTGTTCCCATCAATTAGTTTGTCCCCAGCAATTAGTTTGTCCCCATCAATTAGTTTGTCCCCAGCAATTAGTTTGTCCCCATCAATTAGTTTGTCCCCAGCAATTAGTTTGTCCCCATCAATTAGTTTGTCCCCAGCAATTAGTTTGTCCCCAGCAATTAGTTTGTCCCCAGCAATTAGTTTGTCAGTCCCCTGCAGTTCCTTGTGATGCAGACAACCCTCATTATTTTGTTGACTGTCTCAGATTTTGACCATTTAGGTTTCTGGCAGTATATATATATATTTTTTTAAATGATTTAATTTTTCAAAAACTGGGTTATAAATGTCAGAAGTAAAATTTGAATCTATTTATGAAAATTAAAAATATATATATAAATTTCAAACACAGGATTAGATCTTCAATAACATTTGATTAGATCTTCAATAACATTTGATTAGATCTTCAATAACATTTGATTAGATCTTCAATAAAATTTGATTAGATCTTCAATAACATTTTTAAAGCAATAATACAATTTTCAATAACCTGATAAGAATTTTGATTGTTTCGTTGACAATTATTGTGTGAAATATTGAAAAGTATGTTAATTTTATTTTTTTTTTTAAATATTGAAAGTTCAGTGTGTTAGGTTAGAATGATGATTGATTTGTAGACAGTATGCTGATTGATTGGTAGACACCATGATGATTGATTTGTAGACAGTATGCTGATTGGTTGGTAGACAGTATGCTGACAGCTGTGTATATGTTCCTGTGTGAAGAAATGTGTGTGATTCTTTTTGTGATGTTTGGTGATTTGATGTCATATTGTGCTCTTTATTTTGAAAATCCAAATTAATTTAAATTTTGTTTATTTTGCAAAAAAACTGATATTAAAAATGTCACTAAAATTGTTCAATTTTTTTTTAATTTATTTAATTGTTTTGCTGTGTTTGTTGATGGACTAGAGTTGAATGTGTTGTACTGTGATGCACTCTGGGCAGCATCCAGGGCCCCTGGCAGATGACAACGAAGGTGCACCTCTGTTCCCCCTTAGATTCCCATTTAGCAGCAAACAAAATAAATGTACAAGTGGCAAGGTCCCAGACTAGTGTTAGGGTTGAGTTCTCCTTTCTGTGGTCCTGTCCCAGACTAGTGTTAGGGTTGAGTTCTCCTTTCTGTGGTCCTGTCCCAGACTAGTGTTAGGGTTGAGTCCTTTCTGTGGTCCTGTCCCAGACTAGTGTTAGGGTTAAGTCCTTTCTGCGGTCCTGTCCCAGACTAGTGTTAGGGTTGAGTCCTTTCTGCGGTCCTGTCCCAGACTAGTGTTAGGGTTGAGTCCTTTCTGTGGTCCTGTCCCAGACTAGTGTTAGGGTTGAGTTTTCCTTTCTGTGGTCCTGTCCCAGACTAGTGTTAGGGTTGAGTTCTCCTTTCTGTGGTCCTGTCCCAGACTAGTGTTAGGGTTGAGTTCTCCTTTCTGTGGTCCTGTCCCAGACTAGTGTTAGGGTTGAGTTCTCCTTTCTGTGGTCCTGTCCCAGACTAGTGTTAGGGTTGAGTCCTTTCTGTGGTCCTGTCCCAGACTAGTGTTAGGGTTGAGTTCTTTCTGTGGTCCTGTCCCAGACTAGTGTTAGGGTTGAGTTCTTTCTGTGGTCCTGTCCCAAACTAGTGTTAGGGTTGAGTTCTCCTTTCTGTGGTCCTGTCCCAGACTAGTGTTAGGGTTGAGTTCTCCTTTCTGTGGTCCTGTCCCAGACTAGTGTTAGGGTTGAGTCCTTTCTGTGGTCCTGTCCCAGACTAGTGTTAGGGTTGAGTCCTTTCTGTGGTCCTGTCCCAGACTAGTGTTAGGGTTGAGTTCTCCTTTCTGTGGTCCTGTCCCAGACTAGTGTTAGGGTTGTGTCCTTTCTGTGGTCCTGTCCCAGACTAGTGTTAGGGTTGAGTCCTTTCTGTGGTCCTGTCCCAGACTAGTGTTAGGGTTGAGTTCTCCTTTCTGTGGTCCTGTCCCAGACTAGTGTTAGGGTTGAGTTCTCCTTTCTGTGGTCCTGTCCCAGACTAGTGTTAGGGTTGAGTTCTCCATTCTGTGGTCCTGTCCCAGACTAGTGTTAGGGTTGAGTCCTTTCTGTGTTCCTGTCCCAGACTAGTGTTAGGGTTGAGTCCTTTCTGTGGTCCTGTGCCAGACTAGTGTTAGGGTTGAGTCCTTTCTGTGGTCCTGTCCCAGACTAGTGTTAGGGTTGTGTCCTTTCTGTGGTCCTGTCCCAGACTAGTGTTAGGGTTGAGTCCTTTCTGTGGTCCTGTCCCAGACTAGTGTTAGGGTTGAGTTCTCCTTTCTGTGGTCGTGTCCCAGACTAGTGTTAGGGTTGAGTTCTCCTTTCTGTGGTCCTGTCCCAGACTAGTGTTAGGGTTGAGTTCTCCTTTCTGTGGTCCTGTCCCAGACTAGTGTTAGGGTTGAGTCCTTTCTGTGGTCCTGTCCCAGACTAGTATTAGGGTTGAGTCCTTTCTGTGGTCCTGTCCCAGACTAATGTTAGGGTTGAGTTCTTTCTGTGGTCCTGTGGTTTGTTAGCACCATACTACATTGCACCCCTACACTGAGTGAATTGTTTGTTAGCACCATACTACATTGAACCCCTACACTGAGAGAAGTATTTGTTAGCACATACTACATTGCACCCCTACACTGAGTGAAGTGTTTTAAAGTTCCCTTTGTCCTAAAGAGCCATCGGGGAAGATGATTTTTGAATGAATCTGTTTCTGTAAGCACAGATGGTCGTGCGGTAAAGTGTTAGACTTACACGATGTCCGGTGAGGACTATGGACATTGGTCAGTTCACGGTTAAAGTTACATCCATGTCTCCCGTGGTGTCCATGGCCATTACACTCCCGGCTGTGGTGGGGATGAAAGAAGGGCACTACAAAACCTAAAAATTGTAAGCGCGGCATGTGAAGAGATTGTCGTCAACATAATCAGACACTGAGCGAAAGCATGACATCTAGAGTAATTAATATTAGGCTTAAATCCCCCGTGCACTGCAGCCATCTAACGATAGACACTGGACCTCATGCTGGTTATGTACTTTTTCAGCTGTGGTAGGGAAGGCTGTTGGATGGGGAATGCTCATGACTTCTTACATTTTTGCGGACCCTGGGATAAAAGTAATCTTTGGGAGCCTTCGGCAAAGTTTCTTTGGCGCCCAAAGAAAAAAACGCTCCCAGGGCAACTTCAAAACTTAGACAACATAATGATCTTCTCAGTTGGGGTCCTAATGACCCCCATAATGATCTTCTCAGTTGGGGTCCTAATGACCCCCATAATGATCTTCTCAGTTGAGGTCCTAATGACCCCCATAATAATCTTCTCAGTTGGGGTCCTAATGACCCCCATAATGATCTTCTCAGTTGGGGTCCTAATGACCTCCATAATGATCTTCTCAGTTGGGGTCCTAATGACCCCCATAATGATCTTCTCAGTTGGGGTCCTAATGAGAACATAATGATCTTCTCAGTTGGGGTCCTAATGACCTCCATAATGATCTTCTCAGTTGGGGTCCTAATGACCCCCATAATGATCTTCTCAGTTGGGGTCCTAATGACCCCCATAATGATCTTCTCAGTTGGGGTCCTAATGAGAACATAATGATCTTCTCAGTTGGGGTCCTAATGACCCCCATAATGATCTCAGTTGGGGTCCTAATGACCTCCATAATGATCTTCTCAGTTGGGGTCCTAATGACCCCCATAATGATCTTCTCAGTTGGGGTCCTAATGACCCCCATAATGATCTTCTCAGTTGGGGTCCTAATGAGAACATAATGATCTTCTCAGTTGGGGTCCTAATGACCCCCATAATGATCTTCTCAGTTGGGGTCCTAATGACCCCCATAACTGTTAAGTCAATTAACTCCGGGCCTTTCTTTAAGAGCAAGTCTCAGTCGCCCAAAGCATTTCTTTTAGAACCAGTAAACACCCATTGAGTAGATGGTAGAACCAGTAAACACCCATTGAGTAGATGGTAGAACCAGTAAACACCCATTGAGTAGATGGTAGAACCAGTAAACACCCATTGAGTAGATGGTAGAACCAGTAAACACCCATTGAGTAGATGGTAGAACCAGTAAACACCCATTGAGTAGATGGTAGAACCAGTAAACACCCATTGAGTAGATGGTAGAACCAGTAAACACCAATTGTGTAGATGGTAGAACCAGTAAACACCCATAGAGTAGATGGTAGAACCAGTAAACACCCATTGAGTAGATGGTAGAACCAGTGAACACCAATTGTGTAGATGGTAGAACCAGTAAACACCCATTGAGTAGATGGTAGAACCAGTAAACACCCATTGAGTAGATGGTAGAACCAGTAAACACCCATTGAGTAGATGGTAGAACCTGTGAACACCCATTGAGTAGATGGTAGAACCAGTAAACACCCATTGAGTAGATGGTAGAACCAGTAAACACCCATTGAGTAGATGGTAGAACCAGTAAACACCCATTTAGTAGATTGTAGAACCAGTAAACACCAATTGCGTAGATGGTAGAACCAGTAAACACCCATTGAGTAGATGGTAGAACCAGTAAACACCCATTGAGTAGATGGTAGAACCAGTAAACACCCATTGAGTAGATGGTAGAACCAGTAAACACCCATTGAGTAGATGGTAGAACCAGTAAACACCCATTGAGTAGATGGTAGAACCAGTAAACACCCATTGAGTAGATGGTAGAACCAGTAAACACCCATTGAGTAGATGGTAGAACCAGTAAACACCCATTGTGTAGATGGTAGAACCAGTAAACACCCATTGAGTAGATGGTAGAACCAGTAAACACCCATTGAGTAGATGGTAAAACCAGTAAACACCCATTGAGTAGATGGTAGAACCAGTAAACACCCATTGAGTAGATGGTAGAACCAGTAAACACCAATTGCGTAGATGGTAGAACCAGTAAACACCCATTGAGTAGATGGTAGAACCAGTAAACACCCATTGAGTAGATGGTAGAACCAGTAAACACCCATTGAGTAGATGGTAGAACCAGTAAACACCAATTGCGTAGATGGTAGAACCAGTAAACACCAATTGCGTAGATGGTAGAACCAGTAAACACCCATTGAGTAGATGGTAGAGCAAATTATAAACAGATTAATCTCTGTTTGGGTTACGGGTGTAGGTCGTCTTGAAAATAGGCCCCCCCTTAGGTGTGTGGCCCCTAGGAAGTCGACTGGTAAAATAGGCCCCCTTAGGTGTGTGGCCCCTAGGAAGTCGACTGGTAAAATAGGCCCCCTTTAGTGTGTGGCCCCTAGGAAGTCGACTGGTAAAATAGGCCCCCTTAAGTGTGTGGCCCCTAGGAAGTCGACTGGTAAAATAGGCCCCCTTAAGTGTGTGGCCCCTAGGAAGTCGACTGGTTTGTTTGCATAGCAAAAGCATGTACTGGTTCTGGGTAAAATAAATGCGCATATTAGTTTTAATTAACCACAAAACGGAAGCGATTATCAAAATACTTACCACCTAAAGGCAAAGCTAACCTTTTTTTTTGTAACTTTTGGGATCTTAAAGTCTCTGGTACATACGACAGATTTGATATTATAATATCTAATCTGTGGTACATACATGGTTATATTATAATATCTAATCTGTGGTACACACATGGTTATATTATAATATCTAATCTGTGGTACACACATGGTTATATTATAATATCTAATCTGTGGTACACACATGGTTATATTTTAACTGACTGATCAAATAATGATTATTTCGTTAGCATCAATGTCAAAAGTTATGTTCCTTTTGGGTCATGCACTTTTTGTATAAAGTTGGTTTTTATTTTACCCCACCCCAACCGCAAGCCCCTCCGCCCTCGCCCGCTTCCCATAAAGGTCAGTCTTGTATACCACCATGGGCTCCCCCCCCCCACAAACGCACACACCCACACAAACACACACGCCGCCCATAACGAGTAAATTATTATTGACACTCATACATATTTGGTATCCATAGGCATCTATCCATATGTGAGACCATGTCCGTCAACACAGGGTGTGTATCAATATTGGCGACTTGATTGAAAGGGGTTTCAATCAATTCTATTGAACGATATTAGACCAGCGCAGTACCTAACGCCCTGTACTCACGACCTATGGGCCTACTGCCATATGGGTTTTAATCCGCGCGGGGGTGGGAAGGTGCTTTTGTTCGTGGTGGGTGGGGGTGATTTCTCTGGGTACCATTTACGACACTTTATGTTATCCCTACTGCCAGGCACGCCGAGAGGGGGGCAGGGGTCATTGCCAGGGGGCCCGCATCTGTAAGGGGGCCCGGCCGCCCCGATCATGTCAATTTTCTCACGACTTATTGTTTATTAAGGGGCCCGCATTGATGTCCTGCCCTGGGGCCCGTGTTGGCTCTCGGCGCCACTGCCTACTGCCGAAGTCATTTTTAGGCACTTTAGACGCTAGGTAGAAACTTATAGACATTTTGGAGCTCTCGACAAAATGTACCCATGGGGGCCCATTCCATCTTATGTATACAAGAAATGGGCCCTTTAACTTAGGTGGTCACAGGCTGTTGCCTAGTCGGTCTAACCGAGAAAACATCCATTGAAGATCCATATAAAATGGCATGAGAGAAATCAATTGTTTCATTCGGTGACGTCATCTGACATGTTTTGGTTTTGACTCAAGAAGGGTAAAATTTAATTCTTGCAGAAATAAAAAAAATTCAGAAATAGACCGGACGCAATAAACTTGCAGGGGGAAATGCTGTTGTTCCACCAGTGATGTAGCGAGCTTAACTCGCGCCCGGGGCACAATACCTTTTTAGCGTCCCCCCCCTCATTCGAAAACCATGTAAAACTATATGTAAAATATACCATTTGGAGCCCCTTTGTGAGTAGCGCCCAGGGCATGATGCCCCCTTGCCCACCCCTCGCTACGCCTCTGTGTTACACCTTTGCTCGTGTCTTGCTTTAATTCTGCATAGTGTTGCGCCATTGTGGGTGAGATTATGTTATTGCCCGTTAGCCGCAGACGAGTTTTCAAGTTCATCTGTCTGACGTCTGGACGAGGTCTCAAAGTCCATCTCCTTAGATGTCTGCAACACCGCAGGCCAAATTCAGAGTTTATTTTAGTTTAAATTAACATTGGTCTGGCACTAATTTTGCATTACATTAAACAACGACTGGGTTTTGTTCATGTAGTTTGGGTTTCGTTAAACTTGCCCAGGTTTTTGTTTAAATGCGTCACCGACATAAATAAAAAAAAAAAGGCAGGAAAATAGACGTGTTTAGATGTCTAGGTGTCGCAGCACATGAAGGGCGCCAGATAGATTTCCCCAAGGCGAAGACGCGCCACATGCTTGTCAAGGCGAACTTACACCATAAACATACCCGACACAAAACGTGGGGTGGGCGTGGAATGCACTGAAGGGGCTGCGAGGCCTTATCTTCACGGTATCTGCAGCTCTCCTAATTGCGCTAATTTTCTCATTTGGCCTTTTTTTTTTAAACTTCATCTCGCACACAAACTCTGGCACATGCGCTGGTCGCTTGAATTGCATCTTTGTTTTTAATTTTCTTTATGCCAGGTTGGATGAGTATTTGGTAAGATCTTTCTAAAACAGCGATTCCCAAACTTTATAATTTATTGAGACCCCTTAGGTCTACCCTGTGAATTATAAATTCACGGTTTTAAGAAGAGCTTTATTAATTTATTTTTAGCGGACTGTCATCGGAGACTCTAGTAAGTGGAACTCTCAGGAATTTTCCAAGAACATGTAGCCCAAATTGGTAACTTCTGCTCTTAGCTTTATAATGAGGATTTTTTCTTTATGTTTTACTTCAACTTTATATTTAAAAGTGCGTTTAACAAGTGAAAAATTTTAATGATTTCCCTGCAAAATGTTAATGTTTATGTTTATGTTTATATTAATGTTAATGTTTATATTAATGTTTATGTTTATATTTATGTTTGAGTGTGTAAGCGCCCAACCCCACACCAGAGGACATAACAGTTATGGTCCCAGTGCAGGCCCGTAGCCAGGTCAAAGTCAGCAGGGGGGCACCAATACCCAGCAAGGGGGGCACCTTTACTTTTTCTTTATTTTTTCCTCTTTTCTTCTTTTTTTCAGCGGGGGGGCACTCCACACCTAGCGAGGGGGCACGGCCCCCCAGTGCCCCCTTCTCTTGGCTACGTACAGTGTCTCCACATACCTGTAAAAAAAAAAATCACTAAAATCTTTTATTTTCATGTATTGACATCTAAGTTAAGGACTACATTATATATTCAAATGTTTTTACCGATGGAGGGTTTGACCTGCACTCACCAACCACATTCAACTTTTTTTGTTCATTTGTTTTTATGTAAAGTAAATAAGTCATTATAAGTATCTATGTTGAGTGGACCTGGGAACGTTCTTCAGGACCTGAACAAGATCCCCCGTCCCTCAGTAAGGATCGAACCCAGGACCTTCAGTTCATAGCCTCAAGCCGTTTGTTCATTCTTGCCAACCCTTTAGTTCATATTCGCCAACCCTTTAGTTCATACTTGCCAATAGTGTTGTTTTCGTTGACGAAAACTAAAACTAAAACCTTCGTTAACGAAAATGTTGACTTTTCGTCAACGAGAACTAATACTAAAACTAAAATTAGAAGCAAGACTAAAACTAGACGAAAACTAAAATTATTACAGAAAAAACGAAATAAAAACTGAAACTAAAATATGACCTGGGACTAAAACAACACTACTTGCCACCCCTTTAGTTCATACTCGCCAACCCTTTAGTTCATATACACCAACACTCAAGTTCATATATCCCAACATTTTAAACATTTTTATGTTATCTGCTAGAACTACATTGTGACAATGTTAACTTCTTTCAACCGGTCAAAAAACAAAACAAAAAAAAAACTGATAATATACATTGTATTTCTAACTGCTGAACTGCACAATTTCACTGCAATGTCAAAGTTTACTGATTTTTAATTACAAAACGTCTGTTTGGAGTAGAAAGAAAAAGTGCGAGAAATAAATATCAAAACTAAAAAAAAAGAGAGAGCCATCCAATGTGTTGCATGTGTTCACTAAGTGCCGGCAGGCAACTCCCTGTAGACCCGCAGAGTTTAAAACCAACATATATGTGTTCGATTTGACAGTTATTCAATCAAGAAAAAATCTGAAATATATTTTGACATCGTTTTGTGTAAATAAAATTTCGTGGTGATGAAGTCTGGCTTCATAATTTTTTTCCATGGTCAAAATAAAACACACAATCTAATTAATTAATTATAATTATAGCTAATTGCCATGAAGTGTATAATTAATGTTATGCCAGTTTGAGCTTATATTTTTATTTCCAATATGCTGAAATGCTTTTTTTTTTTAGTTTTTTTTTCTTTGTTGTATAAATAATTATTTTTGGGAAGCTATTCAAATAAAAGAAAAGATAACATTTTATCATTATTGTTATTAATTTTGCTAAATTGACTTTAAATGAATTATGCATATTGGAGCTATTAAAATAAATCATGTCACACGTTCAATATTAAATTTGGCAAAGAAACTTCGCTATGAAATTTTTTTTTTGTTTCCATCTGATGCTATAAAAAAACAGTCTTCGTTATCTGATATTATAAGATTTATCATACTTCTGATATTGTCTACAACACGTTCTGTGAGTATTAATGGTGACTCACTCTATAGCATTTGAGTAATATTCTCTAGAAGTATCTCTATTCTTTAGAAGTATCTCTATTCTTTAGAAGTATCTCTATTCTCTAAAAGTATCTCTATTCTCTAGAAGTATCTCTATTCTCTAGAAGTATCTCTATTCTCTAGAAGTATCTCTATTCTATGGCTAAATCTCTATTCTCTAAACTCTTAATTTTAATCTTTCTAAAGTATCACAATGTAAGTATCACAATGTATATCACAATGTAAGTATCACAATGTAAGTATCACAATGTAAGTATCACAATGTAACATCATTTTTGTACGTTCGTAGCCTCGAAACTTCTCCTTGAGAGTCACCTCTGCTGACTATGTGCACAGACTATGTGTACAGACTATGTGCCTACAGACTATGTGTCTACAGACTATGTTTACAGACTATGTGTACAAATTATGTGTACAGACTATGTTTACAGACTATGTGTCTACAGACTATTTTCTACAGGCTATGTGTACAGACTATGTGTACAGACTATGTGTCTACATACTATTTTCTACAGACTATGTGTACAGACTATGTGTCTACAAACTATGTGTACAGACTATTTTCTACAGACTATGTGTACAGACTATTGTACAGACTATGTGTACAGACTATGTCTACAGACTATGTGTACAGACTATGTGTACAGACTATGTGTACAGACTATATGTCTACAGACTATGTGTCTACAGACTATGTGTAGTCGTGTACAGACAATGTTTCTGCAGACTATGTGTCTACAGACTATGTGTCTGTAGCAAAAAAAAGTTGAAATAATTCAGCCATCAGGTCCACACTTAGAGATGGAACGAAACACATCACTCAAACACACAGACACACACACACACACACTCAAACACATACACACTCATATACACACATTCTCACATACATACAGTCACATACACATACACACTCACATACACACACACACACACATACATACAGTCACATACACATACACACTCACATACACACACACACACTCACATACATACAGTCACACACACCCAAACACGCACAGCCTTCTATACTTTTGCCACCGCCTGGCCGATATAACAGATCGCCAGTCTGGTCAACTCTAGGTGATCCAGGGTCACTATTCCGGGGTCAAAACAACAGGGTCACCGCGGCTTTAAGTCCACTTTTCCTACTAAGTTCACCTAGTGCGACCTACCTACACAAACTGTCACGTCCAGCGATATTAGTCTATCCCCCCTCCCCCAGACCTGCAGGTGACACAGTGCAAAATGATTGGGTAAAAATATATCAGAGAGCCAATGGGCTGGACACTGATCTCTGTTCATTGTATGACAATCTAAATTTAATAATAGCGATTTTGGGTTCTGCGTTTAATCGAAAGTAAAGAATTAATACAACAGTATTCCAATTTCCAGTTTAAAATACAATCATGAAAAAATCGGATCTGCCCTAAACTAAAAATAACTTCGCATGCTGATTAAGCCTAAGGGGATATAACTCTATGCAAAGGTTTTGCAGGGTACAGCTAGTACTACATAATATTTGACAGGAATATGTCTATGATAATAGGCTAGATTAGACGGGTCATGTATGGTGCCTTTAGTAGTTGGTATAAGTGTCACAGTGTTACTGGTGCCTTTAGTAGGTGGTACGTGTATCACAGTGTCACTGGTGCCTTTAGTAGGTGGTACATGTGTCACAGTGTCACTGGTGCCTTTAGTATGTGGTACATGTGTCACAGTGTCACTGGTGCCTTTAGTATGTGGTACATGTGTCACAGTGTCACTGGTGCCTTTAGTAGTTGGTACATGTGTCACAGTGTCACTGGTGCCTTTAGTAGTTGGTATAAGTGTCACAGTGTCACTGATGCCTTTAGTAGTTGGTATAAGTGTCACAGTGTCACTGGTGCCTTTAGTAGTTGGTATAAGTGTCACAGTGTCACTGGTGCCTTTAGTAGTTGGTACATGTGTCACAGTGTCACTGGTGGCTTTAGTAGGTGGTATAAGTGTCACAGTGTCACTGGCGCCTTTAGTAGGTGTTACGTGTGTCACAGTGTCACTGGTGCCTTTAGTAGGTGGTACATGTGTCACATTGTCACCGGTGCCTTTAGTAGGTGGTACGTGTGTCACAGTGTCACTGGTGCCTTTAGCAGTTGGTATAAGTGTCACAGTGTCACTGGTGCCTTTAGCAGTTGGTATAAGTGTCACAGTGTCACTGGTGCCTTTAGTAGGTTAGGTACGTGTGTCACAGTGTCACTGGTGCCTTTGGTATGTGATACAGGTGTCACAGTGTCACTGGTGCCTTTAGTAGGTGTACATGTGTCTAGGCTCACCGACAGAAATTTCGGGCCCATGGGCAGGGACGTCACGACCCCCCGTGCTGATAATAATATTTTCAAAAGTTGATTGGCCAGCTCAGTTTAGGCCCCTAAAACTCGCCGGGTCCCTGGGAATTTGCCCACTGTCCCTCTCTCGACGGTACTGCATGTGTCACAGCGTCACTGGTGACTTTCGTTGGTGGTACGTGTAAGAAATGGAAAATGGGGCTTTTTAACATCCTTACAAGGTAGACTTTCCAGCGCAAGGATGTCAAATGGGGTTTTATCCAAAAGTCGAAATGAAGAAATTAAATTGACAAAAAATTAGCGCATGTCAACACCTGGTGTTTTTATACGTAGAAGATAGGATAAGATGAGATAAGATGAGATAAGATAAGATAAGATAAGATAAGATGAGATAAGATAAGATGAGATAAGATAAGATGAGATAAGTTTAAGACAAGATATTATAAGATGAGATAAGATGAGATAAGATGAGATAAGATAAGATAAGATGAGATAAGATAAGATGAGATAAGATAAGATAAGATAAGTTTAAGACAAGATAAGATAAGATAAGATGAGATAAGATAAGATAAGATGAGATAAGTTTAAGACAAGATAAGTTTAAGACAAGATAAGATAAGATGAGATACGATTAAGATAAGATAAGATTAAGATAAGATAAGATAAGATAAGATAAGATAAGATAAGATAAGATAAGATAAGATAAGATGAGATGAGATAAGATAAGATAAGATGAGATAAGATAATTTAAGATAAGATAAGATGAGATAAGATTTCTATGATAACTTTTTCTTTTGTTGGTTTTTTTTAGCGTGCTATGAATTTTTTTGTAGGCAGGCGGCTGTTTAGGGGCCCCTCTGCCACGGGCCCCGCCTGATGAGATTTTGCCGCTATGTCTAGCAGCATGACCTTGTTGAAACAGAGGGGTGCTAGATGGGTCACTGTTAGGAAGTGTTGGGTATAAAATCTTCGACCTGGGCAGCTGTATTTGGCCTAGGGCTTCCAAAAGCAGCTTTTACTAGGACCCCCCCCCGACTCCCAATGCACCCTTGCAGGGACGAGGCGTGAGTGTTGCCGGTCATAACTCTTAGAGAAAAATGTATTGATGTTTTTATGCTCTATACAAAGCACAAACGAACAAAGATTTATATATTTGTATAAATTATTAGACTAATAACATATACAATTTATATATAACTGATGTTGTATATATTTAAACTTGTAGTCATTTTATCATAATTGATTACGCTAAATATATTTAATAAACAAAGTACCTTTACTTAGCTATAAAATGGTCCTGTGTTTGTGGAGAGTATCATATAAATATTTAGGCATGATATTGATGATACTCTCCATCCTAGTCTGAGAGACATACCATGATCTACGGGGATAGGTCATTGGGGTTCTCTAGTCTGAGAGACATACCATGATCTACGGGGATAGGTCATTGGGGTTCTCTAGTCTGAGAGACATACCATGATCTACGGGGATAGGTCATTGGGGTTCTCTAGTCCATGATCTCCGGTGAATAGATCATTGGGGTTCTCTAGTCTGAGAGACATACCATGATCTACGGGGATAGGTCATTGGGGTTCTCTAGTCTGAGAGACATACCATGATCTACGGGGGATAGGTCATTGGGGTTCTCTAGTCAGGAATTAAAAAATAAAAATAAAACCCATTCTTGCGAGGGTGGTGGTACTGTGGTCAATGAGGACTATCCGAGACCATAGTATTCACAGCTGGCGGTGGTGACGGATGTGGTCGGCACACAACACCCTGTCCACTCCGCCCCACTCAAGCACACCTGTGCAGCTTGCCATTTCGGGCTGGGCTATAGGCACACTACACCCTCCCCTCTGTCCGAGTGGCAGGAAAAACCCCTTGCCTTGCCATTCTGGCCGATCAGCAGGACACACTCCCATTTTTGGCAAGTCTCAATACCCTTTTCTGCCATCCCTGCAGATGATAGCGGGCACACTCACCCCGCAGCTCTGTAGGCATGGCAGACATGCATCAACGCCGCCAACAATGCTGGTGTGGTAGGCACACTACACCTTATCATGCTGGCAATGGCGGCGTTAAAAAATTTAATTAAAAAAAAAAATATATATATATATATATTTATTTATATATATAACATCAGTTATATATAAATCGTATATATCGTAAAACATTATATATATACATACATACATATAATGCAACAGATCTGTGTTGCAAGACCTGGATTGATCCTGTTCATATGAGCTAAAAGATCTACAAAGTTAAAGCCCAATACCCCCCACACACCACACACACACATACACACACACACACACTTCGCCGATTTTAATTTCAGAAAAAAAAAAGTAAAGATATGAATGTTTACATATCAGAATAAGTCAAGCTGTCAGTTGTATCAACTTATCATACATGAGCGTGTCATGTGCTGATATCGAAACGTTCAAAGCTTCCCCAGGTGGTGTTAGGGGTGGGACGGAGGGGGAGAGACCAGGGTGCCGCTGGGTGGGTGGAGCTGAGAGAATGTCACATCACTCGAGCACGTTAATGTCACATCCACATATTTGAACAAAAACAAAACAACAGGCTGGGCACAATTGACAACGGTATCTTCTTGAGTGCCAGATGACATCCGTATCTCTAGCCCGACCCCCCAGTGGAGTCAGCCAAAGATTAATCAAGCGCTCTCTGCCCTCACACCCTGGGTTAGTTTTGTTTGTCTCTTTTAATTGAAATGTTGGTATCACTAGGTGGTTATTTGTCTCATTGAGACATCTCTTGCCTTATATTTATCTCATTGAGACCAGCCACCAAGCCAACCAGCCAACCAGCCCCCAAGCCAACCAGCCCCCAAGCCAACCAGCCACCAAGCCAACCAGCCACCAAGTCAACCAGCCACCAAGCCAACCAGCCAACCAGCCACCAAGTCAACCAGAAACCAAGCCAACCAGCCACCAAGCCAACCAGCCACCAAGTCAACCAGCCACCAAGCCAACCAGCCACCAAGCCAACCAGCCAACAAGCCAACCAGCCACCAAGTCAACCAGCCACCAAGCCAACCAGCCACCAAGTCAACCAGCCACCAAGCCAACCAGCCACTCCATTGCAGTAGCGTCTCGCGTATAGGTGACGTCATGCGGCAGCACACTCTGTATTTCATTTGATTTGATCTATACGTTCACAACCTACAATTCAGTACATAGCTGCAGTAAAGTTGAAGTAAGTTGTATTAAGTTGCAAAAAGCTGCAGTAAGTTGTATTAAATTGCAGTAAGTTGAATTAAGTTGCAGTAAGTTGTATTAAATTGCAGTAAGTTGTATTAAATTGCAGTAAGTTGTATTAAATTGCAGTAAGTTATATTAAGTTGCAGTAAGTTGTATTAAATTGCAGTAAGTTGTAATAAGTTGCAGTAAGTTGTATTAAATTGCAGTAAATTGTATTAAGTCGCAGTAAGTTGTATTAAGTTGCAGTAAGTTGTATTAAGCCGCAGTAAGTTGTATTAAGTTGCAGTAAGTTGTATTAAATTGCAGTAAGTTGTATTAAGTTGCAGTAAGTTGTATTACATTGCAGTAAGTTGTATTAAGTTGCAGTAAGTTGTATTAAATTGCAGTAAGTTGTATTAAGTTGCAGTAAGTTGTATTAAATTGCAGTAAGTTGTATTAAATTGCAGTAAGTTGTATTAAATTGCAGTAAGTTGTATTAAGTTGCAGTAAGTTGTATTAAATTGCAGTAAGTTGTATTAAGTTGCAGTAAGTTGTATTAAGTTGCAGTAAGGTTAAAATGAGTAAAAAGAAACATCTGTTTCTGATTTTTTTTCTTTTTCTACTTGTTTTACACAATGTCAAAACATAGTCTGGAGCAGCACTCCATTACACAATGTCAAAACATAGTCTGGAGCAGCACTCCATTACACAATGTCAAAACATAGTCTGGAGCAGCACTCCATTACACAATGTCAAAACATAGTCTGGAGCAGCACTCCATTACACAATGTCAAAACACAATCTGGAGCAGCACTCCATTACACAATGTCAAAACACAATCTGGAGCAGCACTCCATTACACAATGTCTAAACAATCTGGAGCAACGAGCCCACACTGGTAAGGTGTCAATATCTGACAGAGCAGACACTGGTAAGGTGTCAATATCTGACAGAGCAGACACTGGTAAGGTGTCAATATCTGACAGAGCAGACACTGGTAAGGTGTCAATATTTGTGTTTTATTTTTTTAACCTGGTGAAATATGGAATCGTTGTGAGTGGTTGAGTCATGCAGGAAAATTTTTTGAATGAAAGTTTCTCAACTTTGTTTTTCAATTGGGGCGAATGAATACACTTTGAACAATACAAGATTTGTTTACTAATAGTCGAGAGAATGTTCAGACAGATAATTAGATAGACAGACAGAGAGGCAGATGGTGGATAGATGAACGGACAGATAGATGGATGAATGAGTGGATGTGAGGATGGATGGATAGACACCTACATACATACATACATAAATATAGATACATACAAATTTAAATACATACACACAGACAATCACACAGACAGACATGAAGTATGACAGACAGAGTAATATAATATCATATAACATTGCCTATAATCATATAATATTTAACACGGTGTGTTGCAGTGACGTCACAATGCATACGATTGACTAGTGACATATTTAATAAGACAACATACACTAAACACAAAGGGTGGAGTGGGGCGTCCAGACATCTCTCCAGGGCGGCGCGACCGAAGGTCACCGGATACAATAGGACAGTTTGAGAATTTACCACTTCAACCATACCCCGTGTGGTCAGTTCAAGGAATGATTGGAGGGGTGGGAGAGTGGAAGAGATGATACACCTGTGACCCATGGCCCACCAACACAAACCCCTCCCCCTCTACAGTCCACATAAAGGTCAAGAGTGACCAGGACAAGTGTCCTCAGTTTCCCGTTACTTGGGGTTAGACCAGTGCCCGCTGTAGTAGGCACTAGTTAGACTCTGTTGCAAAACATAGTCTGGAGCAGCACTCCATTACAATGTCAAAACACAATCTGGAGCAGCACTCCGTTACACAATGTCAAAACAATCTGGAGCAACGAGCCGACACTGGTAAGGTGTCAATATCCAGCCGAATGGAAACACTGGTATGGTGTCAATATTTGTGTTTTATTTTAAACCTGGTGAAATTGGCAGATGTTTTGATTGGCTGAGTCATGCAGGGAATCTTTTTGAATGAAAGTTTCTCAAATATGTTTTACAATTGGGGCGAATGAATACACTTTGAACAATACAAGATTTATTTACTAATAGTCGAGAAAATGGTCAGACAGATAGTGAATAGACAGACAAGAGGCAGATGGTGGATAGATGAACGGACAGATAGATGGATGAATGAGTGGATGCGTGGATGGATGGATAGACACATACATACATACATACATACATAAATATAGCTACATACAAATATAGATACATACACACAGACAATCACACAGACAGACATAGTATGACAGACAGAGTAATAGAATATCAAATATTTTTTTATCAGAGTTGTTCTTAACACGGTGTGTTGCAGTGACGTCAAATGCATACGATGGACTAGCGACATATTTAATAAGACAACATACACTAAACACAAAGGGTGGAGAAAGGGGAGGGTCGAGTGGAGCGTCCAGGCATCTCTCCAGGGCGGCGCGACCGAAGGTCACCGGATACAATAGGACAGTTTGAGAATTTACCGCTCCAACCATACCCCGTGTGGTCAGTTCAAGGAATGACTGGAGGGTGGGAGAGTGGAAGAGATGATACACTTGTGACCCATGGCCCACCAACTGGCCTTCCCCCTCTACAGTCCACATAAAGGTCAAGAGTGACCAGGACCAAGTGTCCTCAGTTTCCCGTTACTTGGGGTTAGACCAGTGCCCGCTGATATAGTACTGTAGGAGGCACTGGTTAGACTCTATTTGCTTCCATAGAATGGCGGTAGATTTGTTCACTCCAGCCCACTCAGCCGCCTAGCCATCACCCCCTCCTTTTCCTTGTTTCCGCATCAATTTACTTCCTCTACTCGCATTCTTCCCTCCTACAAACCCCCCAAGCCCACTCCGAGCCCCTGCTCACCAACTCACTCCCCCCCCCCACACACTAATTCAGCGTCCCGTTACATGTTTAACTCACCCGCCTGTGTCGACAAATGAGGGAGGCAGGGAGGATCGTGTGAGACGTGGAGGTATAAGATAACATACAGCAGTAACAGAGGTGGGTGGAGTGGGGGGGTATAGAATGATGAAGAGGAAACATTCCCCCCTCCCCTCCTGCTCCAGTCCCAACAACATCTGTGTCAACAAACGTAGGGCCCAGGGCGATGTCAGACGGGACCAGAGGTCTGAATGTAAAATAAACATTCAGTACAGCTACTTGAAAGAGATTGGTTCCTCCTTTATATCACACCCATCCTCCACCCACCTCAAGTTTTTCAAAAAGAAAAGCCCAGGTATCCGACTCCCCCATTACTTACGTTCATTTATATACTTGTATAGAGATTGTGTTTTCCCCCTTCCATCCAGGCCAAAAAGAGCTCGGTGTAAACAGGGGCTGACGGGAAGGCCAAGCGGACGATAAGCAACGTTTTATCACAAGCAATGGCGGAATGGGGAAGCTAACCACCACCCCCACATTTACCTTCATTGCTTGTTGATCCTATCAGCTGTAATGATTTTGATTTTTTTAATTTGACAGTAATTCATTTTTATGTCCAAGCTAGGTTAAAACCAACGATTAATCTTTGACAAAGTGAAGTGTTGAAAGTCGTCTGAATATTGCATATGTAGTTAGAGCCGCACTTGGTTGAGGAACCTAGGCACAGAATTTTGTTAGATAAAATTGGTCAAACGTTTGTATTTTTTTAATTTGGCAGCAATGGTCAAACATGGATCTAGAAAATCTGGCAAGCCTGAATATGTAGATACCCCGTACCATAATGGCATCAATTTTATACGCATGCGTACTGTGAGTATCATTTCGGAAGTCCAGTCCTTGGTGATGGTCTAGTTCAGTAGTTCTCATTCTTTTTCGCGACCGTACCCCAAAGGTGCGAAGAGTGTGTGTGAGTACACCTGTGTGAGTACACCTGTGTGGGTACACCTCCCCCGTAAGTTGGTGAATAAATGTACTTTTTTTTCACTTAATGGAATAACCTTTTTCCCAGCGTCTTGGGGTACGCGTTCCACGGTTAAGTACCGCAGGTCCCTAGTTTGCCTACCCGTACTCTGTATGTTGTACTAGTGTGCCCTGCTCGTACTCTGTATGTTGTGCTAGTTTACCTACCAGTACTATTTATGTTGTACTAGTTTACCTACCCGTACTCTGTATGTTGTACTAGTGTGCCTACCAGTACTCTGTATGTTATGCTAGTTTACCTACCGGTACTCTGTATTTTGTGCTAGTTTACCTACCCGTACTCTGTATGTTGTACTAGTTTACCCTGCCCCCATTATATGGGCACGGGGTGGGGGGGCGGCCCCGACGCAGGACGTGATAGCGCATTTTCATGTTATGTATCAGTACGTTTGTTAGCTTTCAGTAAATATTTGTAAATTTTGGAAATGTTTATAAATTCAATTGTGTAATGCATATATCTGTAAAAAAATTATTATAAAGACGTTTCTTTATATTTGAAAAAAAAATATTTTCTCTTAAATCTAACTACAAGTGGTTTGTGGTTACTGAAATAGGACTCATAATTGAAAAAATTCAAATTGTAGTCATTTAATCGTCCGAAAACTCCGTCAATTGTTGCATAGCTCTGATACTTTCAATTAGAATTCAGAACACAAGCTTACTATTTCATTTGATGAGTTTCTTAATAAATCTTGGTGAAACTACGTGCTGCGATATTTCGACCAAATGAATGGGTTATTGAACGTACAAGGTGTAGAATGGGGCTATATATAAAATATATAAGCCCCTTTGGAGCCCTGAAGCCCGGCCCTCCAGAGGTCCTATCGCAGAAATGAACTTTTGATGTACATATGGCAGGCCAAGACCTACAAACCATTATATACATCATGGGTCTGGACATGGTTGCTGGGATATAAAGCGTCCTTTATTAATAACAAAAGCATATAATGTAACTACGGTACTTTATAAACCCACGCTTTGACCCTCAGAGGTCCAGATCGCGAAATGAACTTTTTCTGCACACATGGCAGGCCAAGACCTACAAAATGATATATACACATCATGAACATGGTTGTTGAGATCTAGGGTGATGACGGACAGACAGACAGACGAACAGACAGACAAAACAGGGAACAATAGAGCATTTTTTTCGAAAATGCTCTAAAAAATACTAGCTATGCTAATGTTTCAGGCGCAGAGAACAATGTGCAGAATTGAAAAACTAATTTTTTCCCTGTGAGATATGAGTCTGACGGGCAAAACTGTTGTTGGTCATTTGTTTATCAATATTTGTATATATATATATATATATATATATATATATATATATATATATATATACGTATATATGCGCAGAGTGTTGTGTGTGACATGCAGCTCCCATGCGTGAAAATTCTACAGCAGGGGCCAGGAATTCTACAGCAGGGCCTGACAATAGCATAGAAGTGTCTGTTTGTATGTGTACATAGAAGTGTCTGTTTGTATGTGTACATAGAAGTGTTTGTTTGTATGTGTACATAGAAGTGTCTGTTTGTATGTGTGTACATAGAAGTGTCTGTTTGTATGTGTACATAGAAGTGTCTGTTTGTATGTGTACATAGAAGTGTCTGTTTGTATGTACATATTACTGTCAGTTATAGTGTGAGAAATGAGAACTTTTTTTTTTTTTAATTTCTATCTCTGAATGTTTGTAGAGTGGTGTGTGTGGGATAATCTATTTTAAGGAATTCGCTCACCAGAGAGATTTTTCAGCTGTACACAGGCTGTCTAAAGAAAATAAACGGTTTCATCGGCCGTCAACAAAAACAACAAAAAGCAACCCCCCCCCCAAAGATGCAATGGCCCTGTAACTAGCAGTATCGCGTTTTCATCTATCGAGAAATAAATTAGCCAAGTTGATTGCAGGTCACGTCTGCCGCTCGTCTGGTCCTTGTTATTTTGACACGTCTCTGAAGACAGTGTCATGTCTAGGGCTGTTTAAGAATTCCCGATCCGGCTTTCTTCCCTCTCCATTACCCACCTTTCCAAATAGGCCTCATTTCATTTGGATGATGTTGATATAAACCAGTGGCTCTCATCTTCTATGTTTACGTAGGCCCCCTTACTATTTGTTGCACTGTTGGCTGTCCCAATTTATTGATGAAGGAAAATTGTAGATTAAAATGCGTGCTAGATAGACAGGCCTCGACTGTTTTCCTCCCCTGTACACATGGCCGGCCGTAAGGCCGGGCTGACCGATTGCTCGTAGCGTGAAAATTCTACAGCAGGGGCCAGGCATTCTACACCAAGGGCCAGGCCGATAGCCGGGGGGGGCAGAAAATCAATGTTGCTAAGTAGAGCAACTACAAGCAGATGGGGCCAGACAAAACAAGGGGGCCCGGCCCCCAGCCCCCTCGCACGCTACAGGCCTGCTCCCAATTGGGCCCCCGCTCTCTTGAAGCACCCCCGTAATTTACATTTAGCATTTCCCTATCAGTCATGGCTCTTGTCACAGGCTGAAGAGGACCCCGCAATTTCCATTTAGCATTTCACTATCAGTCATGGCTCTTGTCACAGGCTAGAAGAGGGACCCCGCAATTTACCTTTAGCATTTCTACACTATCAGTCATGGCTCTTGTCCCAGGCTAGAAGGAGGCCTCGCAAGCATCCGTTAAGTGGGCCCCGCAATACGTAAGGTGGGCCCTGCCTGTACATGCTTCAAATGTTTACCCTCTGACCATTTCTTGAAGTAGCTCGGATGGGGGGGGGGAAAGGGAGCCACAATCGTAAACTATGCTGCCCCCACAGAGCCGTTCTTATATTTCTGGGTGACGTAAGCAATCACGCTGTTTATGAAAATATTGATTCTCTAATCTTTGAGAAACTGGAATACTTCAGCGTTGAATCATTTCGGATAGTTCTTTGTGGTACTGGCAAATACCAAAGGCCCGACAAGGGTTACCTCTAAGTAATGGGGTCCCTAGGAAGCAATGGGGTCCCTAGGAAACAATGGGGCCTTATGATTATGTATATACAAAATAGTATTAAATTATGTACATAGAAAATAGTATTAAATTGTACATGAAAAATGGTATTAAATTATGTACATGAAAATGAGTATTAAATTATGTACATAGAAAATGGTATTAAATTATGTACATAGAAAATGCCCTTCAAACTATGTGGGTTTTGCCCCAGGGGACAGTCCATGACCTGTAGGGGAAAGTAAATGGGGTCCCCAGGCAAAAGCCCTTTTGTGAGTCAAAAAAATTTGAATACTAAAAAGTACAAAATAATATTTGATCATTAAATAAATGTATATGTAAATAAAATTTTTAAAATAGTTGTAGGATGAAGAAGTCTCAAAACTTTCAGCTATTGATTAAAATGTGTTTGTAATAAGTTGTGTTTGCTGACTAATGTCTAAAGTAATAATTTGTTGTACTAAGGACTAAAGTAATGATTTGTTGTTTGTTGACTAAGGACTAAAGTAATGATTTGTTGTTTGCTGACTAATGTCTAAAGTATTGAGTTGTGTATTCGCTGACTAACCACTAAAGTAATGAGAACAATAACCATCTTGTCAGACACAGTGGTAGTCTATAGATTTTTTAGAAAGCCCTAAGCCTATATATGTGCCAGACTTAACCGAAGCATTCATCATCATGTGGGAGTGAAATGAGCAGTTGACAGGATTAGACGTTTCTCTTTAACATTGATTGTGACTGTGAGGCATTGACACATTCTTTTTACGACATTGTCGCATTCATTTTACGACATTGCCACATTCATTTTACGACACTGCCACAATTTTCTTAGCCCATTCCCACAATCATTTTATAATATTGAATTATTCATTTTACGAAATAGCCACATTTATTTTATAGACATAGCCACATTCATTTTACGACATGATTCCGCACATGAAGTAAAGACATTAGAATTAATTCGTTTATCTTCAGATGAAAGCTGCCTGAAGCCCTTTCTATTTCCCCCTCAAAGGGAGGATACAAAAAAAGAGTTAACGTGACCGGAAATGAAATCTGGATCAACCGGATAGGTGTAGATGTGTTGGCAGTCTTGAATAAAACTGACGATAAATTATTGGATTTCTTTTTATTCTATTTTATTTTTTTACTGCTTTGATTGTGATTTTAAAAAAAAGACAAATAATAAAACAAAGACTGCCAAATAAAATAAGGAGATAATTTATAGACATAATAATACAATAACATGGGGAGATAATTTATAGATATAATAATACAATAAAAATGGGAGATAATTTATAGACATAATAATACAATAAAATGGGGAGATAATTTATAGATATAATAATACAATAAAATGGGGAGATAATTTATAGACATAATAATACAATACAGCTGTTGTATTCCTTCATACATATTATCAAAAACTCAAGGTTTACTAGCTTCATTGGTCATCTTGAACAATGTTTGCCTCATCCAGTTATTATAGCACCCTACGTTGAACATCATAGCAGACACATTATATGTTGAACATCATAGGCAGCACTCTATATGTTGAACATCATAGGCGGCACCCTACACGTTGAACATCATAGCAGACACATTATATGTTGAACATCATAGGCGGCACTCTATATGTTGAACATCATGGGCGGCACCCTACCATGTTGAACATCATAGGCGGCACCCCTATATTGAACATCATAGGCGGCACCCTATTTGTTGAACATCATAGGCGTCAAAATATATGTTGAACATCATAGGCAACACCCTATTTGTTGAACATCATAGGCAGCACCCTATATATTGAACATCATAGCCGACACCCTATTTGTTGAACATCATAGGCGGCACCTACTTGTTGAACATCATAGGCGGCACCCTATTTGTTGAACATCATAGGCGGCACCTATTGTTGAACATCATAGGTGGCAAAATATATGTTGTACATCATAGGCGGCACCTTATTTGTTGAACATCATAGGCGGCACCCTATATATTGAACATCATAGGCGGCACCCTATTTGTTGAACATCATGGGCGTCAAAATATATGTTGAACATCACAGGCGGCACCCTATTTGTTGAACATCATAGGCGGCACCCTATATATTGAACATCATAGGCGGCACCCTATTTGTTGAACATCTATAGGCGTCAAAATATATGTTGAACATCATAGGCGGCACCCTATATATTGAACATCATGGGCGGCACCCTATATGTAAAACATCATAGCCGACACCCTATTTGTCGAACATCATAGCCGACACCCTATTTGTTGAACATCATAGCCGACACCCTATTTGTTGAACATCATAGCCGACACACCCTATTTGTTAGACATCATAGCCGACACCCTATTTGTTGAACATCATAGGCGGCACTCTATTTGTTGAACATCATAGGTGGCAAAATATATGTTGTACATCATAGGCGGCTGCCTTGTTAGTTGAACATCATAGGCGGCACCCTATATATTGAACATCATAGGCGGCACCCTATTTGTTGAACATCATAGGCGTCAAAATATATGTTGAACATCATAGGCGGCACCCTATTTGTTGAACATCATAGGCGGCACCCTATATATTGAACATCATAGGCGGCACCCTATTTGTTGAACATCATAGGCGTCAAAATATATGTTGAACATCATAGGCGGCACCCTATATATTGAACATCATAGGCGGCACCCTATATTGAACATCATAGCCGACACCCTATTTGTCGAACATCATAGCCGACACCCTATTTGTTGAACATCATAGCCGACACCCTATTTGTTGAACATCATAGCCGACACCCTATTTGTTGAACATCATAGCCGACACCCTATTTGTTGAACATCATAGGCGGCACTCTATTTGTTGAACATCATAGCCGACACCCCTACATGTTGAACATCATAGGCTGCAAACTATTTGTTGAACATCATAGGCGGCACCTTATTTGTTGGGCATCATAGGCGGCACCTACATGGTAGACATCATAGGCGGCACTGATGCACACTGACACACACTGACACACACTCACCACACTGGCCTTACACACTGAAACACATACACTGATACACACTGACACACAACTGACACACACACTGATACACACTGATCAAACAATCTAGATATCAAGATGTCAGAAGAGCCACATCTTCTCAAAATTAAATTAATTTTCCTTTTTTTATTCACAGTAGAGTGGACACTGGTCAAAAGTGACCAAATGCCCTAATTCTGTTGTTTCCTTTTCTGTTGAAATGAATTATCCCACATCCTATGTGCCAATTTATTTAGTTCTATATGCCAATTATTAGTTCTATCTTATGAGAGCTTTAGCTATTAAACGAATTCCTACCGTTGATTGGGCGACGCTCGCTGTAGACACGAGCCAATCAGAATTCTCGAGACATGAATAAATGATCACGTGACCAAGAATGCACTAAGATACTTGCTGGGCGGGACCGGCGCTGGTAAATAGAATTGGCGGTTCTGTTAAAAAAAAACTTTGAGATAAAAACTTATTTTCATGGGCAGAGCCGTTGTTGTATATTACTGGGGCACTGGGGGAGAGACTGTTAGAAAATGTTTGGATGCCCTCGAGCGGCCCAGAAAATCTCTTGGGAAAAAAGCTCATTTTAATTGCATCACATTAAAAGGAAAAAAGTAATTTCAAAAATTATTGTGCGGCTAAATATATTGGCTGTGTGCGGATACATTTTATTGTGCGGAAGCTAAATATATTGGCTGTGTGCGGAATACATTATGGTGCGGCTAAATATATTGGCTGTGTGCGGATACATTTATTGGTGCGGCTAAATATATTGGCTGTGTGCGGATACATTTATGGTGCGGCTAAATATATTGGCTGTGTGCGGATACATTTACGGTGCGGCTAAATATATTGGCTGTGTGCGGATACATTTATTGTGCGGCTGAATATAGTGTAGAATTGATAAAGTGTCCAATTGATAAAGTGTAGAGTTGATAAAGTGTAGAATTCATCTGTTTCAGTAGCCTCAGCTTATAAAGGGATTGTGCGGTTATCAAAACACCCCGCCGCCTTGACTTACCATTTAAAGCTGGGTGGACTTGTGAAAACCACCAAGGAAAAAACACTTTTGGTTCTCACCGAGGATCGAACCTCAGGACTCTCAGGTCGGCGATCGAGTATCTTCACCACTCGGCCATCCGTTCCACATAACTGTATACATGTCTACTAAACAAAACAAAAACATTTATGCTCTGCTTTGTAATGCACATTCTCTGTGAGTTGTATGCGCGCGCACAGGTTAAAGTAAACACCCTACTCCCAATAAGCGGTGGTACGGGGAATTCGCCCCCCCCCTTTAAAGGTTACTACTGACTTAGCCTAATTAGTTTTCTCACGACAGCTGTGTGCTTATTTAATATTTGTGCTTTGAATTGGTTTCCCTTTTTTTTTCAAGTCCCCTGTACATCAATAACATTCCACCATTACTTCAGATCATGTTGCTTTAATTGACTCAATTATTTTTTATAAGTCATTTCCACCTTATGGTATCAGTATCAGTGATGATGGTGGCTAATAGATCACCAGGTAAGTGATCTGATAGTAGCTAATAGATCACCAGGTCAGTGTATCGACAAACTGTTATGTTTACTTTTAATCTCACTTCTTGTCAGTTGATCTCAACCACGTCCTATAATGACGTCATAAAGCTGGTTGAAAACGTTATTTGAAAAAATAAAACCGTTACATAAGTCAGATCAGTCACATCTCAGTCTTCATTTTTACTTAGAAGCCGTAGAAATGAGCATAGTTGACATGTGAAGTTCGTAGTTACGGTCAATCTGATCTGGGTTGATTGCTGATGAGGTGTATTATATTTCTGATTATTATTTTATGTATACAGAGGTGACTTAAGACTTATGTATACAGAGGTCACATGTATACAGAGGTGACTTAAGGCTTATGTATGCAAGAGGTGACTTAAGACTTATGTATACAGAGGTGACTTAAGACTTATGTATACAGAGGTGACTTAAGACTTATGTATACAGAGGTGACTTAAGACTTATGTATACAGAGGTGACTTAAGACTTTGGCTCAGCTGACGTCTCACCACATGGGCCCGTAGATGTCTGTTTAGAGCCTTCTCTATAACATGACCATGGACTGTGAGAGCCCCTTGGCTCACTATACGGCTCATGCGCCTAAGATGGCTCCGTGTTAGACTTTCCAAGGTCACAGAACAAAAAATTAAAAAATGTCACAAATTATTGGTTCGGAATAGTTGGTACTTCATTCTGAAATGTTCAGTCGGATCCATATATGGAATGACCTGCCCTGAATATAGCCAGCGGTGCATTTTAATTAGGAGGTATGTGTGAGGAGGTATGTGCAGGTATGTGAGGTATGTTAAGGTATGAGGAGGTGTGGGTGAGGAGGTATGTGCAGGTATGTGCATGTGTGTCGGTATGTGAAGGTATGTGGAGTTATGTGAAGGTATTGCATTTATGTGGAAGTATGTGCAGGTATGTGGAGGTATTAATGTATTTGCAGGTATGTCTATTAGGTATGTGGCAGTATGAGGAGAATGGCAGGTATGTGCAGGTGTGTGGAGGTATGTGAAGGTATGTGGAGGTATGTGAAGGTATTGCATTTATGTGGAGGTATGTGCAGGTATGTGAAAGGTATGTGGCAGGTATGTGGAGGTATGTGAAGGTATGTGGAAGTATGTGAAGGTATTGCATTTATGTGGAAGTATGTGCAGGTATGTGGAGGTATTGCATATATGTGCAGGTAGGTATGTGGCATGAGTATGTGCCAGTATGTGCAGATATGATCAGGTATGTGCGGAGAGGAAATAAATGTGGGGTATGTGCAGATATGTTGAGGTATGCGTAGGTATGTGCTGGTATGTGGAGGTATGTGGAGGTCAGTGCAGGTATGTGGAGGTATGTGGAAGGTCAGTGCAAGTATGTGGAGGTTCAGGTATGTGGAGGTCAGTGCAGGTATGTGGAGGTCATGTGCAGGTATGTGAAGGTATGTGGAGGTCAGTGCAGGTATGTGGGGGTATGTGCAGGTCATGTGCAGGTATGTGGAGGTGTGATGTGGAGGTATGTTGAGGTATGTGCAGGTATGTGCAGGTATGTGGAGGTATGAGGATGTATGTTGAGGTAAGTGCAGGTATGTGGACAGGTATGGCAGGTATGTGTATGGAGGTATGAGGTACAGGTATGTGGAGGTATGTGGAGGTATGTGGAGGTATGTGGAGGTGCATGATGCAGGTATGGAGGTATGTGGAGGTATGTGGAGGTAGAGGTATGTGAAGGCAGAGGAGGTGTGGAGGTATGTGGAGGCATGTGGAGGTCTGTGCAGGTATGGTGCAGGGGTAGAGATACAGGTTTGAAGAACCGCCACTGGCATCCTGTAATGTCTTGTCAACTAAAATAAATTAATTTAAAAAAAAATGAAAAAAATGTATGATTTTAAGCACAAAGTAAATAGCAACAACTGCTGCATATTAGATACACAGACAACAGACACACATCACACACACAATACACATGCAAACTAAATAACAACAACTGCTGCAACTATCATCGACACAGACAACAGATACACACGCACGCACATACACACACACACATTGCTGTGAACACGTCCAGTGCCGGATTAAGGTATCCGGGCAGTTTCCCTGTCTGAGCAACAGGACATGGGATGGTGTCGCTTTTTAGTAGTTTTATATCAGAAAATTGTTTATATTTACATTTCATTGGATGCTGAAGTCCAAGGGCGTCAGAAAGCACAAGGTCCGGTACGGGCATTAGTCATGACTGTAAACTGAATGTTTGCTACGAGCTGTGTCCAATGTCTGATCACTTTCAAACAACTGTGTATCCAAATAATAAAATAACCAGAAACTTGTATAGTTGTATAATATTTCTTTCAAGTCAAGCGGTGACTTCTTTTTAAATGTGTATCTTTTCTTTTTTTTTTTTGTTTTTCTTTGATCATTTCCTCAATGTATTGTTTCATTTATTTATTCAGTTTTGATTTTGGTTATTTCGTTGAAGATTGGTTTGATAAACAAGGGAGATAAGCAGGAAAGTCAGTAGGGGGTATACTTTTTTGTTTTGCAATAACCCTTGTTTTGACTCATGCATTGAACAATGGGACAAAAACCTCTTTATTAAAAACCCTTTTACCTTTCAACCGTTCGGTGGCTTTTGGGTTCACTTTTTAAGAAAATTTTTACTTTTAATTGTTATAAATAAAAAAAAAGCGAGTTTAAGTTTTTACGAAGTCATTTTTCGACTAGTGTACAATGGAAGTGTACAATGGAAGTGTACAATGGAAGTGTACAATGGAGTTCGGGTAGAAAGTTTGTTGCGTAATGGAAAATAAATCTAAAAAAAAGGTATCATTCTATTTTATTATTTACAGACGCAACTAACAGGAACTCGGTTGAAATCTAGAATGCATTGTGGGAGACAAAATATCGATAATGACCGGAAGTGAAGGTACTAGACAGAGAAAGAATAATATTGGTTTCTTGTCTCATGTATACTGACATAACATCAATGGATATGTTAGTCTGGTGTAAAGAAAATCGCTATATCTTCTAAAGGGTCATCCAGAACAGACGGCAGAAAATCGATGTCCCTTGACAACTTTCGACAACACCCCATCCTCCCACCACCACCACCAACTGCCGTGTGCCAGGCTAGGTGGTGATTTGGTATCGAGCCGGATCTTCATGCTGCGGTATGACCTACATGCTGTGGGTTACGGGTTCAAATCTTGGCAAGTCCCAGTCATCAACTTATTTCCCCCGTAGTGCCTCTATGGCCATTGCACTATCGGCTATGGTGGAGATGAAAGAAGGGCGCTGCGAAAACTGTCCCACTAGTAGTTTATAGGAGCTAAAATGTAAACATCTCATCCTTTCAGGGAATGATCACAGCAAACAAAAACACAAAATAATGAATTATGCCAAGTTACAAACCATACCAATTTGTGATAAGTAGCTATTGATCAGCATCAGATATGATATGAAGTTTCTAATTTGAACCTTGGTCAATGGAATATGTATCATGTGACCAATGTGATGTCCTCCAGTATTTGGATACACGAACCACTATCAGCTGTAAACACAATACTATATAGATCAGACACATAGTATAGGTTATAGGTTATCTTCTTGACCTAGATCAATTTGAAAAAAAAAATCTGTGTACTCGAATATTTCTTGACTTATCAGTTTTATTTTAAGTGTTAAATTTTGAAAAAAAAAAATCTTTTCGTGACACTTGAAAATATGACTGAGTGGGTCGAGTGAGAATGTGGTGTGTGTGGGAGAGAGAGAGAGAGAGAGAGAGAGAGAGAGAGAGAGAGACTACGATGAAGGGGGAGAGAACTATCAATAATCAACAGTGTATGTTGTGAAAGATAAAGCCGTTTAGTTCCCCCTTAATCTGACCTTATTAACAATGCCGAGTGTGAAACGCGGTGTGTTAGTCCGCACGTCTGGGACTTTTTTTCCCCACTCTTCACGTCTGCAACACGACGCCCATTGGTGCTGCCAAACTAATCTACACAGTTTTTTTTTTCTTATTTCATTTTTTAACCCTTTTTTTTTCGATAGCTATTGCGGGGTGCGTTTAGGTTAGATAGGTTTTTGTAGAAGGGGATGGGTTCTTTGATGAGGTTTGAAGTTAAAAGTATGGTAAATGTGCTGTTAATCCTATTTTTTTGTTAGACCATGCCAAATGACGGACCCTAGCTGTAATACTCGTTACATACAGAGCCGGGCTTACGAATTGTGGGGCCCAATTAAACGGATGCTTGCGAGGCCCCTCATCTATTTTTTTACTATAACAACTATTACTATTAAAGTTAAATGTAAATTACGGGGTCCCTGCCAGGTGCGGGCCCCAATTTGGAGCAATCGGGTAAATAGGCCTAAGCCCGGCCCTGGTTACATGCACTAGAAATTAGAAATACAAAAACTACAAATGGTATATTCACATTTGAGCTAGTTGTGTAACTATTTGGGACAAATGTTTAACATGTAGATGTTGCTGTGAGGGGAGGTAACTGTAAGACATGTAGATGTTGCTTTAAGACATGTAGATGTTGATGTCAAGGTAACTGTAAGACATGTAGATGTTGATGTGAGGGGAGGTAACTGTAAGACATGTAGATGTTGATGTGAGGGGAGGCAACTGTAAGACATGTAGATGTTGATGTGGAGGCAACTGGACATGTAGATGTTTGTTGTGAGGTAACTGTAAGACATGTAGATGTTGATGCGAGGGGAGGTGACTGTAAGACATGTAGATGTTGATGTCAAAGAGGTAACTGTAAGACATGTAGATGTTGATGTCAAGGGAGGTAACTTAAGACATGTATTTGAATTAAATGATAAAGGAGGTAACTGTAAGACATGTAGATGTTGATGTCAAAGGTAACTGGGCTGGAAGTGTATTGTGAATCTTTTTATGATAAAAGATGGCCGACCCTCTTTGACAAACGAACAAAAACCCGCCATTACAGTTGAAAACTCCTTGCGTGATTGTCATGAACGGTTGAGCCAACGGAGCGAGCGTTCAGCGTTGTTTGGAATTATTTTTAAATGATCTCACGGAATTATTTTGACTGTGTGTTTTACGCCACAGAGATTACATTATTACTCGAATCCCCACCCCACCCCCACCCCACCCCCCTCTTCTATAAAAACGACGCCATAGATGACAGTGGTTTTAACTCCAGCGTTCCCTTCATAGTTGTATACCTCCATTAGGAAGCATAAACTGAAATACCTTGTTTTGTTTTGTTTTGTTTGCTGAAAAGTATACCCCTACCCCCCCCCTCTCTTTTTACTTAATTACGTTTATAACCGGGATAGACCCCACCCTGTTGTAGTATCCCCCCCAATATTATATAATACCCGAGGGTGGAACGCCCCCCCACCACCCATCGTAACCTCCTTTCAGTGCACCACTGGCTACCCCAGACACGTGACCCTTCTCGTATGGGACCATAGCAATGGCCGTGGGATCGATGTTTCGGGGTCCTTGGGCAGCGCTTGGGAGGTCGGGGATGCAGTCGCCCAGTCTGTATTTCCATTAGACACCTCTAAATACAATAAATACAAGTATATACATAATATTTCCATTAATGACTACCTCTATAATATACAAGTATAATAAATGTAACTATATACAAATATAATAAATACAACTATATATAAATACAACTATATACAAATACAACTATATACAAGTATATATACAACTATATACAAATACAAGTATATACAAATATAATAAATACAACTATATACAAATATAATAAATACAACTATATATAAATACAACTATATACAAATATAATAAATACAAGTATATATAAATATAATAAATAGACGTATATATAAATACAAGTATATACCTTTGTACAAGAACTGAACTTCCGTAAGCACGTCTCTTAATACAAGTATATATATATATATATATATATATATATATATATATATATATATATATATATAATAATATATATTTATTTATACTGAATAAGTTCGAACAGTGACAAATCACGTGACAGACTATCAATAGAATAGTAAATGGAATCACCCAATATTCTTCACAGTCGATGGAAGGTAACGAAAGATACCTTAAACGTGTACAGTTTGGCGCATAGCTAAGACAGACGGACAAACAGAGAGACAGGGAGAGAGACAGATAGACAGACAGGCAAGGAGAAATAGACAGAGATAGACAGAGAGCTGCAGAGGATCAAGTTGCTGTTATTTACTGTTTACTGTTTACAGTTTGAAATAGAGTTGTGTCTCTTGTCTTCTCAGAAGATATGGTTCTTTGCTAGGCGCTTTCCAATTTCAAATGGAACATTGATAGGCATACATTTAATCTCCAGTTAATCTAGCAATACAATTTGACAAAAAAAAAATCTCTAGTGTTTGGGGATTGCTGGTTTGGGGGAGAAGGGGTGTTAAATGTAATTCCATTAATGAAGAAAATGTTCATGATAAATCGGATTGCCTGCAGCTCCAGTGGTTGTGTGTATGAGTCAATGTGTGTATGATATGACCATCATAACAACAGAAAGACAAATAGACTTAAACTGATTGACTGAATACATTACACCAGTGTTTCTCCAAGTTTGGGTATTTCTGCTATCACCACCCTCTTTTAAAAAAAGATAAAGATTTAAAACATCAAGGGGAGATCAATGTTGAAGTTAATTGTTGGCTTAAAATTATATTCTGTATTTAGAAATTGTAAAATTATCAGCTCGCCACCCGCCAGTACCCGCCACCGATACGTGGTTGTCCACCAACATGTGGTTATCAACCAATACGTGGTTATTCACCAATACGTGGTTATCCACCAATACGTGGCTATTCACCAATACGTGGTTATCCACCAATACGTGGTTATTCACCACGTACGTGGTTATCCACCAACACGAGGTTATCCACCAACATGTGGTTATACAGCAACATGTGGTTATCCACCAACATGTGGTTCTACAGCAACATGTGGTTATCCACCAAAACGTGGTTGTACAGCAACATGTGGTTATACAGCAACTTGTGGTTATCCACCAACATGTGATTATACAGCAACATGTGGTTATCCACCAACATGTGGTTATACAGCAACATGTGGTTATCCACCAACATGTGGTTATCCACCAATACGTGGTTATCCACCAGTACATTAAGAGCGACTGCAGCTCGGCTTGACAACAATAATTGACGCCCATTCATACAATTTAAGGTCATCCTGGGCTGCTACAAGAGAGTCCCCCCTGTCAGAACCTCGAGACTTTGGAGCTCCGTCAATTTCGAGATTTGCGTTAATCAACCGTTAATGTATTTATCTTTATGCAACGAACTTGAACTCTTTTTGAGGCGCAGAGGGGCCCCACTTTTCGGAGACATGAAGGGCCCCAGACTTTCTGGCAACAGCCCAGGATCAATACAACACCGTTGACACTAGCAGACAATGATAACACGATTAAACTGCTCCCTTAATCATTACAATATAATTGAAATATATAAATAACATTCGCCTTGTTAAGGGAAAGCTAATACACCACATGCGTGCCAAACCTGCAATACACCGATATACACTGCTATACATTGATATACACTGATATGCACTGATATACATTGATATACACTGATATACATTGATATATATTGATATACATTGATATATACTGCTATACATTGATATACACTGATATACACTGCTATACATTGATATACACTGCTATACATTGATATACACTGATATACACTGATATACCGTAATTCAGTGCTAAAAGGCCTTTAAAAAATTCCGAGAATCACCGAATATTGGCGACCGGGATTCTTGTGTCTTTACTCTATAGAGCAATGTAGTAAAAGCTTTCATATTTACAAGTTGTTTTTATTTGTATATACATTTTTTAAGGATCGTTATACGAATATCATTATTTATTGTTGTTTTTTTTTTTTGGCGCCTTTAATGACGTCAAAATATTCAATCCTCTGGCTCTAAGGAAGAAAAGCTTACATTACACTAAGAAGAATAAAAAAAAATTGCCTGCAGACGTCGGAGTCGCAACTTATTCATGTTTACAATCTGAAATTGAGTTATATCCCTTGTCTATTGAGGAGTTACCGTTCCTGCTTTTCGACCAGATATACCTTACGTATCGCGCTGGCACGAGAAAGGGAGATGAATTGAATTGGAAGTTGATGAATCAATAAAAAAAAAAAGAAATTCGTCAAATTGTCAAAGGTTTATTTGGGTGAGAGTGGGTGAAAAGGTTGCTCTATATTCGTGCGCGCGTTTTGTTTATGTTTTGTTTTTTACGTAATGAATAAAAATCGTGAAAACATTAAAAAAAAACATTCGCGTGTTTTTCTCCCATCTCTTTTCAAAACCCATCCCTGCTTAAATCTCTTTCTTGTCTTGTTTTCTTCTTAAAAGGAAGAGAGAGAGAGAGAGAGAGAGAGAGAGAGAGAGAGAGAGAGAGAGAGAGAGAAACAACAACTTTAGTTTGATGAAGCCATCAGTATTGATAAATATGAAGCCGCTGTGTGATGTAGCAGGCACACTCAAACTGCAAACATGAACTACTTTCACATGGACAAAAATATAAAGGGAAATAGTCCAGGGGTGTAAATTTAAATCATTGCGCGCGAGAATTATTTCTTTAAAACAAAAAAAAAATAAGCGGTTTGGGAAGAGGGAAGGGGGGATGAACGTGGGTGAAAAAAGAATTTGAAAGGAGATAAGGTTAACTGTGGGAGGGGGGGAAAAGGTCAGTCTTATAGTGCAAGTCTCAAGTTGGGAGAGGAGGGAGGGGCCACTTTGATGGAGGGCCAGTGCAAGAGAGGGCTAACAGAGACGGATGCAAAAATAGAAAAGGCGAGAAAGTTAAACACGAGAGAGAGGGGAGAGAGTGGCTGGAATGGATTGTGAAGCTGACCGGGGGGGGGGGAGGATTAGCATCTAGCTGTCATAGGGCTCTGTAGATGGCGAGGGGGGAATAACTCAATTGTAGCTGTGAAGAAATTGTCAATACATGCCCCTCTCTTGTTTTTTTTTAAATAGACAATTCCTTCCCATTTGAGGACAAAATTGTGAATAATTGAATATGTCCCGTACAGGTCAGAATCTGACCTTGGGGGGGGGGGGGGAGAGATGATGAGGAAAAAAACATGTATTTCATTGATGATAATGAAAAAGCCATCTATTTCCCCGCTCAAACTATGTGCCATGCCAAGTTTTGCTGATTCGAAATAAAAAAAAAAGAATAAAAAAAAAACAAGAGCAGACGACACCTGAATCACTACAGACGTTGACTAACACGACTACAACAAAGTCACCGGCAGACGTCACCATCTTAGCCATACTCTCCAAGACAAATTGTTTCTTGCAACTGGTCGTCTGCTAGCCACTGTCAACCACACGATATGCTTTAGTTGTTTTGTTGGGTTTTTTTTTCCAAAAGGACATTTTGAAATGGGGGCAGGAAGAACGCGGTATCCTTTAGGGCGGTAACAGCTGACACAGCAACGACAAATTCTACTTCCCGACTCTAATATCGTCGGCTTACCATGGGGGCTCAGCGGGTGTGAGTATGCCTGTGTGTTTGTGTGTGTGTGTACTGTGTGTTTGTGTGTGATAGTACTGTGTGTTTATTTACTAAAGAGTTAAATGAAAGATCTGAAAACATTCGGAGTCAACAAAGCTTCGACCTTTAAGCATTGTACCCAAATCCTGATTTACAGACAGGCCGACTAGGCCGTGGCCTAGGGTCCCCGCAAATTAAGGGCCCCAAAATGTTGATTAGTTAACAAAACTAAAAAAAATAAAAACTTTGCAATATTTTTTATTTTTCAAAATGGAGCCGCAAATTTTTGTTGGCCTAGGGCCCCTAAAATTGTAAACCCGGCCCTTTGTGCCCATAATTTGAACGATTTTCTGCCCCGTGAGGGGGCGGTAGTTTTAATATATATATATATAAAAAAAAAAAAAAATATATATATATATATATTAATAACGTTGTGTTTTTTTAAAGCTTGAAATGTGTGTGTGTGGGGGGGTGACTAAACAGACCAACAAACAGACACAGAGATTTATAGACTGACCGGGTTGAATAACCTCTGTATTTTCCTAACTATTCCAACCATTTTTTTTTTAAATAGGACTAATATTATTACCTTATCTAAAATCTCTTTGTTTCCAACTTCCATCAACTGTGTTTATTTTCATGGCGATGACAAGTTGATAAGAGCGACAGTTGAGTGTTGAAAAAAGAGAAATCCACTTTCTGAGATAATTTGAAACTATTATTTCGATCCGCCATCTAACACCCTTGTGTCCCCCTCCACCGATTGGGTGGGCGATTTCAGCTTCCGCAATGTTTGTCATTTAGCTCTGGATAGCTGCAATTTAAGGGGCAACTTAGTAGGCAGACGATGACCCAATGAACCGGAAGAGCCGCTCTGACCGGAAATATTGATTGTGCGCAGCCCCAGGGCATGTAGAAAACGAACGACCTTATAGAACATCCCACTACATTGAGTTATATCCAATGGAAAAAAATGGATAACAAGCGGACAGAACGATGGATAGTAAGATATATAACACAGTCGAGCCTAGTTTTTCGCTGGTAATCGATTCGACACTATACCGCGATAAGTGAATTCCGTTATTCTTAACTGTAAATGGAATATTTTTAGGGCATATAAAAGATGTCTGATAACTTCTAAATAGGAATTTCATCATTGTTATCCCGAGCCATGAAATTGTGACCTTTTTTCACCATAACTCACGTATTGCCAATATATTAATCAAGAAAAAGAATTACATGTTACTAATATTGAATGGTTATTGAAGATGGATATAACAGACTGATATATATAGTAAAGTAAAGTTCCCTTAGCCCATCTGTTTCTATAACCTCGGCACATGAAGGGATTGTGTGGTAAGCACAATACCCAGCCGCCTTTACTTCCCCAACTTAAGTCAGGTACCCATTTAAATTTGTGTGGACTTGTGGGACGACTTTAAAATTTCGCCTGGGAAAATGTCCATTGTTCACATCAAGGATTGTAGCCAGGACTCTCATGTCGACAGTCAAGTATCTACACTACTCGGCTATCCGTCCCAATTGAAGATAGATAAAAGACTGATATTCCTAATGTTAATTTGACACGTTTATTGATGTTGTAGACTATCTGGTGTATATTGTCAATATGAGACATGGATATTGATAATGGATAATACATAGAAATTAGTATTGGATAGATAACAGGTGGATTTTAGTAAAGGATAATTAATGCATATTAATAATGGATAACACAAAAAAACATTAAGGATATATTACACATGTTAATAATGGATAACACAAAAAACATTAAGGATATATTACACATACTAATAATGGATAACACAAAAAAACATTAAGGATATATTACACAAGTATATTAATCATGAATAGACATGTATTCCTTATGCCCATATACTTAAGCTGGCTTTTATGTGATGTGCCACACACGTTCAAAATTAAATAAATGTTTTATCTTGTTGGCATTAGCATGTTATTTATCTAGTCTATTTCAATCAGACATTTTATTCTACTTAAATTATTTGGTTTCGGTTGTTTTGTACCCCCACGTGACACACAACCCCACCAATGAAAAGCAATAAAATATATTAACACAAAGACATCACAGACATCGCATGATTATGTTTCCAAGCAGCCAATGGATTCATACATGCTGAAATGTTTAGGTCACTGATCTGAATTATTTTAGGGTTTTTATCGCACCAAATCGTTTCTATTTTGGACAGGGTTAAAAAAACGAATGTCTTTACCTTTATTAGCCAATAAATTTGATCGTACATTTAAAATAATATATTTATGTTGGTTTAAAAATATAGACATAAGTATTATTTCAGTTATTATTCTCAAAAGTTTTTTTAAAAAATCGAGCTTAATCGAGCCTATTGCAACAAATCATTAAAAATATTCAAACTATAATCATCCAATTATTTATATTACAATAAACTTGCATTATACAAACCAATAAACCAACCCCTACCCCTCTCCCTTATCACCTGCACTATCTGACGTCATTATAACAATGTATAATGTACATGTACTAACATTTCCTGTTCAGATTCAAAGCTATTTTTCCCTTTCCTATTTTTTATTTTTATTTTACTATATATAAAGTTTCTTTTCTTCACAGATCTTGCCATGAAAAAAAAAAATTCCCCCAGATGCTATTTGTTTCAAACTTGTCCATAATTTTTCACCACTTCTGGGACCTGCATGAGCCATGGGGAGATAAAAAAAAAAACCAGAAGATGAAAAAAAAAATCACCAATGGGATTACGGAATGACTTCCCTTAGATTTCTTGGTGCAAATATCTGCAGCCGCGGTTACTCCAGTCTGCCAATTGCAGGTGTGGGTTGAGTTGTTTCCCCCTTGTTTCTTCAATAAAGATTATCACCCTGCAGCGCGTTAGGGCATGTCCCTCGTTTTCTTTTTTTAGATGGCATATTACGTTCTTTAAATTTTAACATATACTAACGAACAAAAAATTATGGGCGGTTTTTTTTAAGCAGTTTAACGTCAAAGAGAGAGAGAGAGAGAGAGAGAGAGAGAGATGGTGTGAGTGGGCGAGTAAGGAGAAAAGAGGAGGGTAGGGCGGAAATATCTTGAAGCTTATTGCAAGAGTTTGGCCATAAATGTTGCAGGCGTCTAAGGGCGGAGCAGAGCAGTACATTATGACCCTTCTTTGTGACGTAGAAAAGCGTTTTGTGAGTAACCATGCCAACTGTTTAGCGTCACCGATGGTTGGAAATCTTCATCTTAATTCAAGCATGAGGGAACGCTGTAACGGAAATGTTAGCAGGATCTTACTGGTTTGGATTAAGAGGGGGGTGGCGTGTTGGGTAAGGTGAAAGAGACAAGACAATGTCTAGAAGTTAAAAAGTGCAGCCGAAAACAAAAAGTAAAATAAATATTGGAAATTCGTGACCGAAACGGCATGAGATCGATCAGTCCCTGTTCTCTCTGAGATCCTATGAGCCACAATGGTACAGTTTTCGTGGTGGCCTTCTTTCATCCCCACCAAAGTTGATAGTGCAATGACCAGGAGTCACCACGGGAGACATCGAGAAAACTTTCAACGTGTCCAAAATAAATTTTAAAAAACCGAAGCTCAAAACTGGAATCCTCTTGTCGACACTCGATCGATTTTACACTACTAGGAGTAGACTACCAAGACCTAGGAGTAGATTACCAAGGCCTAACACTACTAAAGCCTAAGAATAGACTACCAAGGCCTAACACTACTAAAGCCTAAGAATAGACTACCAAGGCCTAACACTACTAAAGCCTAAGAATAGACTACCAAGGCCTAACACTACTAAAGCCTAAGAATAGACTACCAAGGCCTAACACTACTAAAGCCTAAGAATAGACTACCAAGGCCTAACACTAATAAGGCCTAAGGGTGGACTACTAAGGCCTTTGAGTTGAGTAGACTACTGATGGCCCGCGAAGGTTTCTGACGTCTCCTGACGTCTCCGTCATTCGAACTTATGGCCTACGTAAACATCGCTGATGTTTACAGCAACACGACCACTGTACAACACATGGGGTTTGGAGGGGGGGGATGTTGAATGAAGAAAAGCTAAACCAAATCACTAAATTTTACAGCTTTAAAAAATATTTAAAATATTGACGTAAATCTTACAGCCAATTCATTCAAGGTATAATCACAGCTACGCCTGTTATACAAATAATACAATATTATTATTATGTGTCTACAGTTGAAATGACTGCAAGGAACTTTCGTAAATACTTGGTAGTATGATTTGACCCATTGGTTGGACGTTACTACATAGTCTTGCAAGTTGAAGTGTGGGTATGGACAAATCATTGAAACTGGGATGTGCATCTATCGTATTTCTGGTCAGTCAAACAAAACAACACGCCTGTATGTATGTCTGACACACACTCTCCAACAACTCAGGCTCGCAGTTAAATACACCAATGGCAGAAAATATGTGTCCACTGTATTAAAAATGTTAACCAAAGGCGCGAAATAACATTTAAAAAATTGTACAGTGTGGATTAGTGTGACAGTGAATGTGTAACGCGATAGAAATTGGTAATTTCACTGGCCTGAATATTTTTATTTCGATAGCCGCCCCCCACCCACTCCGACCCAATGACTAGGGAGGGTGAAAGGATGCTGGGATGAAAGAAGACTACCTTAAACTATGGAGTACACCAGGTACCCAGACATAACCAATGGAAGAGAGGGGTGGGGAAGGTGTTTCTAGGTTTGAGGATGAAAGGTAAGTTGTTTTTTTCAACTTAAGCTGGATTTGGAGGAAATAGATTGGGGCGAGATGGGAGCAGGGGGGTGGGGGGGGGAGCTTCGAGCGCGCGGTGTGCACGTGCGTTTTGTTGCCTTACGTGTCAGTGCTGGGTGAGACGTGGCGGGCATTAAAAAAAAAATTAATGACAAATGTATCGACGCTAGCATCTGTTTCGTATAGAGCCACAGGGAGGTAATCGCGATATTTCTAACGTGAACCAAGGGAGGAAACTCTAGGACTTTTTTTTTCAGAGGTGTGCGTTGGGTTGGGGGAGGAAACGAAAGTGGATGTTATATGGGGGAGGTGGGGGGCGTGTAGATATAAACATGATGTGATGGTGCCACAAAGAAGCAGATGAGGAGAAATTAGCTGTGTATACAAAGAAACAGACGTTTAGGTGTGTGAGAATATTTAGACCTGTGCACATATGTATACCTAAAATTATAATATGTATTTATACATACACATATGTATACCTAAAATTATAATGTGTATTTATACATACACATATGTATGCCTAAAATTATAATATGTATTTATACATACACATATGTATACCTAAAATTATAATATGTATTTATACATACACATATGTATGCCTAAAATTATAATGTGTATTTATACATACACATATGTATACCTAAAATTATAATTAAATTATAATATGTATTTATACATACACACATGTATGCCTAAAATTATAATATGTATTTATACATACACATATGTACGGTGTATTAACGTGTCCATACATTCATATAATCTGGTAACCACTACAGTGATATCTCAAAATCTGAATTTAATCCATTCTGGAAAATCACTGAATTTCTAATGCCTCAAATTCCCAATTTTTTTGAAGACAATACTTTCAACTTTATGGCAATTGTTTGTGAAGTTCCTGTAAGGATGAGATGAAATCTCTTAGATCCTAAAAACCAATCATGGGACGGTTTTTATGGTGCCCTATTACTAATGCAATTGTAGAATGTTTCAATTACAAATACACTAAATTATCTTTTTTTTTTTTTTTTTAAATAGTAAGAGCTTACACTTAGCATAAAGAAATATTTCACGTGTCACCACACAAGATACTTTCACTACAACAAGAAAACTTATTTATGACATAATGGAATGTATTACTACATTGGGAGCTTTGGGATTTTCTCATGCCCAAAGAAGATCTACAACCTTCAACCAACAGGGCCAATAGAATTAAAGTACCGCTAACTTTGTATTTTGTTACCCATCCAACCATTTCAAGTGTCAAGATGAGAGAAAAAGCCAGTTCCAAAATACCTGGACACTTTTAATAAATCTTGTATTCTTGTTAAGTAACTTTTTTTTTCTGAATAGTGAGATTTTTTTATAAAATAATTTTCCTAATTTATAATATTACAGGAACGAGGCACAAGTGTTGCCGATTATAATCAGAGAAAAATTTAGTGACATATGGTAGCCAGATGAAATATTGATTTGTACTCATACATATATATATATATATATATGAATAAATTATCTCAGCAAACCGTACATGAAGCTTTTTAGGTCAGACTAGTCTATGGCTCTATGAGACTGTCAACCTGAGCTTTCCTGGTTCGACTTTCCATGAGGACCAGTAGATGTTTCAGGTCATGGTGAAAATCCCCCGCAATAACTCGGTGCCTCCATGGCCATTGTTCTATTTGCAAAGGTGGGGATGACAGAAAGGCACCGTAAAAAACACCCCATTAGTGGTCTGTAGGATCCTAGAGATATCATCTCTTCTTTACAGGGATTTCACACACTATCAATCTACACGGTTCCTTTATGTAAGTAAAGTTCTGTTAGCCCTTGGTGGTTAATGAAGAAGATAAAATATTTCTGTAGCATGGCATAATAAAGGGTTTTGTGGCTAGCACAATTCCCAAACACTTCATATATTTATGCAAGAAGCATTTTAAGCCATACCCATCAAGTGTGTTAGGCTAGTCTGTCTTAAAACACTTTACAAATAACACACATACATATAAAATCTGAGAAATAAAGATGTATGCGTATGATTATGCAAACCATATAGATTAATTGGTACTTTCTATTAACGAGACTGAATGGGAACACCCACTGAGCCTGTAACATTGTTCACTTCTACCATTTGCATAACTTCACACAGTTCCAAAAAAGAAAAGGCATCAAATTGTCCATGGTTGTTAATCAAAACTTTCAACAAAACAATTACTTTATTCTCAAAGATAACTAACATATTAAAATATGATATTTTAAAACAACACTCTAGGAATTGGAATTGCAGTAAAAGAAACAAAACACATGATTAAGCATTTTCTTGGCTTGCTAGTTTTTGAAGTTTATGCAATATTTTCTATACTGGGTACACTAATGTAATCCAACTTTACATGACTTAGACCGGGGGTGGGTACACTAATGTAATCCAACTTTACATGACTTAGACCGGAGGGGTAGGTACACTAATGTAATCAAATTTATCCCATCTTAGTCCAGGGGTGGGTACACTAATTTAATCAAATTTATCCCATCTTAGACCAGGGGTGGGTACACTAATTTAATCAAATTTATCCCATCTTAGACCAGGGGTGGGTACACTAATTTAATCAAATTTATCCCATGACTTAGACCGGGGGGGGGGGGGGTAGGTACACTAATTTAACCAATTTTATCCCATGACTTAGACCAGGGTTGGGTACACTAATGTAATCAAATTTATCCCATGACTTAAAGAGTTGCAGTCCACATATGGGTTTGTAATTTGAAGGATAGGGATGGACCAAGAACAGATTAATGCAATTTTGAACTAATATTAAATGTAAATGACATAACATGAAAGGCTGAAGGTTCACTCTGATACAAGTGTTTTGTTTTTTCCCATGGATAACTTAAAGACTATGCTGACCACAGCACATCAAAAGTATCAGTAACCAATTGATCCAAAAGTAACCCATGGGGCGGTAAAACAATTGTTGCCCACCTGTAGCTGCTTTTTAAACAAAACTTTATGAGAGGTAACTCATTAACAATTTAGGTTGCCTATTTTGAAGTGGTGGTTAACTCCCTTGGGAAAATAAAATTGACAAAATAACACTGAAATGAAAAATGGACACAAATTCGATTTATTTGTATTTTCTTGTATTCTGCTATTTACATTATGTACATCAAAACCAAAATAATGACCTGGCACGCTCACACAAATGATATTCTCATACCAACACACTCCATACAGATCTAAAAATCTAGCAAATTAAACAAAAAACTTCACCAAATGGGCAATAACAAATGAAAAGCAAGAGCATACACACACACACAAACACATTCACAAATGTTTAATCACACTAACATCATTCTATTCTGTCATCACAATGTCATGAAATAATTATTGTGACAGCAACAACACAAAAAAAAACATGCCTTACAAACAGGCAACTGTAAAAAATAAGTAGGTCATTCAAAGTTTTTTGAGAAATCATTTCTCAACTTTCACTTATTTTATACAATATAAGCACAAGATCATTATATTACACCTAGACCACAGGAGTAGCTTTCCTTGGTTCAAGTGCCATAAATAAAACTGGGAATGTCTGCCACTTTATTATGAAGTGATTCATTCATTCATACTCAGGACATTAGAAGGCCTTCAATTGGGGGGGAGGGGGGGTTGGGATAGTTGACTCAGGGGGGGACACCACTGGCATTCCAACAAGCTAATCATATGCTTTAAAAAAAATTAACTTGACAAAACCCCTAGCATTAAAAAAAAATTTCTTGCTATTATTTCATTAGAAAATTAAAATACATCAATTCTTTTCTTCACAAACAACAATGCTCAATTAGAATATAAAATGAAAGAAAATCATATCTGCTAGAAACAAGAATGCATTTACTTATGTTTGGTTTTTTTTTATGACAAAACCACACTAAATGACCTTTAACCTTCCTGAGGAGAAACTTTCATGTGACAAAAGAAAAATTTGAACACACAAGAAATAAAATGACATCGAGTCTAGGTTGCAGAACATTATACATAAAGTCTTGGAGAAAAATCCTAGACAGAACAAAAATGAAACAAACTGGACTTTGGTCATCTACAAGTTCATGGTGTACATGTATATTAACCACATTGTATGACCCATTCAAACACAAATAGATGTGACCTAACCCATGCCACTGAGACAGAAAGGACAAACCCTCTCCAAATTCTAATTCAATGGAAATAAACTGACCTACATGTTCAGTCTACAAATGTGATCAATTAGCCCACAAACCTGTGAGCCAACAAAAGCAAGTCTGGCAATGTAATCAAATGAACAAATTGCTGTCAATCACAACCAGTTATCACCAATTATATTCTTTACTAAATGGTTTAAAGTTCATTAAATTAAACATTCAGTAAGGTGATACTTTCTTTTTTCCTAACTCCATTTTGTTTTTTATTATCATAGGACATTTTCAAAAACAATCATTCAAAAAAATAAGTCAGAAAAGAATCATTCTGAAGGAGTAAACCAAGTAACGCTATGTTATTGTAGGTGTTCAGTTTCTCACAATGAATGATTTCATTATTTTGTTAAACAAAAGTTTTTTGGCTTAAATAGATTTCAATATTAAAAAACATTATTAAAAACTGAATATGGCTATAGATTATTTTTGTCCCTTTTCAAACCATATTAGAAATCATTTTAAATGTTACTTGCCCAAAAAGATTCCTGTTATTAAAAAAAAGTTTTTAAAAAGGATGTGGTGAAGATCAGATGCCTAACAATTCCTCAATCATAGAAAATAAAATAGATACTAACTTTGGGAGATGCCAGTGAACGAAAAATACAACTGACTGGAATTTCCTCTTCAGAATAATTAAATAGTTAACAATATGATTATTTTGTTTATTAAGAGAATCTAAACCAATGTTTTCAAGTTAAAAGTATGCCTACTTAAGGTTGCAATGAATTCACCATAAGTCTGATGTTCTCATCTGTACAAAACAATCAGAAGGAGGTCAAAGTTAAAACAGCCATTAATGAACCGTTTCAGCAAATCAGTTTTAAGAAATAAAACACTCTTTTAAAAAATGTTAACATTTGGTTTGGTCTGATCATTCCAACACTTAATGCTAACATTTGGTTTGGTCCGATCATTCCAACACTTAATGCTAACATTTGGTTTGGTCTGATCATTCCAACACTTCCTGTTAAAACTAGTCACATCAAATAACTGCTACTTTTTTTGTATAATTTGTATTAGAAAATAATTTTTTAAAATCATTACAGCTGTCATTTCCAGAGCATGAGCTTATCCAAATAGTACCCTTTTGAATTGTTTATTTACAATGACACAAAAGGGGTTGGTTAGATGAAATCTACACACAAGACACCACAGAGAATTTCTTGTCCTAATAATTGAACAGCTAAAATGAAAATCCTCTGAATGTCCTTCCTGTCCCAGGGGCTAACAAAGGTCAGTGATGAGGAAAACATGGAGGTGATTCCCCTGGAGGAGGGGGCTGTGGATGTGGGAATCTGGACTTCATTTCAAGCCTGGGATCTTTATGAGATCTCCTCTCCCAGTCATGATAGTCTTCTGGCCTGTCTCCTCGACGTTTTCTTTCTCCCATGTAGGGAAGATGGCTACAAAAAATAAATTATTCCTATTAAATTTCACAAATTTAAATTTTTTTCCAATTCAATTCTTATAACCTCTAAAACGTGTACTCATTTAGCAGAAACCTCAACAGAATATACACATGTAAAATTTGAACCTTTTATGAATGTAAAAAAAAAAGTAAATATATTAAAGTAATCACCTATTTGAGCTCCATTCATCCCCACTCCTTTCTCTATCCCGGTTGTAGTGCTGGCCAGCTGGCTGTCCACTACTTTGGTCCCTGTAGTGGTTGCCATACTCAGGACGGTAGTGATCCCCTCTGTAGCCAGCCCTGTGTTCATTTCGACCTCTAAAATCACGGTGATAATGCTGGCCCTGCCTATCATTGTTAAATCTGTAAATAGACATTGAAATCAAATGAACAACTACAAAGATAAACATCATCAAACAACATACAATGCTGCTCAATTGACATGTAAAAAAGGAAAAAAAAATATATAATTCAAATAATGTACCAATTTTATATAGTATATATTTTGTAAAATTCATTTTTAATGTGTTAGATTTCCTGTATATTAGTTTGAAAGGGAAAATCACTGAAGTGAAGTATTAATCTAACACTAAAAAGAAACTATTATTGGTTAATAATGACAATAAAATGACCAGGGAGCATTCAGGTTTTTGTAAATCAATATACAATAGAAGAACAAACAAAACATAAATGTGTACTGAGTAAATCAATATGGTGCAGGATTATAGCAAAAAATGGAGATATTTACTTGATAGTTAAAAGCAGTAAAATAATGCATCATAAGCTAATCAACTAAGATACACCTAGAAGAAATAATCTAGACTACAGAAACATCAAAAAAAAACACTAACAATATCTAACACAGAAATCAAACTCTTCAAATGTGTTTTGTATTTTACTAAAGGAGGCATGCTGAGAATGAAAAATAATTCCCATTTTAAAGTTCTAAGTTAAGTCTTTTCTGTCTCAAGCAAATTGTAATATCTTGCTAACATTAAATATTAACTTTCTAGAAGGCTGGTTAGTATATTAGTGGCTGGCCATGTATTCACCTGTAATAGGAATCTTTTGAGTCTGGTGCTCCTGATGAGGTTCTGTCTGCTCGCTGTGACTCAAGGTGACTAGTGTAGGAGGGGTGGGAGTGGGGGTGGCGGTTGTATGCACTATCATATCTGTGAAGACGAGAGGAGACCACATTCATGCTCCAAAGACAATAATTTATTCTTTGTCATTTCTACTTCTGCACAATTATTTAATACATGTATCACTTAGGCTATCAAGTGCGGTTTCCAAAATTTTCCCTTTTGCGAAGAAAGAACTACTTGTTCGTGACAAAATTTAATGACGCATGTAGCATTAATTAAAAAGAATTGTTTGGAAATTCATTTGGCCATATTTAAGGCCTAGCAATTGATTAAAAAAAGAAATGCTACTGTATTCATTATTGGAGCTTCACAAGCTTATCAGTACTAACTATTACTTGAACAAAATGTGTAACAGAATTAAAACCTTAATTACATCATACTTCCAAATCCTAACACCCCAAACTCTAACAACCGGGAATCAGACAAAAAGTTTCAGATCATAAAAAATTTCCTAGAATCTGAATTTGCTTAGAATTAAAACATCCAACAAGTTATTTCTAATTATTTTTTTTCACTTTGTGAGTGATAGCAATTTGAGTGATTTTAACAAATTTATGAAGTTTTTCTGTTTTGCTTCAAAATATATATTTTCTGCAAAAGAATAATTTGAAAATAGAATTTGTGGGGAGCCAGGAATAGAAAAAATCATGTAATGATCATTTTGAAAAAAAATTATTCAGAATTTAAAAAAGATTTTATGCTTGACTGATTTCCAGGTGTGGGTAGAGTTTGGGTTAGGAGATATGATTGTAAGAAAAACTATAAAAAAGTTCTTGTTGAGACAACAACTAAACTAAATCTATGATGCACTATTTATATTTAGAAACAGAAAGATATCTAAATTATTTATGTTTATAGAGGGGAATATACAGAATGGTTTTGTAGAACCAAAAAGAAAGACATTATCCTAATATGAGCATACAATGTTTTCTGGAGAAATGAAGTTGTTTTTACCTATAATCTGTGCACAATACATGTCAAAAAGTGTGTCCACGCACAATGAAAATTTTGCGATTACACGATAACAATGCCCATTTAAACAGAAACAACTTTCTGATACAAAAAACATCTTTTACTGAGTACCATAAATAATATCTATACATAAAAGAAAAAAAAACAGCCAATATGAAAATATATTAACTAAAACAGTTGTGTTTGCTACAACATCACCATAACAGACTACATCAAAATATGTGCATAAAATAAAACAAATGCTGGAGGGCCATCAAACAAACTGGCAAGAAATAGAACATATAGACTCACCTGTTGCGAACGACATCTTCAGTTCGAGACAGAGGACTGGCCAAAGTCCATGAATTGCTGGGACTGGCCCCACCTGGATCAGCGAGGCTATCTTTACCATTGCCCGAACGATATGTAGGTGGAGGGTGAGCAGTGGGGTTTCTCTGATGATGTCTATTTACAGGGCTAGTTGAAAACAAAATAAACAATAAACATAACCGGAAAAAAAAAAAGATGGATATTTTTTTTCTAGTCTAGTCTAGTTCATTATAACAACTGCTAGCTCTGCTCTAGTTAATGTCTGAAAAATTGAAGTTTTAATGTCAGAAGGGAGTTTACTCAGAATGAATCTCTGTCACTGCCGCATGGGCTCAGAGCGAGCTGGGTTAGAGCATAGAATTTCATCATAATAATCTCCCTTTTTATATGAAAAAGTAATTTGTAATTGTTTTGTATGTACAAACTTATTATTACATGTCATATGTTTAGTGAAGAGAAAGCAGACAACTATAAATAACAGGTGAAATCCAAGAATGTTACCTTTATATATCAGTTCTACAAGATAAAATACATCTTAGCAATATTTTAAAAAATTTTTGAAGACGCATTTTGCCATCTCTAATAATTTAAGTTTACAGACAATTAAACTAAGCATGACTTCTGTTCCTGCAGAAGAATGTACTTACTTGGTATCTTTATGGTGTGACTGCTGCTGTTGGGAACTATTATGATGATGGCGGTCAGTCCTATGTGCCATGTTAGGGGGTTTTTTAGATGAAGATTCTTTGTCTGGTTTCTCTAGACTTCTTTTCAAATGATTATTTTTATGTTTAGAATCACCATCCTAAATATAAAAAAAAAAATGTATAAACATAACCTATTTGTCAATTATAACATGCAAATATTTTTAGTTGTATAGCTAATTTTTTCTTCAAAAATTTCAATAATGAATGAATATTAAAAAGAATTAAAAAAATATACCTCTTTTTTATCTACTTTATCATTCTCACGTTTTTTACAAGCTCCTTTGTAGAGTTTCCTAAGTTTGTTGTGATTTAATGTGGTGAAATTTGACACAAACAGCCACAGATTACTACAAAACAAAAATATAACCAAAAATTTCTCTTAGAAAATTAACAGAGATACATGTACTTGTTTAACTTACTAAGTGACTAATATTCAAAAAAAGTTCTTTGAGTCAATAGCATGCTACATGAATGAATATATATTACGAAATGGCCAACATTTATGAAAGAAAACAGTATAGTATCCAGTGCTTACAAATAGTTCAGTATCCAGTGCTTACAAATAGTATAGTATCCAGTGCTTACAAATAGTTCAGTATCCAGTGCTTAAATAAATTGTATCAGAAAAAACAAACTTACTCCCTCCAGAATTTGATTTTTTCAGGATCTGAGAACTCTTCAATACAAACATTGATGTGATCACCAATTTTCAAAAGGATGCTCCGGATAAAAGCCACCTGCTCTTTTTCACCCAGGCTTTCATCTGGCTCACTTAGTTGTTTAAGAACTTTCTTCAAAGGACGCATTTTCTCTTTGCACTGATGTAAAAGCATATATAAAGTTCTGCATCAACATCAAATTGACTTTTGAGCAAAATACATGTAATGAGATCCAATCACACAAAAAAAAACTATCAAAGACTAAAGGAGTATAAAATCGAAAACTATGAAGCTTTTGATGATGAAATAACCAATTTAATACTGTATTTATTTTGTTGTTAATTTTTTAATCTAATACAAAAATGTTCAATAAAATAATTTAAAAATGTATTTGGAGACTGTATAACACAGTCTTCAGCATTAAGGCAAAAAAAAAGTTATTGTTAATTCATTGGAAGCTTTAACTACATATGCAGCATCAAGCGCTGATAAAACTTAGTGAAATTATTTTTTTTTCAATTCAATGACCAAAACTGTTGAATGACATACCTCATCAAACACTTTGTGGTCCATTTTAGGTCTTTCATCTTCCTCCGCTTCGTCTGCTATTTCCTTTGGCTCTGAGGATGCTGTGTAATGCATAGGACCTGGTTGCTGCAAAAGTAAAACACATTAACAGTCTTCTAATGATAATTCTCTAACCTTAGAAACTGATAACTGTGATGATCTGCCACCGTTATCCCCTTTTTGTGCTATGAAAGGCAATCAAATCAGCCGTTATTAAAATCACCAAAAAAAATGCAAATCCGTTTATAAATGTTTCGAAAACAAAAGTGAGTACTAACAAAACATAATTCTTCCCTTCTGAAGAATTGCATATCAAATACTTATGTGAAGATTTTTTTTCCAATACAAGAGCAGTTAATATTTGCTAGCATCAACATGCATTTTCAGTTTTGCTCTATTGAAAAACCACAAAATAAAACCATTTTATTTGCATTTAAATATTGCAGTGATAACGAAGGAACTTTTTAAAGCTGATATTAATTATTAAAAAAATCTCATTTACACTTTGTTGATTAGTATAAAACTAAGCATGGTGAGCAGTTTAAAGTTGAACAACAATTTTTCACAAGTGCTCACCCATAAAATGTCATGGTCATCTAAATTCAGGCACAACCCGTATTTATTTTACATAACATGATTCCTTATCCAAAGCACTTTCAGAAAATGTTCAGATACAAAGTAGTTGTTTTTTTTATGTAGTAATGCACAACTAATTTTCCAAACCAGAGAAATTCGCACTCCTAAGTTCTAGGGTTAATGTGCTTTTAGGATTAGAAATGTAATTTCTGTACATAAACCAAAAAAATGCATTTACCTTTTTTTTACTTCTCCCTTTACTTTTAGCAGATTTCTCCTTTTTGTCATTTTTACCATCTTTGAGTGTCTTCTTAGCAGGCTTGCTTTTGTTCTTTGTCCCACGTTTTCCATCTTCTGTCTCAGAATCCAGCTCTATGTCACTGATGTCTGACAGGGCATTTTCTTTCTTTGCTTCTTTGTCACTGGCAGACTTTTTTTTGCTGTTGGCATCATTATTAGGAGGCTTTTTGTCCTTATCATCAGAGCTACTAGAGTCATCTTTATCAATGATTTCAGCCTTAGATTTTGGATTCCTCTTCCTCACTTTCACTGGTTTCTACAGAAAAATGTATACATTATATGTACTGCATCACCTTACTTCTTTAATATCTAAAAATCATAATCCTTGAAATGGAGACTAAATTAGGGCACTAGAAGCACTATGCAGCTCTGTGATAAGTTTAATGCATGTTCCCTTAAATTTGATAATTTTATAACATCTATTCATACTTTTGTTCAGTATGGTGCAACTCTTTATTGTATTAACTTAGTGCAGCTCTTTATTGTATTTACTTATGAAAAAACAGAATCCCCCCTTCATACCAGGCCACACCTCCCCCTTACATCAAATGAAATCTTATAACAAAATGTTTACATTTGGAGTGGAGATAGCATCTTTTTTCATGGCCTTCAGAAGATAATCAACTCTGGTCTGCAAGTGCTTGGCCTGAGGCTTCAGTTCACCATCTGGAAGAATCTGTAACCAAATAAAATACAACTGTAACATAGTTATGAAATACATTAAAGCCTCATCTATAAAAGCTGTAAGTACAAACTGTTTACTATGCACATTTTAGAATTAACAGCTAACATTTAATCACCCAGCACTTACCCTATCAGACAAGCCAAGACTACCATCCATCTTGACAGCTTCCCAGCTGCCTAGTCCATACTCATAAATGCCTTTGAGCAGCGCACTGTCATCATCTATGTTCCAAAAACAATCCCAGTGTACCTTTTTAACTGGCTGATCTAACCGCCACCTGATGAATAATAGAATGGTTAAGTGGAATATCTCAAAGGAAAATGTATAATTTACAGACAAAAAAACAAGCTATAAATAACATACTTTTTCCTTTGCTCTTTATCCTCAGGTATAGCTTCGGCCAATGGTCTTAGATCTTCTTCTGCTTTTATTAAAGATTGAGCATTAATGTTAACACTTGCTATTTTGAAAGAAGGGCCTTTGTGTGTTTTCTTGCCAACTAAAAGATAGAAGATTCAGAGACTAAAAGAAATGGTTGGTATTGTCTACAAATGACTTAACCTTCAAGTTAACACTGAAATCTGAAAAAAAAACCAAGCCACCAAACTTTTCCTGCAGTGAAATTTTTTTTTTCTAAAAGCATTTCTAATAATTTATCTCACCTTCAGTGGTAGGATTTTCTTGAAGTTTCAAATTGTGTTCTTTGATGGCATCTTCACATGCCCTTTTTAAGTATTCTGCTAAGCGCCGAAGATCAGCTTCACTTTTCTCCTGAAGTTCAGCATCTTCAGCGACAGCATCCAACCTGAAATGTTACGGCATGAATTGTCAAAGGGGTGTAATTATATAATGACAAGAAAACCAGCCCAACATTCAAAATAGTACCAAACAACAAATGTTACAAAATTTCATTAGCAATTCAGATCAGTTCAAATTTAAAACCAAACAAAAAATACCTCAGTAATATAACCTAATATTTTCTTTTTTTAAATGTTTACCTTTTAAGTGGAGCTGGAAATTTCTTAACACTTTTCACAAAACGTCTAATTTCAGCATTAGAAAATCCTCGTACGCCATCTTTAGTGCCACCTCGGGGACGACCTCTTTTACGAGGCTGATCTTCATCATCTTCTTCCTCCTCCTCATCACTTCCTTCAGACTCAGACTGTCCTTTCTTTCTGCGCTTCTTTTTGTTGTCTTTGTCAGAATCATAATCGACTTGCAACTAATATAAATTGGTAAACAGAGATATTAAATAGCAAAACTTTAATAAAATTTATATTCCTGTAATTAATACCACCATTAAGATCTTAGCCACACCTGTTTGATAGTTTTTCTGTTCCTAGGTCCCAATTCAAGGCCCAACATTTTCTGCTGCCTTTCCTCCTCCTCCATCTTTTGCCGAATATCATCAGGAATGATTTCATCCCAATCTTTGCCTGGAGAAATTAAAATATTGCCAAATAAAAGAGTATAAAACAACATCCCGTGTATACAAGAGATATTGAATTGACCTAGTTATACCTTCTTCAGCTCCAAAGCTGGCTCGTGAAGTTTCTGTCTCTTCTTCCAAGTTACCAAAACTGGCAACTTTAAACTGAGATAACAGTTCATCCCCTACTGTACTCGTTTCAGTTTCATGTTCCTCTGCCCTGTTAAGGATGTCATCAATGTCAACCTACAAATAATTTATTAATACAATTTTAGCTTTCAATGTTCTGTGAATTTCACTCTAAAATATACAACTAAAGAAAGAAATGAGGAAAAAATGTATCAAAAAATGTATCATTGAACAATATACCAAAAATTAAGTACTAGTTACCTGCTGCTCTTCTTCATCATCATGATCCTTTTCTTTAAACAACTCCTCAGCACCAAATTTGAGAATAGCACAGAGATCTTCTTTACTGAATGGCACAGCACTGTATACAATAAAATGTCAACGAAATTTTGAATATACTTCCACTGCTAGAAATTCAACACACATCTAAAATTAACTTCAAGCATTTAATAAAATGAACTGTAAAATTAGAATAACCTTGATGGTGCAGCACCTCGGTCTAACACAGTTCTGCCAGTGGTGTCCATCCTCTGAATAACTAAATGATCTAAGACCATCTTCTTTTTGGCACTTTCTACAATCTTCTCCTCAACTGTTGAACTTGTTACAAGTCGATAAACACTGACCTATGCCAAATTTAAAAAACGTGTTGTGTCACAAGCAGTGAATTAAATACTATTGTCTGACTAGTTGCAAGCTAATCAAAGCAAAGAAACACACCTGTTTTGTCTGACCTATTCGATGTGCTCTTGCTTGAGCTTGTAGGTCATTCTGTGGATTCCAGTCACTATCAAATATAATCACAGTATCAGCTGTCGCTAAATTAACACCTAAACCTCCAGCTCTTGTTGATAACAAAAAACAAAAATCCTGTGGAAGCATGCCAAGACAAAGTTGTAAAAAGAAATTATGATTAAGATAGTGTACTTAATATCAGAAACTTGTTTTATCGAGATTATTACTTTCAACATTTTTTAAAAAGTACCGTAGAGCCTTCAGCATTATAATGGTCTAATGCCTGCTTCCTTAGATCACCTCGAATAGTCCCATCCAGCCTCTGAAGAAAAAAAAAAAAGAATTCCATTGACTATTTGTATCATAGAAATTATGTTACTTAAACCTTGAGTTTCGCTATCAATTTACTAACCTGATACTGAAAGTGTCGACATTGAAGATATTCCGCCACAATGTCCAACATACGGACCATCTGAGAAAAAATCAGCACTCTGTGTCCAGTCTCCTTCAATCTGACCAACAGTTTGTCAAGCAGCAGCAGTTTTCCACTTCCTTTCAATAAAGTCTGTAGGATTTAAATGGTTAATACAATATGTAAACAGTGGGTAACAAAGATCACTATTACTCTACATGACATGTTAAATTTAAATTATGCTAATTATGAGACATGTAAATGATCTACCTTTGTTAAATTGTTTTTTTTCTAGCATACTGAGCATTACTTTCAAACTTTTAATACTTTAAAAAACAATTTAAAATTTGACATTTACCTGAAGTTTATCTTTGAGTGGAGGTTCCTCTTCCAAAGGAACAACAAGATGAGCATGGTTGGCACATTTTTTCAACTCCATCATAATATTTGCAAATGAAGAGACATTACCCTTCATCCCTTTTATCAGTGTTCGGAATTCTCTTTTTAGTATGGCCCTAAGTAATCAAATAGAAAAATCCTTCAAACATTAACTTTCATACTCTGCACCATCGCTATAGGCTATTTAATGTTCAAACATTAACTTTCATACTCTGCACCATCGCTATAGGCTATTTAATGTTCAAACATTAACTTTCATACTCTGCTCCATCGCTATAGGCTATTTAATGTTCAATGTTCAGAGCAATGAATGTACCTGTAGTATGTTTTCTGTAAGGATGACAATTCAACACGTAAAATTCTTTCTGTTTTGGCAGGAAGAGATTTCTCAACATCTTTTTTAACTCTCCTAAGAAGATATGGTTCCAGCTGTTTGTGCAAAGACAAAAACCCTTTCCCTTCTTCTTTAGAGTGCTTCTCTTCAAATTCAGGCCAACTGTCAAAACTGTACAGCAGAATTCATGTATAGAACAAAATATAATATGCAAAAATGAAATCTCTTGTAAACTAGTTTTAATTATATGACAATTATAGAACATTAGTGCAGTTAACTGAAACTAAAATAAATGTGTTCATTGTTTCAAAGTACGTTTAAAGATTATACAAAATAAAATTATTTCAACCTATTTTTTAAAACAATCAACTATTATTCAATGAAAAGTCTTACACATTTGGCATAATGAAATGCAGAAGAGACCAAAGTTCTTTCAAAGAGTTCTGCAAAGGTGTACCAGTTATTAAAATTCTGTGATTGGTATCAAAACTCTCTAGTGATCTGTATAACAGAGAATCATCATTTTTCAAGCGATGAGCTTCATCCACTCCTAGAAATGCCCATGATTCTGCAGCCAAGAAGGACTGCAACAAAGTAAATTAACAATAGACTAATCAATACCAATTTTCCATATAATAGAACACCATAATAAAAAGAAAAACAGGTAACAAAAATTTGCGGGGAAAAAAAATATCTTGTATTGGAATCTTACCTTATCTTTTAACAAAATTTCATATGTTGTAATTAACGCATTAAACTTGAGTCTTTTGTTACCGGGGTGTCTCCATTCTTGATCTCTGATCTGACACAACAAGTCAATTAAAATATGCATTATTTTATACATTGCATTTTATAATATTTTGTTTACAATATAACAACACCCTTATCAAACAATTCAAATTAATATAAATAAAAACTAAGTTCACTTACCACAGCACGACTATTTACATCCCCAATATAAATGATAACATTCATCTCAGGAGCCCACTTTTCAAACTCTCTTTGCCATGCCACCACAGTTGACAAAGGAACAACCAGAAGATAAGGACCATACAAATGATAATGATTGAAGAGATGAGAAATGAAGCTGATGATCTGAATGGTTTTTCCCAAACCCATCTCATCCGCAAGGATAACAGAATGTTCCCTGTCCAATTTAAAAAGATGTCATTAATCATTCATTGGTTGTTTTTTATGCTAAATTTAGTTTATGTGATTATGAGGTAAGGAAAAGTACATACTTGCACCAGGAGTGAACCAACCAGTTAAGACCATCTAATTGATAGTCTCTAAGCTCTGAGCTTTCAGCTCCTCCTAGGTAAGGTGGTTGTAATTTCAGTGGTATAAACTTTGGTCTTACTTTTAACACCTGCAAGATACAAAAAAAAAGAATTAGGACCAATCCTTTTTACTACAAAATATATTTTAAATAAAACGTTCGCCAGCATTTAATGACATCAAATTAAATGGACATTGAGAATTGTGACCAATGAACAGAGTGATTAGATAATTATGCAAAAACATCTTACCCTTGTTAGCTTAGTAGGTATACACTGAGATTTGTTTCTTGCTAAATATTGGTCTATATGACTTTGAAACAATTTTGAGGCTAGCTCACCATCTTCCCATGTACACTCAGAATAAGGCAGGCCATGCCATTTACACATGTAGTCTGCTGTACCATTATTTTCTTTACGGTGACCTGAAACAATTTAAAGTTGTCAACCCATAAGATATAAGTAAACTTCGCCCTCAATAATCAATTCGGTTTTCTTAGTGAAGGGTTTAGAGTGACAAAACTTAATAATTAGAACTAAGTTTCTTTTTTTATCATGAACACTAGTTTTTTTTAGATTTCTAAATCAAGACATAACTAATAAACTGCAACGATTTTTTTAAACCTATTTATAAATAAAGTAAAAAAAACTTAGAATCTACTTACAAATTATTCTCTCCACATTTTTGTGAGACTCAATGAGATCTTGCATCATTTCCTGCTGGCAATCATAATATTCAATATCTTCTGGAGTAGCATTTTCTTTCCTATTTTTTTTATTAATTTGAAATAAAATGATTTGAAAAGTCCAACACTATTGAAAATATTTTTTATCTTAAGGCATTTAAAAAATATTCTAAATCTAAACTCTACCAATTTAATCATGGCTCAAGAATGTAAAAAAGAAACTCTACAAACCATTCTTTTATTTCTGCTTCCCTTTTCATAAAATTCTCTAATTTTTTAATGCCATTCACTTTCTGTTCCCGTAAGGAAGCTTCTGTCTCCCAGGTGTTATGGATGTGGGACCAGCCCTTCCATTTAATTAAATACTGAGTTTCCTTTTCCTCCTTTTCCCCATCTTTTAAAGGACTCAAGTTTGGATCACCATTTTCTCTAACATTGTACAATGTTGTCTTATGGCCAGTAGCTAAAAAAAAAAAAGATGAGATATACAGACATATCCCTGTTATAGTGCTTAATGAAACAACACGGTGAGGCAAACTTGGTAAAAAATAAGTAATACTATAAGAAATTAATAGGGTTAATTTTTTTTATAGCCTTTGAAAAAAAACAAGCAATTTAAGTCTTTTCCGTTTCGGACAAAGGACATTTTGGAGCATTTTCGGACGAAATCCGTATTTTTTTGTCCGGGTTACAGCCATAAATATTGCCCCACGCGAATGGATTTTGATAAATTTAGAGAGGGGAGTAATCATGTTGAATAACTATTACAAAAATAAATATGATTACGCCCCTTTGATTAGCTTTTATTATTTATATTTAAAATATAAGCAAAAACGGTATATAAGAAACTCTTATATTTTGGCTCTGAGAGGTCAGATCGCGAAATGGACTTTTGATGTACACTTGGCAGGCCAAGACCTACAAAATGATATATACATCATGGGTCTAGGACTTATGGTTGCTGAGATATAGGGCGCTCCTTTGTTAATATAGCTTATATAGTAAAAAATGGTACTTTATAAGCCCCCTTTTATGGCCCTCAGAGGTCAGATCGCGAAATGAACTTTTGCTGCACACATGGCAGGCCAAAATCTACAAAATAATATATACATCATGGGTCTAGGACTTATGGTTGTTGAGATCTAGGGTGATGACGGACAGACAGACAGACAGACAGACAGACAAAACGGGGACAATAGAGCATTTTTTTTTCGAAAATGCTCTAAAAATGAACATAAAATAAAAATATTTCTGCCATAATTTTGAAGGTGGGACATTACTTGTTTGTTTTTTTTTTATTTTGTTTGCCTCTATACTCCAGTGAGCACTTTCCCTCTATATGGCTGTGAGCACTTTAAGTGTAGCCAGATAAAGAGACTTTTCGAATTTTTTAAAATTAAAAATAAGTGCTTAAATATGTATTTATTAGCTAATTTACAAATACTGGCAAAACCATAAGATGCACTTTCATTTTCCCAACCACTATTTGGAAAAACTATTTTTCTTATAATCTAAAAAAATTGAAAATATGCTTCTTTCTAAATTGATTAAAAAAAATTTCCAACCTCCCTTCCTTCCCTGTCTGACTTCCAAGACTTTCTCAATTGTTTCTCTGTTTTCTTCTTCTGCATTCCCCATGGGCGTAGCGGCTTCAATTATATCATCTGAATCTGTAGCCTCATCTGTGTCTTCTTTATAACTTTGGAAACAAAAATGTGACTTAAATGAATTCACACATTTATTCAGCATTTCTGATCTGAGCAACATTTTCTTTTGAAGTGTAATAATTACAAAAAAATAGATTCAACTAACATATTACCGAAACTTTCAGAACCACTACGTGTATTATACAAAACTCATGACGAAAGGGGAAAAAAAAACTTTCCTCATGTATATAATTCCTCACTTTTGTTATAAATGTTCATAAAAATTTTAACCATTGCTGAGTTCTGTAACTTTTCTTGGGTATGATCGATGAGCCATCCTACTTAAAACCTGACATTTACCAGGGAAAGTAAAGGCAGCTAGAAATTGCACAAGCAACACAATCCCAAAGAAAGGCAGTGAGTTTTTATAGGTTTTTTTTTATGCAAATTCAAATTTATGAAGTTCTATTTTTCTAAAACATTTTTTTTCATAAATTAAGTTGTTTTTTTTTAAAGTTTAAATAAAGATAGTCACTGGGAAAATACTACACCCAATTCTTACTCGCTACATCACAGAGCACATAAATGGACTTCTGATCTCTTACAAAAATATTTGTTACTAGTAAAGATGTACAATAATTTAATTACTTTTAACAATAATTGGAATTTTTTTTATTTCCATGGTCAAAAGAAACACAATTATGTTCAAATGTTTTTTTTTCTTACCGGCAGACAAAGATTATTAAATTTTTTTAAAAACACAATGGAACAAATCTAAATTTATAACTGATAAAAAATCAGAATATTTGGGCCCTCATAAATAAAAAACAGCAATGTGAAGTTAAAAAGCTACTGACATGAAGCTGAAATTCGAAAATACCAACTTAGTTTAGATCAATTTAAATTTGTAGTTACAAAATATCTAAACTTTAAGGAAATAATTTTCAAGCTAGCTTATAAGAAATGACCAGATCCAATTAGAAAAATGCACATTTATTGAAAGTAAAAAATGCATTTCATTATTTTTAAAATCTAAATTTCAACAGAAGTTGATGTTGCTTAAATTATTTTTCTATTTTGAGATTGAATCTGTCTAATAGAATATATTATCACGTAGAGCATTAAAATTAATACAAGTCCTAAAATAACAAAATCATAAAGCTTTCACCATTTAGTCTATTTCAGGGGTGGGCAGCCGTGGGCTTTTAAAAAATAATATAGCCTTTATAATAAAACAAGAAACAGTGTCATGCTGTCTTTTTAACCAATCACACTAGTGCATTAAAAAATACACCAAGATCACTTGGTAGCAAATGAATGTTTTTAGACATCTGACTCTTAGCACACACACACATTCTCTGAGGGTGATGGTGGTGCCAGGCATCACTATCATCAAATTGCTACTTTTAATCTGTTGATGGTCTAAGCATGTAAAAAAAAAAGGTAGCTCACTTTTTCCACTTTGGTTTGACTACCAAACAGCGGAATGATTACTGTATTTTTTCATAAGTGGAGCGCTGTTTAATATCCAAATCTTCGCAGACATGATCATCCTATATTCAAACAAATGCATTTTCACACCTGTCCTAAAAGTGATAACCACATAGTGCTCACTGACACATTAAAAAGAACCCTGACCCATGTAACAAATACAAAACATGCAACACGCTTTGATTTATTAAATATATATCAGAATTGTTATTAAGAAAGTTAAATTAGACTTTCCTTGATTTCTTAATGTTTATACGAGAGTTGCATTAATATTTGGAATGCATTAGAATGCTGTAGGAAAAAAAGATGGAACTGTCCTTAAATTGTGACTTGATGCTGTTGATTTATCTTGTTGCCCTTAGGCTGCTAAAAGGCTGCCCACCCCTGAATTTATGATCAGTAGCAAAAGTTACAAAATTAACACTAGGAAAGTGCAGCATTTTTCTTAAAGCTACACATTTCTAAATGGATAAAAAAGTATGTACAAAGCAATAATACATAGCATAAGTGCATTTGTGCCCAAAAAAAATAGAAAAAAAATTAGGGACATTTAGCCTGTTAAACAATAACCCCATCTCTTACCTAACCGTCTTTCTAGAACTTTTTGTTCTGATAGGACGATTATAAAACTTGTTCCTAGATTAAAAAAAAAAATTTTTTTAGCTTAACTAAATTTAAATTTTAATATGCAATAAGAAGCAATAAGGCCTGCTTAAGTTTCCATTCGTCTGTGATAACGCTATAAAAAATGGTTTGTATTTGATAAACTACAGGAAAGAAAATAAGGGGAAATTTTTCTACAGTATTCTTTTGATAGATTTTAATGAATTGCAAAGTATTCATTTTATAACAAACACAACAAAATATATAATGTACAATGTAGGTTTAAGAAAATATTCAGTTATAAAAGCAACAGCATTCTAATAATTTAAATTAAGATGTTTGTTAGACATTAAGATTCAGAAATGGGATTTTATTTTCATCAGTGTAAAACGTAGTTATTTTTGTTAAAATTAGATTATTTCTAATTTAAATGAATATTTAAAGAAAACTTTCATTACAGTGGTGAGCAATTTAAGCTATCCACAAAATCAATTGATTCTTAAGATAGAATTACTATAGCCTGAGTCACTAAATTTCAAATAATGAACAGCAATTATATAAACAATATTTACACACTAGTTATTTTCTCATATTATGGCAAGCCCCACTCATGCAACTATGAATCCTTTTCATAGTAGTTTCTATGTATTTTGAAGTAACTAAAATTTCTTTATTACTGATAAAACCTACTTTATTTAAATAGTTTTTACTGGCTAATTGAAATAATGTACGCTTACCTGATTTTCTGAGCTGTTTTCCTCTGTGGGATAGGTCTACTGTAGGAGTCACTTTCATCCGAAGAGTCAGAGGAGGACAGGTTCTTGCTCCGCCCTTTGCTTCTGGGTAAGACTTTAGATGATCGCTTTTTGGTAGCTCTTGGTGGTGGACGACCTCTAAAAATAAAACATAATAAATAAAAACAGAAAACAAAAATATATAAGAAATCAAATATTTAGCCTTAGAATGATATCTATTATTAACTGCCTTCAATAGATCAGAAATAATCCCTAACAAAACCATAAATAAAAACAATAAAGCAAAATATAATATTTTTTAAAATACTTAAAAATGTATTTAAAATTAAAAAATAACTCCATAGGTTTAGGTTTTATAAATATTTATAGAAACTATAATGACTAAATAAAAGAGTGATAGCAAATATAGATTAACTAACGTATATTAGCAATGAATAGAGCTTGAAAGAAAAAGTCTAATATTTTAATGTTAAAATTTAGTCATTTCATTAATACAAGATATACTATTTGGCATTCACGCTATTATTTAGTCAATATAATTTCTATACATACATGTACAATCTAAGCTTAAGGAATTATTTTTTGCTTTTTAGTACATTTTAATACAAAAAATTTTTAAGTTTTTTAAATATTTCTTATTTATACTTTTTAGTGTTGAAAAATCTCAAACCCTGTAGTCAACTAAGTATACATATGTATTTCATTTATATAAACAATACTAAATATATTTACTATTAAAGTTGTCATATCCGGTACCTGTAAGAGCTGCAAAACTGATTTTTAGCGATAAATATATGTAGAAATATTATTTTTCACTGCCATCATTAACCACTTCTACAAATGCAAGATGTCCACTCCCGCTTTAACAGTCAAGTTTTGAGTGATTTATTTATTATTAACCTTTGTCATATATACTCTATTTACATACTAGTTGATGTATGATAGACCATCTCTATGTCAACTAGCCTGACAGATTTTTTTCTGGCTGTACACAGCCTTTGAAAAGGAAAAGAATAAATGCTAAAAAAATTTACTAAAAAAACTCAAATTAATGAAAAAAAGTACCGTCTAGACAATTTTGCTGGTTTAAAATCATCACTACCGCTGCTTTCCTCCTCACTTTCATCATTTTCTTCATCATCATGACTTCTCCAGTCCTCAGACCTTAAAAACATAAAATAATTTATTTTATCATCTTGAAGCCAATTAAAAGTATAACATTTCAACTAGACAGCAAAAAAACACTTACTCTCGTCTTTTTCTGCCTCTTTTCTTCTCTCCCTCACTGTCGCTGTTCTGAAACAAATATATTAAATAATAGAATTGATAGGATTTCCTATTATCATGACAACTCTAGTTTTGACAGGCTTAAGCAGAAAATAAAACATTTTTGGGAATAAGATTATTCAAGTGAAAAGAGAACAATTAAAACTTAATTTTCTGCCTAAGGAATGAAGAATACCAACCCCTACATTGTATCGCACAACCTCTTTTCTGGATCTGCCAGATCGTCTGATACCATACAAGTCAGGTTTTTGATCCCATTCCTGAGACAACAGTTTAACAAATATTTTATTTTAATAAATTTTTAAACCTTTATTGCAGTAACATTTTTTTCACAAAAAATTCTTATTAATCAACCGTTTTTTTTTTGTTAAAATGCACGTTTTTTTTTTGTTAAAATGCATTTCTGAGAGCAAAACAGTGCAGTTTAACCTATCCCCATTTGAGTCACTGCCCGTCACCAATTTATATCTTTTGTTGAATCCTATGTTAATTTACACATTTTTAACTCTCGCTATATATAATGAACAATGAAGAAACTTCTTGTAGTTTTGTTATTTATTGAAAATGTCATTATTTTATTTTTAATTTTTGAAACAATAACTACTGGTCACTCTGATGACTATCTCAGAGTACCAGCCATCGATGTATGTCAAAATGAAGATTTGAAAAGATTACTAGGAACTTCCATTTAAAGGACTCATTAAAATGCACTAAGGTCAAACTAACCATGAATAATTACATTAGTCAGGCCATTTCAGATTCTTACACTTTATATTTCAAAGCAGGAAAGGTAAATTACTTTTTATGTAATTATTCTATTCAGTTGACAATACATTAAGGGAAAAGCGAAGCTCATGAAAGTCTGATATGCTGCTAACTTCACAAATCTGCTAGACTTCCAAGTCTAAACAGGAAAAAATTAAAGAAACAATGCTGTGGATGCTTCAAAATTCACAACACTAAATGAGCAATTAAAAAAAAAATAAACCTCTTCCTCAACAATTATTTCACTTTTGTTCAGTTAGCTCAAAATCTTCAGACTCATAAAATGTACTGCTGTTCGACAACAGAAAAGGATGGCTTAGTAACTTAATGCCAAAAAAATCATTAAGCATTTAAAATTAAGTAAAACGGGAATCTTGTTGCCATCGCCTAGATGGACAAAAGATGCATCAGTCTACGAAGGATAAATACAAAACTCTAGCTACATGTAGCTATGAAGTATCAATCCCAACCACTGTTGATATTTACAACCAATTATCGGGTGGTGTGAATAAATTTTATGTTTTTATTACTAAGTGGTTAGAAAGCCAGTGAAATGGACAACGGCTGCATTCAGCATTCAAATTCTTACAGACCTCACAAAAAAAAAATAAAGCATCGGGTTTTTCATTTAACCCTCAGAAATAGTCAACTAAGTGTCAGGAGGAAAAGAAAGCTGTCTGTAAATCAACCTACATTTCTAGGTGTATTTTAGGCTAAAATTCCCAGAGAACTTGAGGCAGTTGAGTAGTGCCAGTAGATTTAATTGATACAGTTAAAAATGTGTTATAATAAAGTTTATCCAATTATCTACTAAGTTTTAAGCCTTTTGCTTTAATAGTTTTTTTTTTTGGTGAATTTGTTAAATGTGATGCATTGAACAGGGACTCAATGTGGCAAGGGTTAAGTTGGTATAAACATATAAAACTAATATGGACAAAATAAGGCCTGTCAGGCTATTTAAATCCAGCCTGCTGTCTGAACTATGTTTGTTTGCATTAAAAACATTTGCATATAACATTTTACATAAGCAGTCCCATCATCTACCCTGATTCTGCCAATTTTAAAAACCTAATGTGGACTGCGGTTCGGAATTTTTTAATATCATTCAAGTTTGAATTTCTTAAAGACCTTTTTTGAGTCAAAATTTTTAAAAATGCAAGTTATAGCTTGAATTATTATTCAACTTAAGAAAACAATAACAGTAAAAAAAGGTAATTTACTCACATCTTTTAATTCTCTGATAGCTGAGACTCGTCGTCCACTATTTCTTGTTGTTTCATTATCATAAGTGTCTTGCGAGTCTGTGTCGAAGAGGGCGTGCTTGATGCTGGCTTTCCTATCTTCTTTATTTGTTTTCTTTTCATCATTTTCATCATCAGAAGAATCAGCTTCAGAATCATAATCCTTTTTTTCTGCTTCATTTTTGGCTTTTGGATAATTTTTTTCAGATTCAACATTGTCATCAGAACTAGAGTCTTTCGATTTTTTATCGTCTTCATCCTCATCATCATCAGTTAAATGTGATGGTTTTGATAATTCAGTTTCGTCTTCAGACGAAGTAAAGTTTTTAGTTTTCACATCTTCAGCCTCTGCGTCAGAATCAGAACTTGAGTCACTAAGACAAAGAAAAGTTAGCTTCAAACTGCTGAGGCTTTAATGAAAAGTTGTAAAGTGAAACAAAACATAAGCTAAAATCTTTTAATTAGATTATACATTTTTTTTTAAAGTTTGCGGAAGGAGATTATGTTATAAGTCTTACATAGGATTTTCAAAGTGCAGTTTCGGATTTTTTTTTGTCCATTGCACTATTTTTAATACTTTTCATAAACTTTACCAACATAAGCAAGTGAAATAATGTTCACAAAATAAAGTATTTTTAGTCTTTCATTTTCAACACAAATCAATTGTAGTGGTTATTAACTTTACAAACAAAAAACATGTGAAATACTTTTGACACTAAAAGTATAAATGTGTGGAAGAAATCTAATATACTACATTCATTGATAAACTGCTAGATAATGATATGAAATATAGTTGTTTTTTTTTAAATAAAAAAAACATGCTGACACTAGCAAAAATTAAAAACATTGGTTAATAAGTAATTTTTATCATCTTAATTATAATATAATATTAATATATAATACATTAATATATAACTTTCATGAGCTTATATAAATGTAATTAACTATCTGTGAAGAATTAAAATTTGAATATCCAATTAAATGATGAATTCATTATGCCTTATCTCCAAAAAGAATTTTTTTAATGATATCCTGTATATAAGTACAGTGTATAATAAAGATTATACAAATAATAAGTTGAGTTTATTATTTAAATAGCTTATAGAACAAAATATTTAACATATATGTAAAGGGTTAGGGTTAAATCCAATTCTTTAGAATAAATAGAATGTGTACCATAATTTATACCAAAAGTTGTAAATAATACATTTCTTTTTAAAAAGATGTGTTGATAACAAAGTCGTTTTGAAGTTTTTAAAATGGTAAACAATGCACATTAATTTCAATACAATCATTATTTTGTAAAATGAAGTTGTTTATTAATTAAAAGAAATTAAAAAGCTCAAAAAGATATCTGATCCATGTGACAATAAATAAAAATAATACTTTTAAAAATTATTTATCAAAATATTAAGACATCAGAGGTGCTTGTAAATAAAAGATAATGATTTATTGAAATAATCCTTATTAGAAAACAACTGATAATCATTAACTTAAAATACAACTACTACTAAAACTTGTAATAGCAAGAATAATAAAACTAATTTCATAGAGCATATTGAAAGTTAGAATTTATGGTCAGTTGCAATGTGTTATCATAAAACAATTTATGTGATCATTTCAATTATGCTAAAATAAATTACAAGCACTACAAAATACTATATACTAATGATTAAACTAATGTAACACACCTTGATTCAGACATGGAATCTGCAAGGCCATTGCCTAACAAGTGTGAATGTTGCTCCGTTTCTAAATCGTCACTAGCCTTACTCTTGCTACCACTAGGCCCAAACAAGGGGGTAGTCAGGTCAGGTAGTGAAGATAACCCTACCTGTTCAAGAAAAACATTACATGTATTTAGTAGTATGATAATATTGCATCAAACAATAATTAGAAAGATCAGTAATTGTGTAATTCATCATTGTATATGAAAAAACACCGAAAATAATTTAAGATTAATAAAAAAATTTAATTGTACAAGATTTTTCCATTAGTGTAACCCTAACCCTAACCTTTAGTGTAAAAACAACTAAAAAACAGTTGTTAAGATCATTTATGTGTACAAAAGTGTCATTAGAAAAATAGTATTTCAAGAGAGAAATGTAAAATAGTGGGGTTTTTTTAAATTTTAAAGTTATTTATCTAAAAAATGTATTATTATTCTTAAACATGATGTCTAAATAATTGGAATATATACTATATTTACCACTTTTCAAATAATGATGATGGATATTGATGATAATAAAAATAACTTTGTAAGAACACTATCCTATATCAATTTAAATAAGAAAATATTTCTATGAATATTCTAAGTTCCAGTTTTGAAACAAAATTGCAAAAATGGGTCCCCCTCATAATTAGTCTAAAGTATTTTTTTTTTACTCCTAATATCATAAGGAATAAAATAATACTACATTTTGAATGGAACACCTTCAATTATGCACTAAAACTATGAAATGATGTATGCCACCCTAGTAAACATTCACGATATTTTTGTTATAAAGTAGGACTGATGTTTAGCCAATAAACCTAAGTATAAACTTTTTCCATAACTATCTGGCCATGACAGGACACAGCAAAAAATATAGCATTCTATGTCAAAACAGATATAGTAATTATCTAGCAACCAAATCTCTTTTTGTTAATCATACTATAATAAGAAACCGATATTATCAGGACATTTCAAAAAGATCTTAAGACAAAAAAAATCTTATACATTAAATATTTTGAAAAATTAACGTTCAGATAGTGCAAAGAGCAGAATGAAGAAAAAAAAAATCTAAAACCAACATAAAATTTCAAAGAATAGCTGTATTTCTCCAAGACGTTTAAGCCAATCACAACGACAACAAACAAAAAAAGATAAACATCAAAACTTGGTAAAAGCTAAAGAGTATGGCAAACTACAATAAAATCGATTGTAATTAAACAATGACTAAAAATATATAATCATTTCAAATTGAAATACTGAATATTCCATTTACAGATAGGATTTATCTTCTATTCAATTTCTGTAAGACAAAAAAGCGCAAAGTTTCAAGAGATAATAGCAAAAATGGGTACCCAATGAAAATCTTTCAAATAAAGGTCAAATGAAAGTCATACAAATAAAGATTAAGAGCAACTATGATTTACCCTGAAACACAAAAAATTAGTAGTCATTAACTTTAATTTTCTGTGAAATTTACTCTAACAAAGAAGACATAAGCTTAAGTTAAAAGTAAATGCTAAGCAGTGATACTTTTTTTTTCACTTGTTCCAACAGTCAAGAACAATTTTTTTATACAGGTTTAAATCTAAATGAGACACAACTGCTAATTAAAGATTAACTGGTTAAAATTGTTAAAAAAAAGATTAAAAATGTGAAAAAATGCAACTTTAATTTGAGCAAATATGTGAAAACCCAAGTTGTGAAAAAATTCAATATGTTCACACAAGTTAATAAGAGTAATTATAGAGATAAATTAAATTAATTTGTTAAATATAAAAACAAGAACATCTGATTAAACCAGCTAACTAATCTATGCGTTTTGAATAATGAAAAATGTGTCTATTATTTAAAATATCTCGCTTTTAAGATTAAAATAGAGATTTTTCAAGATGGCGCCCAGGAAAAACGCTATAATTATTCAATCATTGAACATGCTTTCCTTTATTGTAAGGAAATGATGTCTAAGAAATAAAATCAATTACAGTTAAACATAATTAAATTGCATCATGCATCATTTAAATAAAAGCTGAGGAAGTGTTTTTATTATTATCAATATACACCTGTGTTCAACTTCAAACAACCTGCAGACATTAAATCCACATTTTACTTTCAATTATCTTATGAATATTTATTTTCGAATAACTGTAAAGCTCAATTCAAAATAAATAACAAAACATAAACATGTTTACGTACATCCATAAAAGGCTATATTCTCATTACATGACTAAATCAGCTAAACGCTGTCATTTTAGTGTAGACAACACAAGTTAAGAATAACAAACATGGCCGCCATTTTCAGAACTAAAAGTGTGTAAGTGATAGCATATTAGAAGTGCATTGTGGGATTGCCATGAGTGACGCACCTTAAACTTCTTATGCTATCTTCAATCCATGCGGCAAATTGTAATTCTGACAAAACATTTAAAAAATCTATAAACAGAAAACTATATCACCGTCAGATTTATAATGATCTAATTTGTATTTCAAATTATAATGACGCTGACATCTTCTAACAAAGTATTTCAAAGCATTTTTATAATACAAAATTTACTTTGAAAGTATATAGAATACGTTTTCGTTTCATTAAAATATGAAACCAGGCCAGGGACGAGGCGTGAGTGTTGCCAGTCTAACTCTTAGAGAAAAATGTATTGATGTTTTTTTTTTATGCTATATGCAAAGCACAAACGAACAACATATACAATTTATGTATAACTGATGATATATATGCTATTATGCTATTATGCTAACTATATTCAATAAACACAGGACCATTTTATAGCTATGTAATGCGCACCGAGAGCGTTGAGTCCCAAATTATGAAGGGCCCTGAAAAGCCCAACTTAATACTTACAAATCCCAACTTTAACTCGTTCTGATGTATTCTTTAATTTTAGGGGTCCCAATGATCGTAGTCTGCCACTGGTTTTTGGTAATTTTTACCGAAAACATGACATCAAGACCATACGAGTAGAGAGGTGCTTAAGATATTTACAAGACGTATCAACGCATGCGCGAAGCGTCATCTGGTGCTTTGTCCTTGGCCTGCTCCTGCTGAGTTTAGGAGGATACAAAGAGGGCGTTGTGTCTTAGACATTGGATAATGTTAAGTCTTAATACTAGTATGGGTCAAATAAATGAATTACTACTAGAGTCGAAAATTAATAACCGTAAAATTTATACGGGATCACATGTGGACCTTAATAATAATTAGACAAAAAATCGAAATACAAGCATATAACGTCAGTCATTTGCAACATAACAGGCATTGTAGCCTTTACGTTCTTAAGATAGATATATAGTTTTTGTCATGTATTACAATGAAAGTTTATTCTGTAATCAAACAAGATTGTTAAGGCTTCAGCTAGAAATAATGGTTTTTGATTTTTGAGGACTAAAAAAAAGGTCTATGACATGTTTGCTTATCGCACATGACTGGGGAAGTGTGGCGTAAACAGTATGACAAAGATCATGATAATCACGAGACCGAGTCAAATCGATAACGAGACTGAGTATTTTGTTTTGTGTTGTGTATTTTTCTATTATGTCCTGCAATCTTGTTATGGCATATAAATCCGAAAATTAACGGCGCCTCATCTTTTTGTTTAATACCATATTACAGGAAAATATATCTTGGCACCACATTCGTTAAATGTGTAACTAAAAGCAATTGCGAACATTTCAACAAAACGAATTCTTTTAAGGAATTGTGTATCCTGAGCTGCGGTTAGCCTATCTGCCGACCGGTAGCAAGGCCACAAGGATTTTTTTCGCACCCCCCCCCTTTTGAAATAACACCCCTTTTTTCAAATAACAACCCATTGATCACTGAATACTCCTTTTTAAATAATTGCATTACTTAGGTGCATTTATTAGGTCCATAATAGAGTATACACCCTAGCGTGCTGGGGGGGGGGGGCAGCGTTTTGTCTGGCTCCCCTCTGCTTATTTGTTCTACTAAGTAAAATGTATTACCTGTCCCCCTTCCTCCCCCCTCCCCCCCCCCCGCTATTGCCTGGCCCCTGCTGTAAAATTTTCACACTACGGGGCTGAGTATACATAATTTTGTTAAAATGTATTTTATATTGTGAAGAATACTAGTATTCATAGAACGTTTGAGCATATTTATTATTTGTTTTGATAAAAAAAACACATTATTTAATTATAATTATTTAACTAATGCCAACTATTATATAAATAATGCTTAAGAAGGCATTTGAAGGGATTTGAGAAAGTTATATTAACATTCAAAATTGGAAATGTTTAATTTAATATTCTCGCACTACTAAATCTTGAGTCTTTTCTTCCATATTTCATTTTCGATGCTGTCATTTATGATTGCACATAGGCTACCTTTAGTTTTCAATCATTTGATGTCTTTCATCCCTGCCATTCCGTTGACAATCTTGGAATAACGTATCCCTTCCTATTACTGCCTAATTATTTTATAGCAGAATTCACATGGCAGGTTAAAGGGCGCCAAAAATGTGACTCCAACAGGGCAGTGGCGCAACCAGGGGGGGAGGGGGCTGGCCCCCCCCGACCAAATCATCATACATATTTTACTATATAAACTGTCTTTTTTCTATATGTGAGCCCCCCCCCAGCATTTTTTTCTATATGTGAGCCCCCCAGCACATTACTTGCTGGTTGCGCCACTGCAACAGGGCGCCACAAAAGCTAACTACGGCTATTTGTAAGCTCTTTTTTTTTGAACAAGTTATGTATAATTTCGTTTATCTCTCCTTTCTTTACTTTTTTTTTGGTTCTAATTCAGTATTTTTTCACTCAGGGGTATACAACCATAGATATAATAGTATACACTATACAGCGGCAACACAGCGGCAATACAGCGGCAATACAGCCTCATTTTGGGAGTTAAAAAAAAATGTTTAGGCTGTGCACTGGGGTAGTTGTGTCACATGGCACCTCGATTACAGCAAGGCCCGTAGCGTGAGGGGGAGGGCCTGGGGGGTCGGGCCCCCTGCGTTTTGTCTGGCCCCCTCTGCTTGTTTTCTCTGTCTAGAAACATTTAATTTCTGCCCCCCCCCTTGCTATTGGCATGGCCTCTGCTGTAGAATGCCTGGCCCCTGCTGTAGAGTTTTTACCCTACGGGGCTGATTACAGCACATATTATATATATATAATCTGTACAATATATATAATCTGTTGTGTTGCAGCTAGTTGTATCTAGCCATAAACTTTACAAACAAAGCAAGTGATGTTATTTTAACAGTATAAAGGAATAAGAAAATATAAAACAACCGATTGCTTAGCTGTTATACATCACACTATGAACCCTACTTATTAGTTATATTAACTATACAAACAAAAACAAAATATTTACCTTTGATCGTAAAAAGTATAATATAAACAAAATATTTACCTTTGATCGTAAAAAGTATAATTTAAACAAAATATTTACCTTTGATCGTAAAAAGTATAATATAAACAAAATAGGCCTATTTACCTTTGATCGTAAAAAAGTACAATATAAACAAAATATTTACCATTGATCGTAAAAAGTATAATATAAACAAAACAATAAAAACTTGAAAAAAGACTTTCATTAAATTTTTATTACAATGGCTTAGATCCTACACACACACACACACACACACACACTCGAAGAATGAATCTAGCGATGTGTGTGTGTGTGTTTGTTTATGCAGCTTATAAAGCCACATCGTTGAACAGAGAACAAACTTGGCATACCACTATACCACTCATACCACTATACCACTCAGTTCTGCACCTATAATTGCACCTATAACTTTTCCCCCACCCCACCCACCCCCCCCCCCCCCCCCCCCACCCCCCACCCCCCCCATTTAAAAATTTTTTTTTTTATTCCTTCCAAAAAAATCCTTCCCTTTTCACCCCTACTCCCCCCCTAAACCCCCTTTTTATCCCCCCCCTTCCATCCCCTCCCAACCACACACTCCAACCCCCATCCGCCCCCCCCCACCCCCCACCCAATTCCCCTTATTTTTTTTTTTTTTACCAATTTTAGTGAGGTCACAAACCGGAAAAAAGAAAAAAAAAAGGGACCAAAAACCCCACAAAATTTTTTCAGTGTCGGGGATGAAAAAAAAATCTGCAGTGCCGAGGATAAATGTCTATGGTTCCCCCCCCCCCCGGAGGGGATGAAGTTAGCTAATGCAGAGCCGGGGATGACAATTCTCAGTACCGGCGGTAAATCGAGCCCTGCCTAAAATATAGGCACGTGGCTGTTTACATCTCATTTATACTTTCGAGAATTAGATATGTTCACGTTTTGATTTTCAAGATTCATTTTGGCGACCTATTTTCTTTCCAAGCTGGGCCCCGTTGGACTTTAGAATTTGGACTACTTCCCACACCCTAGGTACGCCTCTGCACCTAGGGCTCCAAATGTCAGAAGGAACCCTTCTAGATCTATTGATCTGGTGTTGAGAGGGCCATCATATAGATATGTGTCGACCAAGTCTCTGCCTTTGTGCTCCCCCCCTCCCCTCGAGCCTTAAGAAATGTATTGTGTGACTATAGGGAATGGGTCATGTGGCTGGAAAGTGTGTAGGTCAGATCTGAGGTCAGTGGTAGAAAATTTCAGTCAATGGTTTGTTGTAAGTAGAGTTGGTTCTTAGTCTGTAATGAGAAGCCAGTCCACTACATTTGGTGACTAGACAGTCTATCGCAGTTGTTGATAGTCAGTCTGTAGTCAGCCCATTACATTAGTTGAGTAGTCAGTCTGTAGTCAGCCCATTACATTAGTTGAGTAGTCAGTCTGTAGTCTGCCCATTACATTAGTTGAGTAGTCAGTCTGTAGTCAGCCCATTACATTAGTTGAGTAGTCAGTCTGTAGTCAGCCCATTACATTAGTTGAGTAGTCAGTCTGTAGTCAACCCAGTAGATTTGTTGAGTAGTCAGTCTGTAGTCAGCCCATTACATTAGTTGAGTAGTCAGTCTGTAGTCAGCCCATTACATTAGTTGAGTAGTCAGTCTGTAGTCAACCCAGTAGATTTGTTGAGTAGTCAGTCTGTAGTCAGCCCAGTAGATTTGTTGAGTAGTCAGTCTGTAGTCAGCCCAGTAGATTTGTTGAGTAGTCAGTCTGTAGTCAGCCCATTACATTAGTTGAGTAGTCAGTCTGTAGTCAACCCAGTAGATTTGTTGAGTAGTCAGTCTGTAGTCAGCCCAGTAGATTTGTTGAGTAGTCAGTCTGTAGTCAGCCCATTACATTAGTTGAGTAGTCAGTTTTAGTCAACCCTTAGTAGATTTGTTGAGTAGTCAGTTTTAGTCAACCCAGTAGATTTGTTGAGTAGTCAGTTTTAGTCAACCCAGTAGATTTGTTGAGTAGTCAGTTTTAGTCAACCCAGTAGATTTGTCGAGTAGTCAGTTTTAGTCAACCCAATAGATTTGTTGAGTAGTCAGTCTGTAGTCAGCCCATTACATTAGTTGAGTAGTCAGTCTGTAGTCAGCCCAGTAGATTTGTTGAGTAGTCAGTTTTAGTCAACCCTTAGTAGATTTGTTGAGTAGTCAGTTTTAGTCAACCCAGTAGATTTGTTGAGTAGTCAGTTTTAGTCAACCCAGTAGATTTGTTGAGTAGTCAGTCTGTAGTCAGCCCATTACATTAGTTGAGTAGTCAGTTTTAGTCAACCCTTAGTAGATTTGTTGAGTAGTCAGTTTTAGTCAAACCTTAGTAGGTTTGTTGAGTAGTCACTTTTAGTCAACCCAGTAGATTTGTTGAGTAGTCAGTTTTAGTCAACCCAGTAGATTTGTTGAGTAGTCAGTCTGTAGTCAGCCCATTACATTAGTTGAGTAGTCAGTTTTAGTCAACCCTTAGTAGATTTGTTGAGTAGTCAGTTTTAGTCAAACCTTAGTAGATTTGTTGAGTAGTCACTTTTAGTCAACCCAGTAGATTTGTTGAGTAGTCAGTTTTAGTCAACCCAGTAGATTTGTTGAGTAGTCAGTTTTAGTCAACCCAGTAGATTTGTTGAGTAGTCAGTTTTAGTCAACCCTTAGTAGATTTGTTGAGTAGTCACTTTTAGTCAACCCAGTAGATTTGTTGAGTAGTCAGTTTTAGTCAACCCAGTAGATTTGTTGAGTAGTCAGTTTTAGTCAACCCTTAGTAGATTTGTTGAGTAGTCAGTTTTAGTCAACCCAGTAGATTTGTTGAGTAGTCAGTTTTAGTCAACCCTTAGTAGATTTGTTGAGTAGTCAGTTTTAGTCAACCCAGTAGATTTTTTGAGTAGTCAGTTTTAGTCAACCCAATAGATTTGTCGAGTAGTCAGTTTTAGTCAACCCAGTAGATTTGTCGAGTAGTCAGTTTTAGTCAACCCTTAGTAGATTTGTTGAGTAGTCAGTTTTAGTCAACCCAGTAGATTTTTTGAGTAGTCAGTTTTAGTCAACCCAATAGATTTGTTGAGTAGTCAGTTTTAGTCAACCCAGTAGATTTTTTGAGTAGTCAGTTTTAGTCAACCCAGTAGATTTGTTGAGTAGTCAGTTTTAGTCAACCCAATAGATTTGCCGAGTAGTCAATTTTAGTCAACTCAATAAATTTGTCGAGTAGTCAGTTTTAGTCAACCCAGTACAGCTGATGAGTAGTCAGCACAGTACATTTGTTCAGTTTTATAGTCAGCCCATGATTCCAATTGGAAGTTAAGTTCACCAGTCATTGTGTTGTTGTACCATTGTTATCACACAGATCAAGGATGAGTATGTTGAAGATAGCAGTATCCTATATTATTTAGTGGAAAGAAAGATGACTGAGTCTTCCCAGAAATACATCAACAGTAAACGTGAACATGGGTTGGGGGGAGGGGCGAGCGGTGTAGAGTCCTTGGCTCTAAGAACCAAAGAAATGTTTCCAAGGTAAAATTCAGTGTAGTCTTCCAAGTCCACCCATCTTTAATTGGGTACCTGTTAGGGAAGTAAAGGCGGCTAGGCGTTGTGCTTCCACACAATCCCTTTATATGCCATGGTTACAGAAACAGATGAATCTGCCCCAATGGCCATGGGAATGTTTTTTAACGTGAAAATGGCAGTTAGCATATACAACATTAGAACATGGTGGTCACCATCAGCTACTTTGAGTTTTTAAGCAGTTACATCCCTTTTTCAGATAGTCAACCATATAACTGGTATTTGCTGACATGTTTATGAACGATGAGCCCACATTATACAGGATATAGTAGATCAAATACAGATGCAGATTAACAGAATCATTGACCAAAGTAATTCATGGCACATATGTCTCCATATGATTATATGACATCCAGAGCTGTTTTATGGATAGACAAACTAGTTGGTTGTTCTGCAATAGTAGACAACTAGACCCATAATGCATAAAGTAATTTATATCACAAATACACAGCAACTAAAACCATAAAAGAAAACAGAAAATGCACAATTATTAAATACATTTATTTTGCTTTCTGGTAAAGTGGACGGAATGTTGACTATAAAAATATACAGTATAAGTTTTAGATGTATATCAGTATATGTGTGTCAGAGATATATATAATATAAAATATTAAATGATTCGAAATAAATATAGAAGTAAATTTATTCTTCATGAATGTCATAGTTACTAACATAACGATTAACTTTAAAATTAATTGTGCAGTAAATTAGACTTTGAGTTCTTTGATTTATATGGCACTAGATTTATAAAAACATGTCATTTTAATGATGTACAATTTTTTAAATTAGTAAAACAGCAGTGAATAGATACATAAACTATTGCATTATAACAATGTGTGGTGCCTTTGTAGCCTCGTCTCTAAATCTGGAATGTAGAAAGTGCATTACAAAACTGTCCTTAGAGTCTAATCGTAATAGGCTCAGCATTGGACTGGCATATAACATTTCAAATTAAAAATGGCCTCACTAGATCATGGATTAAATAATTTACAATTAAGTAAAGAATACATGATCAGCAATGTAAATTACAATTAATAAGCCTTGATTGTCATGAAAGTAATCAACTTTCAGCAGAAAAAGTGCATAGACTTTCAAAATGTACAGATGTGGAGATTTTCTATAAATATGTCAAAAAGTAAAGTTCCTTTAATCCCCTAAAGGCTCATCGGGCCAGATGAAGATTAGAAATATGTGCCATTAATGAAATAAATGCTGCTTAAAAAAGAACTTTTGGTAATCAAATGATATAAAAATGAATATTCTAAAAGTGTGTATAAAATACAGCAGCATAATTAGTTTTCATTTATCTAGAATTCACATTAATTTGAATATTAAATATTCCTAACCAAGAAAAGTATGTAGAAAAAAAAAGGATTTAAAAAAAGCATTGACTAAGATTTAAAAAAAAAACCCAGCTATCAGCAGTAAGCTATTTTTAAAGATTTTTTTTTCATAATATAAAATAAATGATTAATGCTGCATAGTTTGCTTTTTTCAAAATATGTTAGCTATCAACAGTTCATATCAAAATATAATTATATACAATAATATAAATACAAAAAAGTTATTAAAATTAGTTGTCATAAATTTTAAATTGAGATTCTAAAAGATTAAATGTGTGCTAAAAAAGTAAAAATAAAAAAAAAGAGAAAATTAAACAATAATAGTGAATAATAGAAAGCTGAAATAAGAAAGTTTAAAAAAATATATACATAATTTTAATTTTGCAAACATTTGTCTTAAAAAAATAATGAAATAATTGCATTTACTGTCACTGTACAATATAAGATGCTATCAGATTAATGACATGTGCCTTAACTGATGACAACATAATCAGTTATGTTTTGAATTATTCCCCTTCAGTCACACTGAATGTCTTGAACTGAAATCCTGTAGTTATTTATTCTTAGATACTAAAAATGTTCCCTTCTAACAAGTCAATATGGGTATCAGGCAATTTCTTCAAAATTTCTAACAGTTGATCTCTGAATTAATTGTGTACAATGTTTAAAAAAGGGAGATTGTAAAGAAATTTTCACTTCAATATATTAAAATAAAAAAAGGGACTAAAGAAAACTAACTGTAAACAATTAAAATTTAATTTCATCAGCAAGCTGGGAGATAATGAAGTATATCTGGCAGTCTATAGTTGGTTAGGATGATACATATGAGAGTACCTTTCACAGTGAAAATAAATTTCATACTGGTCTAAAGACAAATGTAGTCAAAGTGAAAAATAATAATTAGCAATATAATCTGAAAGTAAATATTAAGTATTAAAAATGTAATGATTTCACTACCATCTCTATAGCTAGAAGTATACAGATTTTTTTCAAATATTTTTAGCTTTCTTTTTTCCTTACAAAAATGTTATTCACATTATATTCTCCTTTAAAATTTTATGCAGGCATTCAAAATAAACAAATTTAAAGAAATGCTTAATGAAATGAGATGATAAAAATAATTATTCCAGGATGAGACAGATTAAAAATACATAATTAATTCTTATTAGCCACTTCACATACTGGTAATGTATGTTGACAACAACAGAGATGTCAGTAATTATGTTTTTCTCCAGCAATGTTTTTACATTTTGTAATTTCTTTTATTCCGATAAGCCAAAAAAAATTTTTACAAAAAAAAAATAAAAAAAATATTGGAATGGTAATACTTGCTTTTGCTTTGTAAATATTTTGGCCAATAAAATGAGTATATTTCAATGAAATGCCCAGGAAAAATTCATACCAACACTACCATTTTACGCAACTGTCCAATTTCTTTCCTCAATTGATCTTCTAAAAGTTTACGCTTTCCTTCCATCACAGTTTTCATGTTGCTGATGCTTTCATGAACTGTTGAGAAACCTTCTCGACATTCCTTTTTCAGCTTGGCTATTTCTTCAGTGTGCCTGTGAACTGTTTTTTCTAACTTGGCCAGGTACTTACCATCTGAAGACTAGATTAAAAAAAAAAGTTAGATTTTTTAATGCAACATGACCGAATAAAAAGAAAGCAAACATATTATACAATTATCTAATTTTTATTTTATAAAAATCCACTCTCTTCCTTTACCAAAATAAACACACATAAAACTTTTTGTTTTTACAAAATACTATTCATCACAAGCCAATGTAAAAACTCATATGGATAGATAATTTTTTTACAATTTATCCATTCTTACAGAAGAAAGATGTAACTAACAGTTTTAACTAACTGGGAAAATCAATATGCAATACTTTACCCCCCCCCCCCCGTTTATATCTTCTACTAACAATACATTCCATAAAAAAAGCATAGTAAATAACAAGTCAATTAAATCATCACATCTAGAAACAAGAAAAGCAATTATCCAGTAAGACGAAATGTTCAGCAAAAACCAAGTGATGGACCGATTTTTTTGTAAATATTGACATTTAATAAAAAAATACTTACAGTTTGTGTGTTGTCAAAGTATGATCGAGATTCAAGAAAAGACGCTTCAAGTTTGGCCACCCTGGCATCAACTGCAAACTGACCATCATCTATTTTTTTCATAATTTTTTCCTAAGATGAAAAAGAGAAATAAAAAACAAACAATCCAGAACATGTGTTAAAGCATGTAGATGAAATAAGACAACATTAAAATGTGTTAAAGCCTTTAGATGAAATAAGACAACAATAAAATGTGTTAAAGCCTTTAGATGAAATAAGACAACAATAAAATGTGTTAAAGCCTTTAGATAAAATAAGACAACATTAAAATGTGTTAAAGCCTTTAGATGAAATAAGACAACATTAAAATGTGTTAAAGCCTTTAGATAAAATAAGACAACATTAAAATGTGTTAAAGCCTTTAGATAAAATAAGACACCATTAAAATGTGTTAAAGCCTTTAGATGAAATAAGACAACATTAAATCTATAATCAAGTGTCAAAAATGTTTGCTTATTGTGAATGATATTTAACAGACTTAATTATATCTGCTAATTTAGTCAACCTGATAAAAACATATTCTGTTGTCATTAGGTGGGAAATAATACCAGTAGGTTATTTACTCAAATATTTTTTGTTTATGACAAAACAAATGTTCTGTCAATTCCATAACAATAAAAATATAATAGAAATAGTTGTATTATTTTGGTGTGAAATGAACACAATTTAACTTTCTTTTTTTTTATAAAATTATTTAGATCTAGAACATTGCAAGGGGGATGTAGATGCTCTATTATGGACCTAAAGGTCCCAAGGAAAATTCTCTCTGAGACTGAATTTTTTTTTAGGTCCTGAGAATGTTAGCAGGACCACCAGACTTAAATTGGGTACTTCAAATTATATGGGTAAGTGTAGGTTGATGTCTTTATAATAATATTTATCCAGCAGACAGATGGTATATCAAAAGCTTAATGAGAACTTAAAAGAGCTAAATAAAATTAATTACCATAGTGAGATCATTGTTGGCTTCTGCCTTATCTATGGCACCAAGGAGATGCTGTTCTAACCTCTCTCTTTCTGTGTCAAAAGTGCTCTGTATCGCAACCAGATTGGATTTCATATCCTCAATAAGTTGTCGTGTTTTGGCATCAATCATGGACATCTGAGTATTTGTGTCTCCTTCTAGATGTTGAATTTTTAGTCTGCTTTCACCATTGCTTCTTTCAATATTACTGTTTAAAGTAACCAGCTGAAGAGATTGAAGAAATTATTCGACTTTAAAAAAACCATTACACAATAATTTTCTGAACAAATAGTTTTTAAAAACTCAGATCTAAAAAGATTTAAGCAACAACCAAGGACAGCTTTTTATTACAGATTTATTACTATCTTAGATCTACCAGTAAGCCTATTATTTCTTTAACAATTAAACTAGAATTGTTGCAAATTTTATTGACTGATTTAAGCAAAGTCTTGTTCGATCAAAGTGAATTCCCTGGATTTGAAGATTTATTATCTTTGAAATGCTAAAAAGTAAATAATTATAAATTAATTTCTAGTATTTATAAAATAAATTACGCAGAATAAAGAATTGACTGACAATGTTTGATTTTTAATTGGTATATAATTATAGTTTATATTTAAGTAACAGAATTTGCCTATTTTAATTTTTCTTTTACAGTAACAAGGATTCTCTTACAAAACACCACAATTTCAATAATATTTTGAAGAACAATCTATTATGATTTACAAAAAGCTAGATGTAACTGTTAAATACAACAGGTTTTGTTAAAGAAAGTAGAGAGGATGAAATGCTCCATATTTAGAAATAATAATATATGTAGAAGGATAAATTGCTAATGTAAATTAATCTCTTATGTATCAGAACTAGTGAATAATGATGGTTATTTTTTAATAGAGTTCCATGTGATCGCAAATTCAAATTTTATGCTTATCTAATTTAAAGCTGCCACTGTTAGTCACATACCATTCACTTAGTTCAATAGCTGCAGCCGATTTTAATGGACTGAAATTTAAGTAAGCCTCATTCTCCCCCATTTCTGATGTTAATTTTTATGCCATTTTCTCTGTGTCCCATAGAAAATAACACACTTTTTGCAATACATACAGTGCACTGGTCAGAAAATACCTGTGCTTCAATGCCATGCATTCTGTCCATCATACGGTTCTGAATTTCTTGCTGCTGGTGAGACAGCTGCTTAATGGACTCAAAGCAGGAGCGGACATCTGCACTCAGTTTAGAAATAGAACTGTCACAACGAACTATCCTACCACGCAAATCTGTGAGTGACTGGACATGATGCACTTCAAGATTTTTTATTGCATTGTTGGTAGTCACATGAGCTGCATCTCGTGTTTTGATGGAGGTTTCCAATGCCTAAAATATATATTATCAAAATTTTGTTTTCAAAAGGTAGCATAAATATTGTTGAAAAAATGTAACATGGAGACTAGAATCAAAATTTGTTTATCGAATTCCTATAGATATAAAAGAAAAGTACCATTATTTTTTCATGCCTATAAATATTTTTTTAATAGACATATTATTCAAGATCTGTTATAAAAATTAAAGTAAAATAAATTCTATTCCATCTACAAGTAGTCTTTTGTACATTGAAAATGACGATTTTTAGTTAATTCTGTGTGGGTCTTCATATTGCTCCAAAGGAAGAAGCACAGAGTCCATCACAAAAAATGCTGGGTACATGAGTGGTTGGGGCAGAAACAGCAGTTATGTGATATCCCCCATATCTTGCAGCAGCAAGATGGTGGCAATGGTCCTCTTTATTAAAGGAAGCTTCATGTTTTATGCAATAGCAACATGTGGTTCTGTTAGCGGTGGTAGTTTAAAGCAGAAGTGGGTTTGAATTTAAATGTCAGGTGTTTTATTCCTGTGTTTTTGCATTTTTTAGCACTTTCCTCTTGCAATCATGCCATGTCTTAACTTTTATTTTATTTGTAAAATATACAAAAAAACTTAGGTCTTTTACCATTCAAATACATGGTGTCTTTATAATTTATACCCCGGTAACTGCCACTGGCTGAATGCAAAACAAATTTTAATTTTGCATAATTATTAAAGGGTAAAAAGTTGATTCAAAGATTAAACAATTTGAAAATGAAAAGATTTAAAAAGGAAAATAATTTGAATAAAAAAAATATACAAAACTGATTTGGAATTTGAAGGATTAATTTCAGATTTTGAAGTAGTGAAGCATGACAGATTCTGCCCCCATCCACTGGCAGAATGACTGCTATACCTCAGTAAGATTAAGATAAGGCCTGACCTTATCAACTTTTTTTTTAAATCATATTTTTTTATAGGATTTTATTTCTTTAACATCATTTGGAAAGGGAAAAAATGATTCGAAACATGAATACTTTGGAATTCAAACACTTTCATATGGATTAAGCTTGTATTCTGGACCTAAAACTTGAAAAAGCCACCCCTCTCCATCTGCAGCAGAAGAGTACAGACCTGATCAGACCCCTCCCCCCCAAATTTACGCCACTGGATGATGGTGCTAGACAAAATAAATCAATTTATTTACAGATTAAAAATATACTTTAGGAATTTAAAAAAAAATTTCTTTTGAAATATTTATGACAATAAACTGGATATATTTATAACAATAAACTGGATATATTTATAACAATAAACTTGATATATTTATAACAATAAACTGGATATATTTATAACAATAGACTGGATATATTTATAACAATAGACTGGATATATTTATAACAATAAACTGGTTTCAACAATTTTGAGAACATCTGAATTATTCAAAAACATCTATAGCCCTTTTTTTTTTGCTTTATTTTCACTTTGTTGACATCAGTTTAGAAGGCTTCTAAAGTTTAGAAAAAGAGTTCAAGTGAAAAAAAAAAGATTCTTTTGTTAGGAGGAAGTTTACTTACTGCAATATCCCCATTTAACTTATTGACCACTGATGTTATTGTACGAATGTGTTCTTGTAGGAGTGCCCGTGCTTGTTTTTCCTCATTCCATGATCCCTGTGTAAAATTCAAACTCTCTATGACATCCTCTTTGATCTTGAAAGCTTTATCAATAAGAGCCTGAATTAAATTAAAAAAAAAAAATTGAAAAAGAATGTTTATTTCATAGAACATTAAATACTTCTTTAGAATGTTTTACTTGCCATAACAATGGAGTTCACAATCAAAATATCCAAAATAATCAAAATTGACAATAATTTATTTTAACTATTATAAGCTTGTTAAATTTTATGTCAGATCTATTCCTCTAAATTTTTCTCCATCCCATACTTCTAAAAATCTGTTTTCTTTCAACATATATATCATTTGGATGGGTTAATGACATACAGTATGACGATATCCGTTCTAAGAAAAACCTTAATAGAGATTTTTACTAATGAAGTATATATGTAAAGATGTCACGAGAATAGGTCTCAAATACTGACCAAAGTAAGCTACATTATTAGTTTGAATTTACATTGAATTAAGAGCAAAATAAACAGATACTATGTGATGTTATATATCTTTAAAATTTCTTTAAAATGCAGGATATCATGTACTCATTCATTAAATGTAAAAATTGTTTTTTACAACATAGATGGCACTATTGACATTTAACTGTCATATTTTAGCACTAGTTTTATCTAAAAACTAAGTTCTTTTACAGTGAAAAAATCTCCTTGTGTTCTCAAAAAGAAATATTACATTCAAAATCTCTAGCTAAGCGACAGTATGGCCAAAGTTGTCAAGAAAATCTTGGAATAATTAAGCAGCAAAGAATAGATCTAATAAGCCAATCATGCAAATTCTTCTGCAACGTACAATGTAATTTTAAAATTTCAATAAAACGTTTTTTAAATTTAATGATAATTAGCTTTTACAAATATAACCTGTACTATCCATACCTGAGTGTTTCTTTCTTGCATAGCAAGTCTGTCTTCAATACTATCAATTCGAGAAGGGAGATCATTTCTAATAGGCACTATTTCAGTTATTTGTCTTGGCTGCTGCTGTTCAGCTGTTAATAACTGTCTTGGACTTCCAACTGAGATAGCATTGTATTCATGTGTTGTGTCATAAGGGGCCCTCAGCATCGGGAGATTGGCCCGACGTTGTGACATATTGTAAGCAATTTTCAAAAAATGTTCACTAATTAAAAAAAAAAGTAAAATACTAATAATTTTTACACCAGTCAAGAAGGTAATGATTTTAATTAAACTAATGGTAACTAAATATTGTTAGTAACCAGTCTAATGAATAAAATAATATGACCTTATTCAGTCAGGATTTGAATATTTTTAACTTACAGCTCCAACTCATTCAAACATTAGTTTTGTGTGGTGATAACATTACTTAGTAAAAAATGATATTTAGAAATCCTAATAACTTTATTAACAAGGAAAATTTAATATAAGTCTAAATTATTTAGTAGATGCAAATGTGATGCTTATATTTATTTAATATATATTTAGTATTATAATTGATACATTTAAAATTATTATTATTAAATTATATGACTTCAGACTATGAGTATGAGCTGGCCATAACAATGAATGAAAATGATAAAGTTTTCAAGTTTAAGTAATTGTTTAAATATTGTAGAAAATGTATATCCTGATATCATTGAAAGAATATTTAATAAACTGAGATAAGCTATACTGAAATACTGTCTATAGACTAGTATAGAGACTTATTTTTAAATTTAATTATTTATTTAAACTATTAAAGTGCAGGCCACCCAGAACCAGTTCAGTTTTTCCACCAGAAAACCATGTTCAAATGAAAGTTAAAAATACGTTCTAAACGATAATCTGATAAATAAAATCGCTCTGCTTTCACATTAGAAAATATCAATCTTACAAAATAAATAGTTAAGTGAATCAATGTTTCTTTTTAAGATTTGTTGCTTAGTTCACCACGTCCGCCATTTGTAAACATTAGCTGAAATCTCGAATGTCTATGCGAAAATACCGATATGAAAGTTGAAAGACTAAATTTCGAAAGTTGATATTTTTTCAAATCGGCAGTTCTTTTTATTTTTCGAATTGCTAACATGTTAGAGAATAAACTAAATTTTACGAATTTTATTTTCTCTATTGATAGTTTTGAGCCTATCGTCCGTTAGGTTCATATTGGGGACGCTCATTAATAGCGTTAAAAACTGTAGGGGGGAGTTTTGACATTTTACTTTCAGGATATTGACGCCAAAAATAGAAGCATTCTACTATAATTTAAAGTCATAATTTGTTTATGATTTAAAATCTTAACGTTAAAGTAATTTAAAATGTGTTTAACAAGAAAAATATTATAATACCAAACACAATAACAACAAGCAAAGGATTTGGGTGTTATGATTATGTTTCATTTCGTATATTAGTAAGACGAATCTTAACACCCGACCTATATATCTCTAGTATAGTCATGGTAAACAAAAAATTAACATCCAGTTGGTCTATTAAAGAAAAAATGTTGATACTAGTATGCTTAGGTCCAGTGGCGTAGCGAAAAACTTGGGGGCTCTACAGCAAACTTTTTTCGGTGAGGGGGACACATAAAGTCCAGAGAACTTTTCCCCTTATAATTATGGTTAAGCTATACATAGACAATATAATCATTTAATTCATTTCTTTATATTGTAAAAAGTGAAAATATACAAGATAACATGTTAGCCGTAATTAGATATCTCTCTTTATAACAATATAGCATTTTTTTTAAATAAGCAATTTATTCATAGACTATGTGGAGCACACCATAATGTAATGTTTTAAATTATATAATACAATTTGTATTACACATCGTATTACAATTACTGTGTTAAACCAACATAATATATACTATTATTGAGATAAGCCCATATTAATTAATATTATCATAAGATTATGAACAGGCTCTTCCTTAAACTTACGCTACTGCCTGTCAGCCACGTTGCGTGAAAATTCTACAACAGGGGCCAGGCAATAGCAGGGGGGGGGGCAGGTAATACATTCTACTAAGTAGAGTAAATAAGCAGAGGGGGCCAGACAAAACGCAGGGGGGGGGCGGCCCCCCGCACGCTACGGGCCTGCTGCCTGTGTTCCACATTAAAAGTGCTCCCTTCTTGTATCATGTTTCGATGGCACCAAAGTTATTTTGCAAAGGCGCTGAATATTAATCTTTAAAGTTATCGGATAAATAAACGTGCTTTTTAATTTTTTTTAAAGAGACGAAACAAATCTAAACTAATTTTTTAGTTATCGGACAATTCAACTTACTAGTTATCAAAAATGTAAAAAAAAACAACAACTACCAATTAACTTTTTAAAAGTTTTACATCCACGGACACGTTTCTCATTTGAGAAAGTTAATAAATATATTGTCACATATATATAGGCTAGTGCGAACAGTGTAGGAAGGTGGCGGGCTGATTTGCTACACGCTGCAAGATCAAAGCAAAAACTTGCGATCTAGGTTAGCCAAGCAGTGGCACGAACCACTGTTTACAATCCCATAATCCGCTAAAAATGGCACATCTTTTAGTTGAACATTTTAAGTGAGTTGGCGGAAAGCGACTTGATGCGACAGTCTGAGAATAACTTGGAATTTAGATGTTATTCAAAAATAATAAAAGTAAGACTGTGCAATGGAATATTGGGATTATTTTGCGTACTTAGTGCAGTGGTTTTGTTCTAACGGAAAATATTCATTAAGTTAAATTACATTTTTCGCTTTAAATTTAAAAATTAGACTCAGACTGTACTGTGTTTTAGTGTTTACATTCAGTTATTTCCGTGTAACAAGTAGTTTTTTTTTTTTAGTGTTTAACTTTACGGACAGGCTACGCTTACGTCAAGACGTAATTCGTATTTTTTTTTCCGGCTTACGTCAATAGATATAATAATAGAAGGCGCTTGACGTAAGCGTAGCCACTTCATTAACTTTATTCATTCCGTGATACTTTTCAATGATTATTACATGTTGGTTTAAAAAAAAAAAACCTTTTTATTTTAGTTTAAGTACTAAAAAGGAGAAAAAATATAGTTTAAATACTCATATTATATTGATTATTGTCTTACTCTTAGGCTTAGTCGGCTTAGAGGCTTAGTCCTAGCCTTAGACTTTTATCAAAATAAACATCAACACTCAGTATGAGTATTACTAAAAAAAAAATGTTATCATATAATTATCAAGAATATGTTAATGAAAGTTTTATATAATACATTCTCAATACTGAACAGTAGTATATAATAAAAATTGGAGATAGTGCTACTTTCACATAATTTTTTATGACATATTTTGGAGATCTCATATTAAAATTGATATTAATTTTTTGTTCCATATTTATTATCTGTATAAGTGTATAAATAAAGTTAAGTCTAAGTTTTAATTTAGTGACCTTTAATAAATACTATAGGCCTATTATATACACATGATTTAAATCTATTGTAGTTAACAACTTCTGAAACCTGGGATCAAGTTTTTCATTTAGTTACATTTAATTGCATTCATGAAGTTGGACTGTCAAGTTTTTCTGTGAAATCTGTGTCAAGTGTTTTATTCATAATTACAATATTGGATAAACATACAAAATGGAAAGTTCTGACGCTCCTAAACCTCATTACAGAAGTAAGTATTACAGATTTAATCATATTATAGTATAATTATTTGTTACTGTGAACATTAAGCATCACTGCCCTGAACATGCTTATATGTATAACTTTTTTATAGCAAGATACATATTTATAAAAAAAAACATTGTGGTATATGACCAGCTTAAGCTGTTAAAAATTAATTTTTACACATTTATTTTGAAAATAACTGCCATGCCCGAGTGACTTTTAAAAATAATTTACAAAATTTAGCATTGGAAGATGAAAGGCTTACAGCTGACGAAATGGATGAGCAACGAAAAAGAAACATTGCCTATGAATATCTTTGTCATTTGGAGGAAGCAAAAATGTAAGTCTTGTTTGTTATTTTTTGGAATTCATTTACATTTGCTTAGGTTCTAGCCACTGAGTCAGATAATGTGACGATGTGTAGACAAGGACTTGGGGAGCAGATAGTGGATTTTTTTTTGCATTTTTGATCATTGAAGTGTTTTAAAACGTATTCTTTGCCTTATTTTCAAACTATATCTTCTTCATATGATAACAGTTACTATTAATAATTAGCACATGGAAAATAATTAATATTCATGAATAAAAAAAGGGAATGAATTAAACAAAATGTTTTTTTTAAAAGTTAAATGTGAAAAGGCTGATCTGTCTGACAACACTGAAATCTTACATGTTTTTTTATAGTAATCATGTCACTTTATTTAATTCTGTTAAATTGAAAAACTCACAGAATGAACATGTCCTATGAAAAAAATATAGTCTATAAAGACTATAGAAGCATTTTAGCTTTTATTTGGTCAGAATCTAACATTTAATCTGTAAATCTGGGTTGCATAACCTTTTTATCCCTGTCATCTACATTACATGTTCTAGATAAGGCAACCACCAGTCTGATTTATATCAATATATTTATGAAGAAATAAAATATATATTTTATAAATATATATATACTTAATCTCACATGCAATTTGTTGTGCACCTCTTCTTTAAATGATATTAAATAACACATGTTTTTAGCTCTCACTCCTGCCCCATTGGGACTTGTGAGAGACTTGGTTTCTTTAATGAGGTCATGAAGTTGTATTAGTAATGTGCACCAGTCAAATATAACCAGGTCATTTTATTATGTGCTGTTAGTTCATTTAATGGATTTCAATCTGCCTTGTTTTTTTTTGCTCAGTCTTTTACTGCTGTCTTTGTAGAGTTCATCTTGTGCGACCCTACCTTTTATCAGATAAGTTATTTCTGAAGGGGAGAAACACATTTTATATTGTATGATTGTAATGTAGTGAGATTTTCTTAGAATATTTTATCTGGTGACTGGATATGGTCTAAATTACTATTTTTTCATCTAATTCAATGTTGTTCTTTTCCCCAAATAAAAATCAGAGGATAAACTTCTTTCCACCTCCCATCCAAAAAAAAAAGAATATAAGTACTAATATATATATATTTAAATGTCTGACACTGGGCCCTAAAGTTAAAGCAATATTTTTCTATCTGTTTTTTCTTTTAATGTTTTGTTTTAATCGTCAATCAGTTTGAAGATATTTGATACTGATGACGTCAATCAGTTTGAAGATATTTGATACTGATGACGTCAATCAGTTTGAAGATATTTGATACTGATGACACCTAGTACAGTTAGAAGATATTTGATACTGATGACACCTAGTACAGTAATGGTACAGCTTAAGTTGATAGGTAGGAAAGTAAATGTCAGATGTCTGGACATCAGTTGTCTTATGTATTTTATAACGATATGTCAGATGTCTGGACATCAGTTGTCTTATGTATTTTATAACGATATTGATTGAAGACCACATTTTCTTTTTTTTTATATCTAAACAACATTATCAACATTTTTATGTTCTTGGCTTGAAACAAGATGTACAGTGTCACCAGACATACCTGCCATTCTGCGATTTTGCATTTATGTTAGATATAAGTTCACTGTTACTAGTGTCAAGCAGCCCTGGTCATATATTGGTCAGTATGTCTTTTACAGCCTTTCTCTGTTGTATAATGTAAATATGCAGACAACATAAGGCTTTATTTCATCATGCCATATTTTTTTTTTTGCTTGTTTACAGACTTGAGTAACTCTGGCAACTAAATATTGATTTGTTTACCTCCATGAAATTATTAATTTATCGAGACCTTTCCACTCTTGCTCCTATCAGGTGTGAGAATAATTGAGTGTCTGTGACTCAGACTGATAATTGCTCTACAGCGAGACTGTGTGTCTGTGTCCTCTAGGCTGTTTGAATCCAGTCATGAATCATTTCACAGCCTTAGTTGTGTTGTCCTACTCACCAGTGACCAATGGAGCCATTCTCTCTTTTCTGTGCTACAACTAACCCCCCCCCTCCCCCATTATTTTGGAAAGTGGACCCTCTTAAGTTGAATGGTCAGTTAGGTCATTCACAATGGCGTTGTCCCTCCCTCCCCACACTACCAAAGTGCAACAGACTATTCAACAAAATGCATAGCCTCGTCCAATGTCGTTGTGTACCTGTGCCTTTGTTCCCAGGCCGTGTCTCTGCTGGTGTACCGTTGTGGCACCACCTTTGAAATGAATGGTGTTGTCGTTAGTTCATAAAGTGCATGGACTCACGAGTGAGAACACGTCATTACATTTGGTCGTTTGATCGTCGACTCGTGAAAAAAAAAACAAACGTTGTGGCTGAACTTTTATGGGCAATTGCTCCCCTAGTCCTTGTCTACACATCGTCACATGACACACAACTCATACACCAGTAAACAAACCAACCTGTTGACATCTGTAGTGGGAGGGGCGGGGTAGCTGACTACACAGTCCGTTACACTATCAGTAGGATGTTGTTGCTGAGCTTTCGGTGTAACGAAACTCTCTTTGCAACAGTTCTATTACCTTTACAGCTGTTGTATCTTGATGTAAACTAGTATATGTGTTTGCACAATTCATTGAGTGACAACACAGGGCAACCTGTTTTTCTATCTTACCAGCCACACTGTTACAAACGGATCTTATTACAACCATTATAAATATCGATTTTATTAATTACATTAACCACTCATATCTGTCGAGAAACATACCATGTTTAAAACAGGAAGGGATGTACATTCAAAATAATCTCAATACAGAAATTCCCCACCACCCCACCTCCCCGGCCATCGTGCGCTTGGTCATGGCAATGAAAATTTGTATAGGCGAGGATGTTTAAAATATACTGGACAGTAGGGTGAATTATTCACTGGTAGGTCTGTGTGTAACTTGTGATGTATGATGCATCACGTAACGGTGGCCTATGTGTATGTCAGCGACAGCGTGTTCATTTCCCTCACTACTTTCAAGTAGTCCCCCCCTCAATCTGCATAATGTGTGTGTGTGTCACTTCTGACCCAGGTGATTCATGCCCTGACGCACACAACACTCTAGTGCCAATGTGTACAACACATTTCCAAATTTTGTTTCAATGTATACATTTTTTTTATCCATTCATATCCCCCTCCCCAGTTTTCGCATACTGTGTTGGAGCGGTTTTGTCGTCTGCTCGCTTATCTTGTCTGCTTCTCTGTGGCTTTCACTTTTGGCTGCCTACCGTTTGGGCGGAAGTGGGTTTAGAGTGGCTACAATGAAGAGTTGACTTGGCGAGCTACATTTAATGTCGATGAATAGGACAGTGTGACATATATAGCAGATAGATAGATAGTGTGTGTGTTACTTATGATTGGATACGTCCGTAGAGGACGAGTGCCAGACGCGGTGTTAAATATTGTCCCACTCTATACTACTTCATACAATTGTCTGATGAGAATGTATGAATCGGTGAAGGAGAATAGTTGTGTACATGAAGTTATTTGATGACATATGAACGTTTGAAATTTTGTGGTTTGATGCTAGTTAAGATGCACACTTGCAGATTTGTATTTATCGATGGAAAATCAGGTGTTGGGTCGCGGACCACCACCAGGCCCATAGTGTGTGTGTGTGTTGGGGGGCAGGGATCTGCGTTTTGTCTGGCCCCCTCTGCTTGTTTGCTCTAAGTAACATTTATTTCCTCCCCTCCCTGCTATGGCCAGGCCCCTGCTATAGAATGCCAGGCCCCTGCTATAGAATGCCAGGCCCCTGCTGTAGAATGCCAGGCCCCTGCTATAGAATGCCAGGCCCCTGCTATAGAATGCCAGGCCCCTGCTGTATAATGCCAGCCCCCTGCTGTAGAATGCCTGGCCCCTGCTGTAGAATGTCTGAACCCTGCTATAGAATGCCAGGCCCCTGCTATAGAATGCCAGGCCCCTGCTGTATAATGCCAGGCCCCTGCTGTAGAATGCCTGGCCCCTGCTATAGAATGCCAGGCCCCTGCTGTAGAATGCCAGGCCCCTGCTATAGAATGCCAGGCCCCTGCTGTAGAATGCCTGGCCCCTGCTGTAGAATGCCTGGCCCCTGCTATAGAATGCCTGAACCCTGCTATAGAATGCCAGGCCCTGCTGTAGAATGCCAGGCCCCTGCTGTAGAATGCCAGGCCCCTGCTGTAGAATGCCAGGTCCCTGCTATAGAATACCTGGCCCCTGCTGTAGAATTTTCACGCTACGAGGCTGACCACCACACTCCTTCCTCCATGATGAGGCAACAAACATTTGTTAGTCATCCCGCCGACACATTATGGCTGTGAATGTAATCGACACCAACAGATATTGTTCAGTACAGAAGATGTGTACAAATAAGCTGTAAGCTCCAGTGAAATGTGTCACATTCAACATTTAGACCTGACACGCACACACACACACACACAATGTCTGCAGATGTTTTTAGCTGAAACCATTTGCTGTACATTTTAAACGTCATTTCAAGAAGTAAAAACTTTTGTTCACGTCTTGTATCACTTCAGCTGTCTCTCCACAATCCAACCAGACTTGCATTGTTTGCGTGGCTCAGAAAGCCACCTCATTTAAAAAAAAAAATTTTTTTTGTGTGTTGTGTCAATACGGCGTGACCTGTCCTCCACATTCTTCAGTACATGTACTCTGATCAAATACTGACCCCTCCCCCCTTTTCTCATGTAACACACAGCGTGCCCTTGACTTGTTCATGTGGTGCGTTTCTCAGCGTGTGCTGGTGGGATGTGAACGGAAGTGCGGAAGTAGAGATTACCATCAAGTTTGTCATTGGTGGGCTAGTGATCACACACTCACACACATTGTATGTTTTTTGACGTGTCCCGTTGGTATTAATTATTGCTTCATGTCATACCCCCCTTCTCTCATCCACACGTTATATGTACATCACCGCATTTATTAAAACATCTCAATTTAAGAACTTAAATTGGGGACGTAAAGGCTCGATGGGCGTTGTTCTACCAGACAATACCTTCGTGTGTCTTGGCTACAGAAACAGGTGAATTCTAACTACCAGACAATACCTTCGCGTGTCTTGGCTACAGAAACAGGTGAATTCTAACTACCAGACAATACCTTCGTGTGTCTTGGCTACAGAAAATGGTGAATTCTAACTACCAGACAATACCTTCGTGTGTCTTGGCTACAGAAACAGGTGAATTCTAAACTTCATTTGCCCCGATGGCCTTTTAGGGCTATGAGAATTTATTATTATAACTAAGTTATGGTGGCGACACATCATGTACATCTACAGCTTACAGTTTTTCTTTGATATTATAAAAAAAAATCAGTTTCACTCTATTTCCCATCAATGTCGTGTGAACCCATTTGATTCCAGCATCTACAATTACCAAACACGTTCTTGACAGTGTTGTGCGTGCTACTAGTGCATGTTGAGCCGTATTGATATGACCTAGTATACATAAATCTTCAGCTTACATATCTACATGAGTAACTAGTCTGTATCTACATCTGATATATACATGAGTAACTAGGCTGTGTCTACATCTGATATATACATGAGTAACTAGGCTGTATCTACATCTGATATATACATGAGTAACTAGGCTGTATCTACATCTGATATATACATGAGTAACTAGGCTGTATCTACATCTGATATATAAATGAGTGACTGGGCTGTATCTACATCTGATATATACATGAGTAACTAGGCTGTATCTACATCTGATATCTCTACATGAGTAACTAGGCTGTACCTAAATCTAATATATACATGAGATACTAGGCTGTATCTACATCTGATATATACATGAGTGACTGGGCTGTATCTACATCTGATATATACATGAGTAACTAGGCTGTATCTACATCTGATATATACATGAGTAACTAGGCTGTACCTACATCTAATATATACATGAGTAACTAGGCTGTATCTACATCTGATATCTCTACATGAGTAACTAGGCTGTATCTACATCTGATATATACATGAGTAACTAGGCTGTATCTACATCTGATATATACATGAGTAACTAGGCTGTATCTACATCTGATATATACATGAGTAACTAGGCTGTATCTACATCTAATATATACATGAGTAACTAGGCTGTATCTACATCTGATATATCTACATTAGTGACTAGGCTGTACCTACATCTGATATATACATGAGTAACTAGGCTGTATCTACATCTGATATATCTACATTAGTGACTAGGCTGTATCTACATCTGATATATACATGAGTAACTAGGCTGTATCTACATCTGATATATACATGAGTAACTAGGCTGTACCTACATCTAATATATACATGAGTAACTAGGCTGTATCTACATCTGATATTTCTACATGAGTAACTAGGCTGTATCTACATCTGATATATACATGAGTAACTAGGCTGTATCTACATCTGATATATACATGAGTAACTAGGCTGTATCTACATCTGATATATACATGAGTAACTAGGCTGTATCTACATCTGATATATACATGAGTAACTAGGCTGTATCTACATCTGATATCTCTACATGAATAACTAGGCTGTATCTACATCTGATATATACATGAGTGACTGGGCTGTATCTACATCTGATATATACATGAGATACTAGGCTGTATCTACATCTGATATATAAATGAGATACTAGGCTGTATCTACATCTGATATATACATGAGATACTAGGCTGTATCTACATCTGATATATACATGAGTAACGGCTGTATCTACATCTGATATATAAATGAGATACTAGGCTGTATCTACATCTGATATATACATGAGATACTAGGCTGTATCTACATCTGATATATAAATGAGATACTAGGCTGTATCTACATCTGATATATACATGAGTAACGGCTGTATCTACATCTGATATATAAATGAGATACTAGGCTGTATCTACACCTGATATATACATGAGATACTAGGCTGTATCTACACCTGATATATACATGGGATACTAGGCTGTATCTACATCTGATATATACATGAGTAACTAGGCTGTACCTACATCTGATATATAAATGAGTAACTAGGCTGTATCTACATCTGATATATACATGAGTGACTGGGCTGTATCTATATCTGATATATACATGAGTAACTAGGCTGTACCTACATCTGATATATACATGAGTAACTAGGCTGTATCTACATCTGATATATACATGAGTAACTAGGCTGTATCTACATCTGATATCTCTACATGAGATACTAGGCTGTATCTACATCTGATATATAAATGAGATACTAGGCTGTATCTACATCTGATATATACATGAGATACTAGGCTGTATCTACATCTGATATATACATGAGTAACGGCTGTATCTACATCTGATATATAAATGAGATACTAGGCTGTATCTACATCTGATATATACATGAGATACTAGGCTGTATCTACATCTGATATATAAATGAGATACTAGGCTGTATCTACATCTGATATATACATGAGTAACGGCTGTATCTACATCTGATATATAAATGAGATACTAGGCTGTATCTACACCTGATATATGCATGAGATACTAGGCTGTATCTACACCTGATATATACATGGGATACTAGGCTGTATCTACATCTGATATATACATGAGTAACTAGGCTGTACCTACATCTGATATATAAATGAGTAACTAGGCTGTATCTACATCTGATATATCTACATGAGTAACTAGGCTGTATCTACATCTGATATATACATGAGATACTAGGCTGTATCTACATCTGATATCTCTACATGAGATACTAGGCTGTATCTACATCTGATATATACATGAGTAACTAGGCTGTATCTACATCAGATAATATCCTGGGTAGCACGGCATTAGATCGATCAGTCCAAATTCCGGTTTTTTAAAATATTGTAGTTGATATTTTGTAAATACATGTATTGTAGTTGATATTTTGTAAATTTAGTAAGGGGAAAAACTGACTCAATGGAAGCTGCACTCAACCAACAGCCACACGCATCTCAAAGAGCCATATTTGGTCATCGTCCTATTACGCATCGTTGAAGGTCATGACCTGTGTGTAAAGGTGAACTCCACCGATTTAGCTTTTGAAGTCTCGATGAAGTGATAACATTCATGTAAAGATGTCTGTCACTGTTTTATTATGCACACAGTGACGTAATGTTTATAGAAGACGACCCAATAGACACATGTGTCATTATAATAGTGAACTTTTTTACTGTCTGTCCTCACTGTTGATGGTGTGTGTGGTAATTAGTCCATTCAAGGCTACTCGTGGTGATGGTCGGGACCAGTGGCCGACTACATCCACTTTACAGTTTCAGTGACCACATGTCCAGTTCCGTGCACATTGTTATTGGACGAATAATTGAAATAGATACGTCATATGCGACATGTGCTTCTAATTGGTCACTTCTACGTAATATAGTAACACACAGACACATTTATACAGATGTCTTATCTACACATACGCTTATATACACAGATCCCATGTCTACTCTTACACATCTCTGTACACAGATCCCATGTCTACTCTTACACATCTCTGTACACAGATCCCAAGTCTACTCTTACACATCTCTGTACACAGATCCCATGTCTACTCTTACACATCTCTGTACACAGATCCCATGTCTACACACATCTCTGTACACAGATCCCATGTCTACACACATCTCTGTACACAGATCCCAAGTCTACTCTTACACATCTCTGTACACAGACCCCAAGTCTACTCTTACACATCTCTGTACACAGACCCCAAGTCTACTCTTACACATCTCTGTACACAGACCCCAAGTCTACTCTTACACATCTCTGTACACAGATCCCAAGTCTACTCTTACACATCTCTGTACACAGATCCCATGTCTACTCTTACACATCTCTGTACACAGATCCCAAGTCTACTCTTACACATCTCTGTACACAGATCCCATGTCTACACACATCTCTGTACACAGATCCCATGTCTACTCTTACACATCTCTGTACACAGATCCCAAGTCTACTCTTACACATCTCTGTACACAGACCCCAAGTCTACTCTTACACATCTCTGTACACAGACCCCAAGTCTACTCTTACACATCTCTGTACACAGACCCCAAGTCTACTCTTACACATCTCTGTACACAGATCCCAAGTCTACTCTTACACATCTCTGTACACAGATCCCAAGTCTACTCTTACACATCTCTGTACACAGACCCCAAGTCTACTCTTACACATCTCTGTACACAGATCCCATGTCTACTCTTACACATCTCTGTACACAGATCCCAAGTCTACTCTTACACATCTCTGTACACAGATCCCAAGTCTACTCTTACACATCTCTGTACACAGATCCCATGTCTACACACATCTCTGTACACAGACCCCAAGTCTACTCTTACACATCTCTGTACACAGATCCCAAGTCTACTCTTACACATCTCTGTACACAGACCCCAAGTCTACTCTTACACATCTCTGTACACAGATCCCATGTCTACTCTTACACATCTCTGTACACAGATCCCAAGTCTACTCTTACACATCTCTGTACACAGATCCCAAGTCTACTCTTACACATCTCTGTACACAGATCCCAAGTCTACTCTTACACATCTCTGTACACAGATCCCATGTCTACACACATCTCTGTACACAGATCCCATGTCTACACACATCTCTGTACACAGATCCCAAGTCTACTCTTACACATCTCTGTACACAGACCCCAAGTCTACACACATACTTTTACAATGTCTACACATACATCTATGTACACACATCTATAAATACTTTTACAATGTCCACACAAACATCTATGTACACACATCTATAAATACTTTTACAATGTCTACACATACATCTATGTACACACATCTATAAATACTTTTACAACGTCTACACATACATCTATGTACACACATCTATAAATACTTTTACAATGTCTACACATACATCTATGTACACACATCTATAAATCCTTTTCAATGTTCACACAAACAACTATGTACACACATCTATAAATACTTTTACAATGTCTACACATACATCTATGTACACACATCTATAAATACTTTTACAACGTCTACACATACATCTATGTACACACATCTATAAATACTTTTACAATGTCTACACATACATCTATGTACACACATCTATAAATACTTTTACAACGTCTACACATACATCTATGTACACACATCTATAAATACTTTTACAATGTCTACACATACATCTATGTACACACATCTATAAATCCTTTTCAATGTTCACACAAACAACTATGTACACACATCTATAAATACTTTTACAATGTCTACACATACATCTATGTACACAGATGTCTCCACACACACACACACACACACGTCATGTCCCCCCCCCCCCAATCAACTTTAAATCCTGTACTATGTTCTGACTCGCCCATTATACAATTCACAGACCACAAACACAAACGAGACAACACACGGCTGTCTGTGTCACGTGGGCAATTGTGTCTGTCAATTTATAGTTAATTTTTTATAATGTAGGTTCTCTTTTAGCTATAAATATACACTTTGACAGAACATGTTTGTTTTTTTACGTCCTATGTGTTCACGAATAGTTTTAATTTGCTGTCTCAGCTGATATCATGTCAACTTTTAGAAAGTTGTAGTGATATGTGGTAGTTTGAATTTACATTTGTAAAGTGTTGTATTTTTTATGAGGTGCCATATTTAAACCTTTTTCTTGAAAAACAAGTAATTATAAAAATAGTATTGTAGAATGTAGGTGAATGCATTATGGACATAACGATAAATAGTGTTGTAGAATGTAGGTGAATGCATTATGGACATAGCGATAAATAGTGTTGTAGAATGCATGTGAATGCATTATGGACATAGCGATAAATAGTGTTGTAGAATGTAGGTGAATGCATTATGGACATAGCGATAAATTATCATAGCCTAGTTCATGTATAAACAATAACATTTTATTCCGACAATCAAATAACAGAATGATTGACATGTAGACGTAGCTACATATTTAATAAATCACATCAGGTCACATTGACCGTTCCCATCTATTTGTAAGGTCCACAGCTTTTTAACATTTTAAAATTGAAGTCCAGTTCTTCATTGTAATCTGTGGCGTGAAGTGTCATCCTAATAAGTTGTCTTTTTGAAGTTTTAAATCATCGAAGTGTGATAACTAGACTAGAGGGGAAGGTGTGTGTCGGGTTGGTTGGGGTGGGGAGGGGGGGGTTCAGAATAGATTATCGAAGTCGAGCTACTTGTTTACATTTCTAGTTGGGAAGGTTTGGTCATTCGATTTGGTATTTGATCATTTCTCCAAGGGTCAACATTTTTGACACTCTCTGGTCTTCTGAATACACTGAGCTAAACTCTTCAATCGAGCTATTGGTTTCTCTATGTATCGAGCTATTGGTTTCTCTCCGTATCGAGCTATTGGTTTCTCTATATATCGAGCTATTGGTTTCTCTCCGTATCGAGCTATTGGTTTCTCTCCGTATCGAGCAATTGGTTTCTCTATGTATCGAGCTATTGGTTTCTCTATGTATCGAGCTATTGGTTTCTCTCCGTATCGAGCTATTGGTTTCTCTATGTATCGAGCTATTGGTTTCTCTATGTATCGAGCTATTGGTTTCTCTCCGTATCGAGCTATTGGTTTCTCTATGTATCGAGCTATTGGTTTCTCTATGTATCGAGCTATTGGTTTCTCTCCGTATCGAGCAATTGGTTTCTCTCCGTATCGAGCTATTGGTTTCTCTCCGTATCGAGCTATTGGTTTCTCTATATATCGAGCTATTGGTTTCTCTATGTATCGAGCTATTGGTTTCTCTCCGTATCGAAAAACTGGTATATTTCTGTATCGAGCAATAGGTTTCTTTCTGTATCGAGCAATTGGTTTCTCTTTGTATCATGCTATTGGCTTTTCTCTGTAACATCCATTTTGTTTTTTCAGTTAATATGTGCAACGTGGCAATACATTCTGTTGAATTAAAGTAAACATCGGATTGCAGCATGCTCCTCTCTCCCCTCTCCGACCCATTTATTTTAAGACTCGCTCTAGTTAGAGGAAACATTGAATGATGATATAGATCTCATCATTATTATTATTTCATTTAGGAATATGTGGGACGTGAATTTCAGAACTTAATTTCAATTCCAGTGGCTGTATCTCTTTGTTGAAATTGTACATGATAACTAAGTAATACATGGGCGGCACCCATATCATGAGGTTGGTGAGAAGTAATACATGGGCGGCACCCATATCATGAGGTTTGTGGCCCCCGCATCATGAGGTTGGTGAGAAGTGATACATGGGCGGCACCCATATCATGAGGTTTGTGGCCCCCGCATCATGAGGTTGGTGAGAAGTGATACATGGGCGGCACCCATATCATGAGGTTTGTGGCCCCCGCATCATGAGGTTGGTGAGAAGTAATACATGGGCGGCACCCATATCATGAGGTTTGTGGCCCCCGCATCATGAGGTTGGTGAGAAGTAATACATGGGCGGCACCCATATCATGAGGTTTGTGGCCCCCGCATCATGAGGTTGGTGAGAAGTGATACATGGGCGGCACCCATATCATGAGGTTTGTGGCCCCCGCATCATGAGGTTGGTGAGAAGTGATACATGGGTGGCCCCCGCATCATGAGGTTGGTGAGAAGTGATACATGGGCGGCACCCATATCATGAGGTTTGTGGCCCCCGCATCATGAGGTTGGTGAGAAGTAATACATGGGCGGCACCCATATCATGAGGTTTGTGGCCCCCGCATCATGAGGTTGGTGAGAAGTGATACATGGGCGGCACCCATATCATGAGGTTTGTGGCCCCCGCATCATGAGGTTGGTGAGAAGTAATACATGGGCGGCACCCATATCATGAGGTTTGTGGCCCCCGCATCATGAGGTTGGTGAGAAGTGATACATGGGCGGCACCCATATCATGAGGTTTGTGGCCCCCGCATCATGAGGTTGGTGAGAAGTAATACATGGGCGGCACCCATATCATGAGGTTTGTGGCCCCCGCATCATGAGGTTGGTGAGAAGTGATACATGGGTGGCCCCCGCATCATGAGGTTGGTGAGGAGTGATACATGGGTGGCCCCCGCATCATGAGGTTGGTGAGGAGTGATACAGATTAAAGAAAACAAAAACTGGCTCATTGGGAGCCGTATTGAAGGGCCGCAGGCGACTTTAAGAGCCACCTTTTACCGTTTGATTGTGAAATCAATTCCAATAAATCGTCTGCAAACTTTCAAAAACCATAGCATCAGATTAGGTATCTCGTGATACTACTTTAATTATGATATCCATTATTAGTGCAGTTATTATTCCATTGACCCCCAGTCTGTGGTCGGATGGTAAGCAGTAGAGAATCTACAGTCTCACTTTTTACAAAAGTCTTTCGGGTTTGAATACGTCGTCAGGAATGACGGTGAACTGACAGTGTCAAAATACACTCGTTTGGATTAGCAGCTGTGAATATCGGCGATTGGTTTTTTTGTAGTGATAGCCGCAGATTAAGGCTAGCCGCAGCTCTCCCTGACACGTAAAATGTGAAGGTGATAGCCGCAGATTAAGGTGAGCCACAGCTCTCTCTGACACGTACAATGTGAAGGTGAATCGAGTTAAGAAGGATAATCAGATTATTGCCCCTGACTCAAACAATTTTCAAAAGGTGTTTGACGTTTTGTTTGATTCTATTGATCCAATTATCGACATTCTGTTTGTTTAGTGTGCAACTTGTTTGCTTACAGTTCTGTTCTATTTTTTGAAGACTTATTTCCCCATTTTGTTTTGTTAAAAATGCAACAACAGAACTTTAATGAGTTTTCAAGCTTAAATTTGGTCCGTGTTTTTAAATGTGTGGGTTAGTTATATCGAGCAAATGGCGAGCGCCGACCTTCACCCCCACCCTTCGAAATATTGTTAGTAAAGGAAGATAAATTACTTGTCTCTTTGGGTCTATTGTTAGCTCCAGATTGATGCCCCCTTGTCTCATAAACTATTGTTAGCAACCGGTTTATGTCCCATGATGTTGCTCAATGCTGATACTTTCTTTTACAAGAAAAATGCTGCTGAGTCGCGCATTAAGCATTGGTAAGATAATTAATTGCCGTGTAAGATAGTCCAATGTGTATCCCGTACCGCCTGTATAAGATACTCCAATGTGTATCCCTTACCGTTGTCAGTTCGCCTCCAACTCCTTGTTCACACACCATTCTATCATACTACAGGTAACAGATATGACATAAATGTCATTTTGTTTGATAATCTAACCACAATTGACACACAGAGTAAACCAGACAAGGGCAACCTACAGTCCCCTCAGGTCGTCTCACCCGGCCAGCTACATCAATGACATTTACATTTCTACAAACACTCCACACATCTGTTCACGGTCCAAATACTCACAATTGAGGACCCATTGTGGTCCGCGGTTTACAAAGTGTGCCCACCCCTGGAGTAGACTGTTCCTAGTTCTATAATGTTGGGAGTAGTTTGTTCGTTTTTAAACATGGCTGTTTGTTTTATAGACAGTTATTCCCAATTGTTTATTTCTTCACGAAGTAGAAAGTTTGGGTACCCCCCCCCCCCCTCAGCTAAAGCTGTTTATCACCATTATCTAAAATGGTGTGTGTATGTGTGTGTGTGTGGGGTCTTTATTAGGCAGTTGTTTGTGAACCAGAGAGTGACGTTTCCTTGACGTCTACTTGACACTTGGCCTGTTGTTGTCAACTCAACACGGTGTTGCTCCGTTGTTTTCTTCTGGTGTGTTCACCACAGAGTAAACAAATATACCCCCCCCCTCCCCAATTCTGTTTGTTAGTGGTACAGCAACAACAACCAATTGTTCTCATCTTTTAGGTATCTAATAACAAAACACAACTTAATCTCACACATTGTAGTGAAAGATATATTTGTTGTTTTACCTTTTATTAAAAAAAAAAAATTCCCAGTGACGATGAATGATTTCTAAAATCTACAGAATTCCCAAAGGCTACTAAATGATTCATGCCAGCCCCGCCTACTTTCATTTACGTGCTAGCCAAAAATAGATTTTTTTCTAACCAAACACTGAAGTTGCACAACTGTGTACGCGACATTAGTTGATTTTGTGTGTACACTTTACTGTTTCATATGATTAAGTGATATACTAGTTTAGTTGCTCATAAGAATACTACATGATAGCGTAGGACATTTTTGTTTTGTTGAACTTGTCAGTTTAACGTGATCGCGCCAATTTAATGCGTGTATTTGAGACTCAAACAACCAAACTCTCGCCCTCAGCTACGACGGAATGGCGGGAAATTCCCCACGCAAACACGAAATGTGTGCGGTGTATGATTTCCTCAGAGAAAGCAGTTATTGTTCTAAAAAATTCCTATATTGATTCGAATTGTTAGAGATAACCTAATATTAAAAAAAAAAAACTTTTCTATTTATTGATTTATTTGTATTCCATCATCCAACTTTTCGCCTGTATAAATACGTGGTTTATGGTGTCATTTTTTTATATTCAACCTGCTCACTACCCCCTCACATAATTTCAGTCATGCCTCTATAATTACATGGTCTAATCCACAAACTTTATTTACAATAAAAAAAAAATCACTAGATGGGCAAGTCTTAATTTTTTTGTACAAGTATCGAACCAAAGCACGTTTTTAAGGCCAGTAAAATATCACTTCTATCTGATGCGATATATCATTACAACTAATGACCATGTGTCCGCGATGTATCATTACAACTAATCACCATGTGTCCGCGATGTATCATTACAACTTGTGTCCACAGAATTATAAAAATAATAAAAATATCAACTTCACCCTGTAACGTTGTATAAATAAAGAACTTCATTACCTACTTCCCGTAGAGTTTTGAAGTCAACAACTACAGACAACAATAAACACACCCAGTATTATGGTCAACAACTACAGACAACAATAAACACACCCAGTATTATGGTCAACAACTACAAACAACAATAAACACACCCAGTATTATGGTCAACAACTACAGACAGCAATAAACACACCCAGTATTATGGTCAACAACTACAGACAGCAATAAACACACCCATTATTATGGTCAACAACTACAGACACCAATAAACACACCCAGTATTATGGTCAACAACTACAGACACCAATAAACACACCCAGTATTATGGTCAACAACTACAGACAACAATAAACACACCCAGTATTATGGTCAACAACTACAGACAAAAACACACCCAGTATTATGGTCAACAACTACAGACAACAATAAACACACTCAGTATTATGTTTGGCGCTGGCTCCTCGACCGTCATATGACGGACGATGTATTTTTTTTTACCGCTTCCGTCAACAGAATGAACTCTTATGATGTAAAATTATAAATGCAGTTTATATCATGATATTATTACTTACACAATGATGGTGCTCAAAATCGGCGATCGTTTTAACACAATTAAAGAGTAAACAGAATGAATGAGAACTCTTATTTACTGCAGACGTTGATGACGTCATTTACTGTTAAAAATCGGAGATATTTTTTTTTTCGGGGACCATAAATAGATATTGCTGCACACCCTAACCCTATCCCTAACCCTATCCCCAACCCCAACCCTAACCCCAACCCCAACCCCAACCCCAACCCTAATCCTATCCCTAACCCTAATCCTATCCCTAACCCTAATCCTAACCCTAATCCTATCCCTAACCCTAATCCTAACCCTAATCCTATCCCTAACCCTATCCCTAATCCTCAAAAAAAAATTTGGAAAAAAAATGTATGATTCATTAAAAAATGACCATCAATAGATATTGCTCCACACCCTAACCCTATCCCTAACCCCCTTTCCCTAACCCTGATCCTGAAAAATAAAATCTGAACAAAAAAATGTATGTCTCTATCAGGAATCGAACCCGCACACAGCTAGCCAAGCGTACAACCTACATCACTAGCGCGCCACACAAACTAACCTCTCATTTTAATGTATAATTGCTCGGCTATGCAATTGTTGACGGAAGCGGTAAAAAAAAATACATCGTCCGTCATATGACGGTCGTGGAGCCAGTGCGATTATGTTTTATGCCATGGAGAACACTGCAGTGTCCTCTTTGAACGAAAAAGTGAATGAATTAGCATTATAAACATTAGCTTCGTAAAGCTTAACAAAATGAGAACAGTAAATGGATTTAGATGAAATCAATCTTGTTCTTGATAAATATCTAATATAATAATAGCGATTTGAGTTATGCGTTAAATCGAAAGTAAAGAATTAATACAACAGTATATTCCAGTTTAAAATACTAATCATGGCTCCCGGTCTCGATTCGATATTTCTTTTTACAAAAATCTACAGTTTTAATTAGTTTATTATGAAGCGTAAAAGTATGAAGAATTTATAAGTTATTAAAGCACAATATCATTCAAATTATTGTTGTTTTTATTACAACAGATAGCATTTTAGAATCGTCAAACGTAAACAACAGTAAAAATCCGGCGTTCTTCGCAACTCATTTCGTAAATAAAGTTCTTTTTAAAAGTCGATCTAATATAAAAAAAAAAAAAGAATTTCTGCTAATTTCTATACAGTTAGGTTCTCAGCTATTTATATTATTTTAAATAAATAGTACTTTGATTTATTTTTAAATTACATAATACGATTATATTTTTAAGACTTACAAGTCAAGTGGGAGTGCAAAATAATTAAGCGATCTAATAAATTCTTTAAATTGTGTGACTTGATGGCTGAATGGCTAAGGTTTATTTTATTTTGCTGGCTATCCAGGTTCAATTCCTCTCAAGGACATTGCTTTTTTTATTAATTTTTTTTTATAGTTTATCCTTTTGCTTGTTTTAATGAAAAGTAACTACAAATTAACATTTTTAATGGAAATAATTTATCCTTTAGGATGTTGTAAGGAAGAGAAACAACTAATTAGATTTTTTATTTCGTTCATAATTAAAAAAAATATTTTGAAAATATGTATCAAAGCTGAACAATAGTCTATCTCTATGCAAAGGCTTTGCTGGGTACAGTTAGTAAACAATATAAACAACAAGTGATTTTACTATGACGCGTGATCGGTTGTAAACAACACATGTACTGTAAGATGAAGTCTGAGATTATTTCTTCTATTCCCGTTTATGTAATGTCTTTATGTTAGTGCAGGGGTGGGCAAACTACGGCCCGCGGGCCGCATGCGGCCCATCAGAGTATATTATGCGGCCCGAACGCTAGTACATGTTGCGGTCCTATGTTGATGTTTTCTCTTTGTTTAGATTTTTGCTATATTTTTGAAATTTAATTCGAATCTAGGGATATTAAATCAGTTAAAGCTCCAGAATATAAGAGCTGCTTGACTTATAAGCAGATTATGACCTGAAGGAGTAGTCAAAGTCAGTTCGGGAGTTTTCAGGATGTTTGCCAGCAGCGGCATTTCCATACCTAAAAAGCTTTGCTACCAAAATTTTGTCACTATTTGGGTCCACATACATTTGTGAGCAAGGGTTTTCATGTATGAAAAAAACACACAGGTCTAAGAACAGATCGATGTTGAATGACTGAAAATTAAAATTCAGTCATGCGAATCACAACCGGTCAACTAGTCCCAGAGTTCAAGAACATTATCCCGAAATTGTGAAATGTTACATACTTCTCATTAATTATAGTTATACTATGTAATCAGGTTGTATGTAGATTAAATTTCCTTCGTCTTCATAATTATTATAAGTAACAATAAACTTCTGTTGAAATAATTATGAATAGTAAAGTCTTATTACCAAATCAGCAACTGATTAAGCTCAAATTTCAAAAGTTAATGTGTGTAATTGAGTATGAATGTGAAATATAATGACAAATACATGGTTATTATCATTAATTTATATTTTCATACGTTGTAAATTGTAATTGAAGTAGACAAATTATATGCGGCCCACCGATAACAATCAAGTTTTCAATGTGGCCCTCTTTAGAAAAAGTTTGCCCACCACTGTGTTAGTGTATCAACTTTTAATCATCCACTCTCGCCTGCAGAATATATTATTACAGACGTATAGAAGGCTCATGTGAATGTCATGTAACAACCATGTTGGCTTAAACGCGCGCCTCCTACCCTTTGGAAGTCTTGCTTTTTATTTCCGGTTCTTAAAGTTCAAAGTTTACCCCCTCCTCCTCCTCCCCTCCAGCCCATTCCATTAGTCTAGCACCGCCTTATTGGTGTATCGGTCAGATATTTTGAGACCAATTCTTCACTCTTTTGAAACCCATGAGACGTAACAGACGCAGACATTTTTTAAACTTTTAATCTGAAATCAAAGTACTATACGTATACAAAAATGTTACATAATTTTCTCAATGAATTTCCAAGGTGTTCAGTTATAATTGTAAACAAGTCATGTTTCTTATTTAAATTCATTATTTGTTTCTTCCATGCACTGCCCCCCCCCCCCTCTTGAATTTCCAGTCTGCCCCCCCCCCCTTAAAATTTTAACTTTAACTTTTTAAACTTTGTAATTCATTTTAGTTTATATGTTTAATTTTCATAATTCATTTGATTTATTTCTTAAATTTAATATTTGAAAGAAATTATAATTAATTTACATTTTACAGTAATCACATTATTGAGAGTTGTTGTGGCATATTTTAAAAAGTGTTGCCATCTACCGAATGACGGCAAATGTAATTTTTAAAGTAAATGCAATTATTTATTATCTTTTCATAAATTACTTTTTGTTTATGGAGGTTCCGGTTTCAGTTTCGTGTTCATCTTCATTCATGATAATTATTTTCTGATCTAATTTCACTATTAAATTTGTAAACAAACTGACATTACGATACAAAAAAGATTAAAAAGCAAGGTATGTGTCAACATTTTATGTGTATCATTCATAAAGTTAATAAAAATAGAATAATATTCAGTGGCGTAAATAGTGTGGGGGGAGCGGAGTCCAAATACAAGCGTCCCCCGGGCCCCCACTTTTTATTTTAGCGCTAAATATTAAATACTAGCTGTACCCGCCACACGCTGTAACGAGCACGGTCGGTAATATGTTTTTGTAACACACTTTGGAAGGGCCGGAAATTATTACAATGTGGGTCATGTTTAGAGAGAGTTTGTATTTTTGGGGACACATACCTGTTAAGCTAGATGGCCTAGTTAGGCTGGAATTCAAAGCAAGGCTAAGTGTCCATGTATTATCAAGAAACAAATGTTGTGATAAGCTAATTATCTACTGTCTGGTTTTGTATGTATGGCGCCAAACTTTCACATGGGCTTGATTAATGATACAAAGAATCAGTGTCCCAAAGTTTCTAGGTTGAGCATTGTATTTACAAGAATATAGGTCAAACATTGTACTTTCAAGAATGTGTCTTGCCCCCCCCCCTTAAATTTTCAAGGGGGGGCGTCCCCCCCCTGAATTTTGGCTTGCCCCCCCCCCCTAAAATATTTCGTTCCGCCGCCACTGCTTCCATGTATACTAGAAACATTTTCTACATTTCGAATATAAAATCCGAGCCAATTCATTTGAAATATTGTGAGTAGATCACTTGTACCAACGATATTTCTGTATGAGTTAAACCTAACAGTTAGATACACAACTAAATATTGTGAGTAGATCACTTGTACCAACGACATTTATGTACGAGTTAAACCTAACAGTTAGATACACAACTAAATATTGTGAGTAGATCACTTGTACCAACGACATTTATGTACGAGTTAAACCTAACAGTTAGATACACAACTAAATATTGTGAGTAGATCACTTGTACCAACGACATTTATGTACGAGTTAAACCTAACAGTTAGATACACAACTAAATATTGTGAGTAGATCACTTGTACCAACGACATTTATGTACGAGTTAAACCTAACAGTTAGATACACAACTAAATATTGTGAGTAGATCACTTGTACCAACGATGAGTTAAACCTAACAGATACACAACTAAATATTGTGAGTAGATCAGTTGTACCAACGATGAGTTAAACCTAACAGCTAGATTCAAAACACACATTTATTCAATGGTAAGTAGATATACATACCGTATTCAAACTATAAATTGTTTTTCTCCTAAAATATAAGCCAATAAGTATTTCTCCCTCCACCCCCCTCCCCTCACACACACTTCCATTTCTTTAGGATTTTTACTTTGAAATGCGGATGTACGTTGTAAGCATAAACATTGAAACATTTCAATAACATGGGAGATTTTATTTACATAAACTTTAATAATTTAGTGACATTTCCTTCCTTGAGACTTTTTGTTGAACGGAGGCGGGTCGACTGGGGTGTATCCCCTACTAGAATAGTTCATAAGCCGTACGAGTGGCCAGGACATAGTTGGCGTGGTTGGTCCACTTAATTAATGGCCCACGTTTTGTGATAACAGCATCGACTAGTTTACAGCAGCCCGCCCGTGTCTGTTTTAATGAGATGCCATGTTGGCATTCTTGCATCGCGACAGGCTGTTTCTATTTTTTTGAAGCTAATTTTGGCGTTAACGAGGGTGGATGTCATATTTTATTGATTATATTTTTTTTTTACTAATTGCTCAGAGTTGGAAGGAAAATAAAAAGCCCGTATGATTTAGGTCAGTGATCGCCATAATTCGTTCAAACGGTTTTCTTCGTTTTTTTTTTTCGATATCCACATTATGTATGACCATATTAACATGTACACAGCTCTTCACATTATGTATGACCATATTAGCTTGTACACAGCTCTTCACATTATGTATTACCATATTAACATGTACACAGCTCTTCACATCACGTGATGGGGAGTTTCAAACCACCACTAGTTCTACCCACCTATCTTTACTTACCGAACAACTTCACTCAGACCCCCCCCCCCCACACACACACATCCTTCCCCATGTCACGTATATTAAAATTACCTTTTTTAGTAAGACATTTCGAAGTTAGCCGTAATCATCTATTTCTAAACAACAATGTTTCATTGTTTATTAAGTTTTGATGATCCTCCTCCCCCTCCCGCGTTTTTTTAATGAAGATATTTTATAAAACAACTTTTCTTGGACAGCAGAACTGAAGGTTTCATTCATATCATTTGGCGGTTATCTCTCCTCGTGAGGTTTTCTTATTTCCTTGTCTTGTTTGTTTGTCTTCTTTATTTAGACATACATGTGCCAGTAGATGTCAGGGACACAACGGAAATGTGATATGTCTCTCAGTTGCAAACCTTGTATTGAAATCTGACGGTTGAGATTTCTCCTGTCCTTCCCGGCAGTCAGCCCAAAAGGATCAGAACAGTCTTCTGTTTCTTCTGTTGTTTGTTGAAAGTCCCTATCACTGGATGCAAATAAAACGTAAAATGAAGACCTTGCTGTTATTTTTTAAATCCTTGAATTATACATTCTCAATGAGTTGCCACGTTAGCATTTCTGTGTTGCGACATCCTGTTTTTTGTGTGGCATATTTAGCTCCGCACCATTTATGAGTTTGGCTATCATATTTGATTAATTATATTTTATTAGTAATAACTGAATCCCGGAGTTTTTAATGATGACCTTGCCAAATAGGTGAATTAAAATGCTAAAATGCTGAATTACTACTTCAGTCCGGTATGCCAGGTTGGCATGTTGCTTAACCTAGTTTCGTAGTCTCTCGAGTCACTTCTACATCTTTTGCGCCATACTCCACACTCCTTTACCAGGTGACTTTAACATCAGATAAAATTTGTCTACAGTCAGTATCGAAAAAGTTAATTTACCACAAATTCTGAACGGAGAATGATTACACCTGAAAGCTTATTGAAATTCATCTTAGCTCCATGTTGATCATGTTGACTCATTACTTAACTATTTAATTGATTATAAAACATCTTAAGTGTCAGCCAGTTTGAGAATATGACCGTATGTTACAGTTATATGTATACGTTGACAACACTCACACTTGTATTTTACTTGATCACTTCTTTGGTATTTGTAGTCTAATCACCCACCTATATAGTATTTGTATTTTATCACCCACCTATATTTGTCATGTCATCAATTTGTCTTGATATAACATCATTGTCCCACCTTTTCCTGCCACCAGCATGTCTTATTATTGCATTGATTGCCATTAGTTTTGTCCTGTCACCACCATCAATTCTGATCTGCTTTGTCATCATCCACACTTATTTGTCATTACTTTGAATTATTGTCTAGCTGTCCCCTTTTCTTGATGCCTTCATTTTGAGATCACTATTCTCTCTCCTCAACAGTTGGATAGAAGCTTGTATCAATGAAGAGTTGCCGCCAACTACTGAGCTGGAAGAAGGCTTGAGAAATGGTGTTTATTTGGGCAAACTGGCTCATTTCTTTTCCCCCACTGTGGCCCCACTCAAAAAGATCTATGACAAAGAACAGACAAGGTACAAGGTAAGTGATTTATATTTATTTTTAATTTTAAAAAAAAGTAAAACATGGAGATATTTGCTTAAAAAAAATCAAGGCATGTAATTAGAAATTAACATTTGAAGAAAAAAGAAACCCACGTAAAAACAAAGAATTTTCCACATCACTTAAAACATTTAATTTTCTTGAATAACTTTTTTTGAAATGATAAGAAAAGAGCAAATTAAATCCATGAATCAAACAGAAGTGTAACTAGGTAAACAAAAAATAGTGCATATGAGAAATTACTGCTTAAATAATCGGATCATACTCTCAATTATTGATCATTGCCCCATTATTTACATGACATTATTGCCCATGTTTTGTGATGTTTTGTTCAGCAGTCTTTAAGGTGGTGCGTAGCCCCTGTGTTAAGCTCGGCATATCTGTATTTTTAATTTTTTTTTTTTTAATCTGTTCTTTTATACAAATTTGACCTTAGTATGATGTTTACTGTAATTAAATTTTTTGGTCAAATTTTTACTAATTCTAATAAAGTTTCTTTAACTATCATTCTGTGTTAATGTATTTTCTCTCCACTTATCATCCCTTGGCAAACATAGAGTCGAGGTCTTCACTTCCGTCACACAGATAATATTAACCATTGGTTACGGGCCATGGAGGAGATTGGGCTTCCTACAGTAAGTCACCTGTTTTTCTCTAACATACTTGCAGAGATCAGCATATTGTCTATGAAAACTATTTCTTTTTGGATACAGTTAAATGAGTAATTTGAATCATGTATTTGTTTTAATCAGAATAAATCATTAAGTACTTTTTTTTGTCCTTTATTTTTTTCAAAGATGTTTACTAAACTTGCCTGAACATCTTGACTATTTTTATCTTAGATTTTCTATCCTGAAACTACAGACATTTACGACAGAAAAAATATGCCTCGTGCTGTTTATTGTCTCCATGCTCTGAGGTAAGTATCACAGTGGCTTGTTGTATAATGATCATTTTTATTTTGATCCAAAGTAAAGAAATATTTTTTTTTGGATAGTATTTAAAAAAAATTGACTAAATTTATGCTAGTCATTTGGTTCATTTCATTCAAATAATAGTGGCAATAAATATTAATACATGGTTTATTTCATTTAAATTATATTAGCAATAAATACATTTATGATTTTTTTTCTGTTGACACTAATTCTTCTTCTTCTTCATTTGGCTCTACAGCCCATTTAGGGCCCTGGCCTGCCATACTACTCTTCTCTACTTTTCCCCATCCATGGTCTTCTTCCTCCACTCTCTCAGGTCTTTCTCCACTTCCTCCAACCATCTGCTTCTTGGTCTGTTGGGTGTTGCCTTATATATTGCTTTGGGACCTCTGTTGTTTTCCATTCTTTCTATGTGCCCTACCCACCTCAATCTATTATAATTACATTAAAAAAATACATTCTTTCATTTTACACTGTTCAGTCTGTTCCTGTTTAAGCTGGGACTTGCACCACAGATACAAGATTTATATGGAAAAATCAAGTTCACAGGTAAATTATTTGTTTGCAAAAAAAATTCCATGAAAATTGTTTTGCTAGAGTTGAACTGGTTTGAAACATTTATACAACAATAAATAATTGAATATATATATTTACATAATTATATCTTTGTGTTTATAATGTATATGATTTATTTCTCAGAGGAAGAGATCAGTGCCATGAGAAAGGAACTGGAAAAATATGGCATTCAGATGCCAGCTTTTAGTAAAATTGGAGGCATATTGGCTAATGAAGTAAGTCTACTTTTGTTCACATTAAGTTTAGTGATTTTTTTCTTTCTATTTTGCTGGTTTCCTAATACTTTTGTGTATTAAAAATGTTATTTCCTGAGTCTATTCAGTTGACATTTTGATGATTTTTGGTGATTTTTTTTTTAAAAGTAATTATTTATGAATCTAACAAATTAACTTTCTCTATTGATTCCTTTTTATTGTTAATTTTCAAGTTTGGTAAAGTGAAAAAAAAAAAGAAACAAAATAGCTAAAACAGTCGTAGTGTGATTGACAGTGATTATTTCTCATTTTGTCCATGTAAATTGAAAAAAAAAAAAGAAACAAAATAGCTAAAACAGTCATAGTGTGATTGACAGTGATTATTTCTCATTTTGTCCATTTATTACGGTAGTGTGATTATTTCTCATTTTGTCCATTTATTACAGTAGTGTGATTATTTCTCATTTTGTCCATTTATTACAGTAGTGTGATTATTTCTCATTTTGTCCATTTATTACAGTAGTGTGATTATTTCTCATTTTGTCCATTTATTACAGTAGTGTGATTATTTCTCATTTTGTCCATTTATTACAGTAGTGTGATTATTTCTCATTTTGTCCATTTATCACAGTAGTGTGATTATTTGTTATTTATTACTTGTGAAATATATTAAGTTCTGCTACAAAATAATGTGATAAAATATTTTGTCTTGTTGCAGCTTACAGTGGATGACGCTGCATGTAAATATATTTTTTCTTTTTTAGAAATTTAGAAGTGTGTTGTTAAACTTATAGATTTCTCATTACATTATTTTTCCTTGCATAGTTTCAACTTAATTATTGCATTTAAAACAAATATTGGCTAAATGATTAAAATTGGTATGGAGTGGCCGAGTGGTGTAAATACTAGACTGTCGACCTGAGAGTCATGGGTTCGATCCTCGGTGAGAACCATGGAATTTTTCCAGGTGTCATTTAGAGAAAAGTTGTCCCACAAGTCCACCCAGATTTAAATGGGTACTTGACTTAAGTTGGAAGTAAAGGTGGCTGGGCGTTGTGCTAACCACACAATCCCTACATATGCCTAGGTTATAGAAACAGATGCATTCTACACTTCATCTGCCCAGTAGGTCTAAGGGAACATTTTTTTTAATTAAAATTTGTCAAACTGGAAAATTAATTTCATTTTGACTTTAATACTTCATTTTCAGAAGAAAGTTTTGCTTAGAAAAAACTCACAAAAGCCACATATTTATTGTCAATATCTACTAATAATTGTGCAACTGTTATTTTTTGTTCTAGTGCATGCAGCTATAATAGCCATCAATGAGGCTATAGACCAACAGGTAGCAGCAGACACATACACTGCTATGCAAAATCCATCTGCCATGTTGATCCACTTAGACACTGCCAACATAGAAGAATATCAGGAAACTTTATTTGCTGCCAAGGCGATCAAGTCAGAGAATGCCAGGAATAAGGTGAATGACAACAGATGGCGCCATTTCATTTATTGAAGCTCCAGATTAAAAATATACTTTTGGGAAGTTAATTTTTAAATGATGTGTATGTTTGATGGTTGTTAATTTTTAAATGATGTGTATGTTTGATGGTTGTGAATTTTTAAATGATGTCTATGTTTGATGGTTGTGAATTTTTAAATGATGTGTATGTTTGATGGTTGTGAATTTTTAAATGATGTGTATGTTTGATGGTTGTTAATTTTTAAATGATGTGTATGTTTGATGGTTGTGAATTTTTAAATGATGTGTATGTTTGATGGTTGTTAATTTTTAAATGATGTGTATGTTTGATGGTTGTGAATTTTTAAATGATGTGTATGTTTGATGGTTGTGAATTTTTCATGTCTGCTGAAGTCTATTTTCATCAATAGGCTAAACATTGATTATATTTCAGAGCATAGACCCAGAGAGCACGTACGAAGTAGATGCTTATGATGAGCTGTTAACACAGGCTGAAATACAAGGAAATATTAGCAAAGTCAACAGTAAGTTACAGCTATATAGATGACATACTGTACAGATATCTTTATTAATTAATAGTGAAGTTATTTTCAATCCATAGAATTAAATAATAGACAGCTCATATCATAAAAAACAATGTTAACTGTTTAACTAAAAAATGTCATAATTATCCAGTATTAATTTATTGTTTTTGAGCACTGTAAGGCCTTTCTGCAGTTTGAATCAGAATTTGTTAATGTTTTGTTAATTGTTTCAGCCAACCAGGCACTGAACAAGATCCACCTGGCTCTGATGGGAAATGACAAATCAGCTTTACTGGCCGCTCTGCAGTCTTCAGCACTTGGCCTGAAAAACGTTCAGCCTGATAATATTAATTTTTACTTTGACAAACTGGCACAGCTCAAGATGGATAAATCAGAGGTAACTGGTTAGATTTTAATCTTTTGCTGACCAAAGCGCCATTCATAGCTTAAATCATTATCAAAAGAAAACCATTTTTTGTAGCTTTAAAAATAACTTGTGGAATATGAAACATATTTCTGCTGTAGTAATAACACTTTGAATCTGTTCAGTAGTATTACAATAGATATTCTCAGCAGTTCTGTCCATTTGCAGGGAGTAGAAGCAGACATATCCTTGAGTAAAGAAGAAGTCCAGACTGCTGTAAATGAAGCCAATCTTAATGCTGACGTTGAATATCAGAGTAGGTGACAAATAGAACATCATTTTAGTTTTGAAGACATTAATCAAAGTATCATGTAATTCGCCAGACCTCATTAAATATATATTTTTTTCTCCACTTTTCTCCTCTTTTAGGGGCTCAGACTGCTCTTTTGGTCAACAAGGCACTGAATGAGGGAGATGCTAATTTATTAATGAAATCTTTACAAAATCCTGCTGTTAAACTGACCAGCGTCCAGGTTGAAGCAGCTGAGCTGTATTTAGAAGAACTGAGAAACATGAAAGAGGAGAAAGGCCAAGATCTTGATCTGGATGAGATTGATTCAGCTTTACAGGGTAGGTTTTTTTTTTTCGTGACCTCTGATCTGACCTTTGCCTGAAGATTTATAGAAGCAATTAGAATGCATTAAAAATGTATTTACTTGTATGCTTTTGTTAAAAAAAGTCTGTAAAATTAATCAAGGGAAGAAAAGTGTCCCATATAGATGAGGACTATAATTAATGTTTTTTTTTTTAATTTTAATTTTTTTATGTGCTTGTATATGCTATTGAAATAACTTTTTTCTTCAGTGATATTAGCTGTTGTGGCCATCAACAAAGCCATAGATGTTGGCCATGCTCAGGCTACATTTAATACTTTGCTTAACCCAGCAGCTCACATCATAGACCTAGATGAACACAATGCTGAAAAATATCAAGCCAGTCTGGCAACTCAGAAGTCAAATAAAGCAGATGTGAGTATAATTTCATCAAAAGACCAGATTTTTTTTACACTACAATTAAACATTTTTAGAACAGTATAATTTTTAATAAATAGATTGAAACAAGCATAAATGCATTGGGAATAAAAATGGCATGATTATATTCTCTTTTCTGTGAAATTTTTTTTAACTAATTTTCTTTTTTCACTCCTTGCATTTAATAGCAAAGAAACCCATTCCTGACCCATGCTGAAATTGTAGCTGGCATTGTCTGTGTCCATGATCAAGTACATGAGGAACATGAAAGTAAGGTGTAATGCAGTCGAATATTATAAAATGGTCTATATTAATAATTTTACATGCATCTATGTCACTGCTTAATGCAGCTGTAACAATTTTAGAGAACTCAGCCATAATTGAAAGTGACTTATTTTGACATTTTATAGATAAAGGGCAGCACTCTAGTTTTTCTTATATAGTAGAGATTCTATAATAAACTGCACAATAAAAAACTGTCAGTTTAATAGTGAACAAAAATATAAAATTATAGAAAATGGCTCATTGGGAGCAGCTCAAAACTCTAAGAATCACATTTGGCAACCAGTTTGAATTCTAATAAGGAATAAAATAATTTGTGTTGATTATACATGTGTTAATTTCAATTAAAGAGATTAATCAAACAGCAGTTCTAGAAATTATGAATAAAAGGTTTTTTCTTTTGCAGTTAAAAATGTGTTTGTATAAAGATATTTTATTTACTGTATGGATTAAACCTTTGGAATACCTATGGAATTTCATCTTGACAAAAGTGTACGATCTAATATTTTTCTTTGATCATTTCACCCATTTTGAAAGTTTGGAACAAATATTTTGCTCTATGTTAAACCTGTTATAATGTTTAAATTTGATTCAGGGATTCAGGCCATCTCATTGATTAATGAAGCTATTGACAAGGGAAATGAAAGTGAAACTGTGCAAATGCTTCAGCTCCCAGCTGCCAAACTTCGAGATATTCAGAAAGAGCAAGCTTTTCACTACCAAGTTCTTTTGGCTCGGCAGAAAGACAAAAAAGCTGAGGTGAAATCAGTTTCCCTGAATTTATTTTAAGCAAGAGAACTAAAACTTTAATAATACAGTACCAGAAGGGAATTTATTTTTTCAAAACTTGAGTTTTATTGTTTTGTACATGTTGAAATCGTCAGATCATAAATGATAGTTCATTATGTTTCTTACTTTTATTGTGTAGTTATTTATCATATTAGAGATTTGTCAGGAAAAAACTATGCATCATATTTTTGCTCTGTTAGGTTATGTTTTTTAACTAATTTTGCTTAATATTTTTTTATTGTTATACTGCAGGCCAGCAAAGATGAGGCAGCTGTTTTGTGGCTGGATGAGATCCAGTCTTGTGTTGACAAGGCAAACTCGAACACTGTTGAGGGACTTAAAGGTTAGTTTGTTGTGTTGACAAGGCAAACTCGAACACTGTTGAGGGACTTAAAGGTTAGTTTGTTGTGTAGACAAGGCAAACTCCAACACTGTTGAGGGACTTAAAGGTTAGTTTGTTGTGTAGACAAGGCAAACTCCAACACTGTTGAGGGACTTAAAGGTTAGTTTGTTGTGTTGACAAGGCAAACTCGAACACTGTTGAGGGACTTAAAGGTTAGTTTGTTTGTAGACAAGGCAAACTCCAACACTGTTGAGGGACTTAAGGCAAACTCCAACACTGTTGAGGGACTTAAAGGTTAGTTTGTTGTGTAGACAAGGCAAACTCCAACACTGTTGAGGGACTTAAAGGTTAGTTTGTTGTGTAGACAAGGCAAACTCGAACACTGTTGAGGGACTTAAAGGTTAGTTTGTTGTGTAGACAAGGCAAACTCCAACACTGTTGAGGGACTTAAAGGTTAGTTTGTTGTGTTGACAAGGCAAACTCCAACACTGTTGAGGGACTTAAAGGTTAGCTTGTTGTGTTGACAAGGCAAACTCCAACACTGTTGAGGGACTTAAAGGTTAGTTTGTTGTGTTTCCAGAATTCTAGTCTTGTGTTGACAAGGCAAACTCCAACACTGTTGAGGGACTTAAAGGTTAGTTTGTTGTGTTTCCAGAATTCTGGTCTTGTGTTGACAAGGCAAACTCCAACACTGTTGAGGGACTTAAAGGTTAGTTTGTTGTGTTGACAAGGCAAACTCCAACACTGTTGAGGGACTTAAAGGTTAGTTTGTTGTGTTTCCAGAATTCTAGTCTTGTGTTGACAAGGCAAACTCGAACACTGTTGAGGGACTTAAAGGTTAGTTTGTTGTGTTTCCAGAATTCTAGTCTTGTGTTGACAAGCCAAACTCTAACACATTTGTAGTACTGAGAGGTTAGTTTGTCATGGTTTTACTTGTTCTCTCTGTCCTGTGAGATGTGTCTTTGACTTAGTTTATGTGATGAATGTGAGCACTACCTGTCATAAATTACAAATTCCATCTGATGAATGTGAGCAGTACCTGTCATAAATAACAAATTCCATCTGATGAATGTGAGCAGTACCTGTCATAAATTACAAATTCCATCTGATGAATGTGAGCAGTACCTGTCATAAATAACAAATTCCATCTGATGAATGTGAGCAGTACCTGTCATAAATTACAAATTAGATCTGTGCAATCTTTCAATTTTCCATGATTGTTTTATAGGGTATAAAAGATGGACTAAATATTTTTTACATTCTTTATTTTAATATAATTTTTGAAGTGCAAATATTCTTTGCGCTTTGTCGGGTCATTGACCGAAGGTTCATAAAAAAGAACAATAGTTTCATCTTTAAACAGATAGTCTTTATTTCATTGTTTTGGGTTACAAACATTTGGGGTTAAAAACTGAGTTGTGGTAAAAATAAAGTTTGTAATTGGATGTATCACCATATTCTTTATATATTATTACATTGACATTTTGCATGAACTGAAAATCTGAAATTAAAAAAAAATTTATTGTTAGATTTTTACTTTTGTACAATAATAAAAAAAATTAAACAAAATATATTTTTTTCTCTTCAGTGTCGCAGGGTGTTGCAGCTGTTAACAAGGCCCTTCGAGATGGAAATAATCTATTGGCTGCCTTGACCTCACCTGACCTTAACATTCATTCAGTGACTGGAGAATGCATTGATGGTTATCACCAGGCTCTCTTGGAGGCAATAGAGCAATCATCACAGCAAGGTCTGTTTAATTTTGTGTCCAGTATAGAGCAATCATCACAGCAAGGTCTGTTTAATTTTGTATAGAGCAATCATCACAGCAAGGTCTGATTAATTTTGTATAGAGCAATCATCACAGCAAGGTCTGTTTAATTTTGTGTCCAGTATAGAGCAATCATCACAGCAAGGTCTGTTTAATTTTGTATAGAGCAATCATCACAGCAAGGTCTGATTAATTTTGTATAGAGCAATCATCACAGCAAGGTCTGTTTAATTTTGTATAGAGCAATCATCACAGCAAGGTCTGATTAATTTTGTATAGAGCAATCATCACAGCAAGGTCCGATTAATTTTGTATAGAGCAATCATCACAGCAAGGTCTGATTAATTTTGTATAGAGCAATCATCACAGCAAGGTCTGTTTAATTTTGTGTCCAGTATAGAGCAATCGTCACAGCAAGGTCTGTTTAATTTTGTATAGAGCAATCATCACAGCAAGGTCTGTTTAATTTTGTGTCCAGTATAGAGCAATCATCACAGCACGGTCTGTTTAATTTTGTATAGAGCAATCATCACAGCAAGGTCTGATTAATTTTGTATAGAGCAATCATCACAGCAAGGTCTGATTAATTTTGTATAGAGCAATCATCACAGCAAGGTCTGTTTAACTTTGTATAGAGCAATCATTACTGCAAATTCTGTTTAACTTGGTTGTTTAGGCTTTAGAGCTATTGTCACAACAAGGTCTTTTTAACCTGGTCATGCTAAATTAAGACCTGAGTAAATAATTTTGTTTAATAAATTAGGTAAAATTATGCAGATGTAATTTTATACAGATTTGGTATAATTTTTCATTTATGAATATGTTTATTATTTCTATATTATTGATCAGTCATTTGGTGGCATATATTCCTGTTCTTTACATTGATTCTATTAAAGAAAAAGCAGATGTTAGTTTTTCAGGAATTTTTTCTGTCTTTAGTTCATGTTAACCTGATAATTGATTTAGTTTATTGAGTTATCTATGTAGTACATATATTTGTATTTTTTTTTAACCTGTCTGGCAGACCTAGTAGTAAGATTGATAATATTGTCTGAAAATTTATTATATAATAGTATTCGTTTAACATTTTAAAAAGTATTTCGGGTATGCATAATTCTATCAGATGTCAAATGCACTGTGAAATGAAAACTTTTTTATAAATACATTAACTTTTAAACATTTTTGTGCGATGTAATAGGTGAAACTGGAAGTGGCTGGATGATGAATAGGGTCAGAGATGGTTCCAAGTTTTTCTTCAATGTTCACACTGGTCAGCACGCTTGGACAAGGGGAGATTCCATCATCAAGGATTATTCTTTGCTGACCAGAGAAGAAATACAGGTATCAACCGGACTCCATATTAAAATGTTTAATCTGTAATAATTTTTTTTTTTGTTGTCCAATGTTATTACTCACGTGTATTATATTCTTGTCCAGCGGGTTGTGTCTGAGATCACAGCCATGTTATTACTCACATGTATTATATTCTTGTCCAGCGGGTTGTGTCTGAGATCACAGCCAAACATGACAGGGAGATGCTGTTTAAATCCAATGAAGGCCTCATCACTAAAATACAGGCCAACATGAGGGGTCACATGGCTCGCAAAGCTTACAAGGAGAGAAAGAACTTTATGAAGAAGCAATTACCTGCCATTGTTAAGATTCAGGTAAGTCTTTGAGATTAATTCTATTTCTGTTATAGAAATATGTAAAAGGTCGGTCTGAGTTATAGATAATGAAAATAACATTATTTTTCTTTCCACATAGGCTTGTTGGCGAGGAGCTAAACAGCGACACAAGTACAAAGATCGTCTGAACTACTTGAAAGATAACACAGACTCTGTTACTCTGGTAAGTGAACAGTTAGAAGTGACTCTATTACTCTGGTAAGTGAACAGTTAGAAGTGACTCTATTACTCTGGTAAGTGAACAGTTAGAAGTGACTCTGTTACTCTGGTAAGTGAACAGTTAGTTGTGGAATTTTTTTTTTGAGTTAAATAAGTTTAGCTATATTATGATAATATTAACTTGGTGTCGAGCATACCCTTTCTTCTAAAACAAAGTTATCTGAAGACACAATATCATTTTAGCTATTAGGACATAAGTTTAATCACTTTGGAAACTTGGAAGAAAGTGTTGCGGTTGCCAAGGAAACCATCACATTGCCATATAGTTGTTCTGTCACATGATTATTTTGCAGGTTTAATCCTTTTCATTTTCTTAAAATAGAGCAGGTCTTGTCCATATTTCTATGATTGTCATTATGTACTATACCTTTGTTTATGTCGGGCATAGCAAAAGAACACAGAAAAAAAAAAAAGAAAAAAGTAAATTTATTTTAACTTTATTTATAAATACACAAATGTATTGAGAATAAAATTTTAGAATGTGGTCCCATATTTTATTGTTAGCAGGCATGTAATTATTGTTTCAAATTGATGGAATTAAAATGAGCCCAGCCTTTATAATGTTCAAAACAAATCCATTTACAATTGTACATGTATTATCAAGTTGAAACTTATCAGTTGATGATGATATGGGCCAATAGTGTAAATCAAAGTACTCGCGCCGACATAAACCACAACCCACACTTTTGGGTGCGTATAAAGTTTCTCATCAATCGATTTATTCAAAATATTTTTCTGTATTTTGGTGAAGTCTCATAGATTTTCTCCGTACATTTTTTTCTCATTTTAGCTTCAGTCTTATGTCAGAATGTGGCGAGCCAGAAAAGCTTACCAGGAAAGGCTTCAGTACTTTAAAAACCATGTAAGTCTCTTGTTCCAAATATTGGTTGACCTAAAAATCTTTTTTTTTTTTTGAGGCATAATTAGTCAAATGAGTCTGATTGCTTGCATCTTATTTTTAACTCAATCTTTTTATGTACAGGAAGATGCAATTGTTAAAATTCAAGCTTTCTTTAGATCCAATTTGGCAAGGCAGGATTATAAAGCATTAAGTAAGTAAATATAAAGAAAAGGTTTTTTTTTTTAATATTATAAAAGTTGGAGTTTTATAATATCTTAGGGAGTTTCAGTTTTTTCTGTATGAAAATAAGTTGACTAGTAAGGAATATATCTACACACAGCTCATTGATAACATACAAAGTTAAAAGTGTTCCTGAATGTTAAATATTGCATGATTTATTGGATGTTGATGGCAGACTAAAGCTAAGTCTAAATAATTAAATTAAGCGTTCCTGAATGTTAAATATTGCATGATTTATTGTATGCTGATGGCAGACTAAAGCTAAGTCTAAATAATTAAGTTACATTTTTGTGTCTTGTATAATCCATGGTTGAGACCTTGTTGCATATTGACTGATTGATTGATTTACTTTCCAATCTCAAGCTACTGACCAGAACCCATCTCTTGCTGTGGTCAGAAAATTTGTTCACTTACTAGATGCCAGTGACAACGACTATGCTGAGGAATTAGGTTTGTAAATAATATTTAAAAACTTTTTTATGTGTATCTTTGTATAACCTACTTACTGTGTGTATCATTGCTGTACTTACTGTATGTATCATTGTTGTACTCTATGTATCATTGTTGTTGTACTTACTGTATGTATCGTTGTTGTACTTACTGTATGTATCATTGTTGTACTCTATGTACCATTGTTGTACTCTATGTATCACTGTTGCACTCTATGTATTATTGTTGCACTCTATGTACCACTATTGTACTCTATGTATCACTGTTGTACTCTATGTATCACTGTTGTACTCTATGTATCACTGTTGTACTCTATGTATCATTGCTTTTCTTTGAAGGAATTTTTTAATGTAATTTTTTTCAATAGATGTTTTTGTATAGCTGTTAAATTTTAACAACAATCTTTGTGAAACTAACCTTTTAGCTCACACATTTATGACAGCACATGCTTTTTTTTCACTTAGAGCTCCAGAAACTTCGTCAGCAAGTTGTTGCTGAGATACGATCCAACCAGCAGCTGGAACAAGATTTGGATCAGATGGACATCAAAATAGGTCTCTTGATAAAAAACAGGATTACCTTGCAGGTAATTGATATAAACTTTAGAGATACCCCTGAGGATGTCGCTCAAACAATGAACAGGTGAAAGCTGTTAGAAAAACATTCTGTTTAATAAATTTGTTACATTTTTTAAAGAATTTTTTTTTTTCAAGGATGTTGTCACGCACAATAAAAAATTGGCTAAGCGTGGCGAGGAGAGCTCACGTGGTGGTGGTCTGAAAGCCCTGAGTAAAGAAAACCACGAACGTTTGGAAACCTATCAGCACCTGTTTTACCTTCTTCAGACATCACCCAACTACTTGGCCAAACTTATCTTTGAGATGCCACATGTTCGCACCACAAAGTTCATGGAGGCTGTCATCTTTTCTCTTTTTAATTATGGAGCTAACCAGCGTGAAGAATACCTCCTGACGAAGCTGTTCCAAAAAGCACTGGAAGAAGAAATCAAGTGAGAAGTAACTTTCAATTAAATCTTATTGTTCCATTCTCTGATGCATTGGCTTGGTGGCTTCCTCTCCTTCATAACTTAAAAAATCCCCTTTTTCTGAGGTACTGGAACTATTGCTGATTTGATTTCTTTGGGGCTTCAGAATTTAACCTGAAATCTTTAATGTATTAGCCAGGTCAAAATAAAAAGCTTTAATCTACCTGTCTTATTGGTACATAAACTGAAATCAATGTACTAACATTAGGCTGAAACTAATGTCTCAGTGGAAACAAATGTCTTATTTTCTTCTTTTATTTTATTTGTTTGTCTTCAAAACTGATCTTCGCTGTTTACTATTTTCTTGTATTAGGGCTACAACAATAAATGTATGTTGTTTCTCATATACAAAATGAGTTAATCTAGTACCATTGCTATTATTTTAAAGTTTTTTAAAAATGGCTTCAAGACGTCGCCCTACTTTGTTTATGTTATGAAAGAAACATTAGCACTGTTTCTGCAGAGATAAAAATAGAAGTTTGAACTGCCCCATATATTGAAATGATTTTAAGAAATTTGTAGGCAGACTAATTATTGTCAACACCACCTTAACAAAAATAGTCCAACAAGACAATGGCTTAGCAGATGTATTTTTCTAGTCACCAAAGACTTTCTTAAAAAGGGATGACTGAAATGTGTTATTACTTTCTAAATAAGTTCTAAAATAAAAATCAGAGGATATCCACCAATGAAGAAAAAAAAAAAGATAGAACCATGTTTTTCATTTCTATTTATAGACCACTTCCAATTTTTTAAAATTTAAAATAGTTTCTTAATGGACAGATTTTTTTTTTGCCTAATTATCAATTTGCCCCCCTCTCAATTTTATCAATTTAAATCATTACCCCCCCCCTCCTCAATTTTATCAATTTTTATTGACAGTCTTTACAGCAAAGTGTATGTTGGGTAATAAATTAATTCCATAATAACAAGATAATCAGAATTGTACTTTCATTTTGATTGGTTTTGAGATTTGATATTTCTTTGTTTTTTTCATTGGTTTTCATATATGAAAGTAAATTTGAAATTTCAACATTTATTCCCTTTAAAAAATGTTATTGTAATAAATTTAAACTAAATTATTTTTTTAACATGGTTCTCTCTCGTTTTATTACTTTTAGGAACACTCAGAAATTAAAATAAATATGAAATGTTTTCACCTCTTAATTATTTAATTTGAAATAGACTTGAAGCTGTGATGGAAAGCATCTTATGGCAATTTTTGTGCTAAGGAAAAAAAAGTTTCCATTTGAGCATTTACTTTTGATTTAACAAAAAAATATGCATTCCACTTTTAGCCCACCCATTTGAGAGCATGTTGTATTTGAAATATAAAGTGTGTCTGATGTTCTTGTTTTCTTGAAGTTTGCTTCCCTTCTATAATCATTCATATTGAGAATTAGTAATAGTAAAATATTGACTTGTATTAGTTTGTAAATTATGAAATCCATTATGAATTTTTGTCAGTGAAGTACTGCTTTCTTCAACAAATAACATACTATGAATGATATAACAATCAAAATGTTTCAAGTGCCTACCATGATTGCTTTTGTCTTGAACCAAGACATCCATTATGTCTCTTATAAACTTTATTTCTATAGTTCAACTCGATGCTGAAATTGTTACTAACTGGGGAATTTTTGTCTTGAATTATTAATGTCTATTTTTTGTATTTCTGCTTCACTTCTTCAGAAGAATGTAAGTATTGCATGCCTAAAAACACATTTCAATATCTGTATATAGATGGTGATGGTCATATACATGTATATGTTTGAAAAAAAATCTTAATTTTTTGGTGACATATATAAAAATAAGCCATATCAGCAAAGTCTATGAAAAATGTAATCTAACGTATTTTTGACAAACTTATGTAAATCAGAGACACATTGGTCCATTAAAAGCAATATTTAATTACAATTAAATGCAAGTACATCCTTCTATTTAAACTCGAGACTCAACTCATCAGTCTATTTCTGCCTTGATCACTGACCACCAGCAAAATATTACCTTCTCTTTGATTACTGGCTAACAGCTGTTTCTCTCCTGTCCATCTGTAAATGACTCACAAAACATCACATGACCTATGTATTTTTTTTTTATGTTATCGGCTCAGAAAATACAGGGGGAATTCTAACTGTATTTTGCCAGTATCACAAACAAGGTGTTTCTTATTTTGGAAATGTTTTTGTCATGGTGAGGGTGGCATGTATTGTTGATTTGTTTTCTTTAGTGACTTTGAGTTTAGTTAAGGTCAGCATGATCAACTAGAACCTGTCATGTGCTGTATAAAAGTTAGGATTAACCTAGTTTTTAGCCTTAAAACTATGGCAAAAGTGTGAAGTTTTCGATAAAAAAAAGAAAAGCTAATTTTTTTAAGTAGCTTTATTTAAAAAAATTAACATCATGACATCATTAAACATTTTTTTGTTTATCTAGGAGAGTAATGTAAAAGACAACATTTTTTCATTTTGCCTTAATTAGGTCAGGGAGGGGGGACTTATTTCACATTTGACTGCCAGTATATACGATATACCTTTTACTATTTTTACTCCTGTATTTACTTTTTATATAATTTTACTATTCGAAGTTTTATTTCCAATGACAATTTCATTTTTCATTCAAGCTGAAACAAGCATTTTACAGTTTGAGAATTTTTAAAGCTTAAGTAAGGGCTTCACCTGTGTTTCATATAAATTTTAAAATATACATTTTTATTAGACATTCCAAGATTTAAATTTTAAAATTAACAATTGTATATCATTGTAATTTTTTAAGCAAAATGTAATGACAATACAGACAAATAGCATTTTTTTAATAACAGAAAATCACCAGGATTTTCCTGACATTATAAATATATTTTTTTTATTTGATTGGAATAATGAATTAAATGTTTGCTTGTTCTACATTTTTTAAAATGACAAAAAAAAAAATTTTATGTTCCTCTAAAAAACTCATTTACTTTTATATTTTTGCCAGTTTACAAATATGAAAAAAAAACCCTGATTTTTTTAGCATTAATTTTCATTATGCTTCTAATTGTAGTATGAAATGAGGAAAACAGTTTTTGAACTTGAAAGTTCAGTTGATTAAATGTTACGTCTTTTGTTACTTAATATGTCAGGCACTTAACAATGTACACCCACACGTTAGGTTTCTTAAAACCATATTTTTATTTTTATCATGATGAAAATGTAAAAAAAAAATGATTAAAATACTGATACAACTATTTATAGATTATATCGATAAATAGTTGTTGGCTATGTAGGGAGCTGGCCAGAATTAAGTAGTTTGAAACCAGGATTCATCACTTTTAAGGCACTGGTTATAGAATATATTTTATTATTTAACTTTTCTCAATATAAAGTAAAAATGGGGATAGGGGTAAATATTCAAGCCTCTTAAAGGAATAAAATATTGAATTGATCAATGTGCTCATTTGCAGCCCTCTTTTTTTTTTCAAATTATTTTTTTCTATCATTTAATGAATTAATTATTCTAGTTTATTGACAAGACTTTGGTTTTAAAAAAAGAATAAAATAAGACACCTTTTTATAAATAGATTCATTTATTGTATTCATTTATTTTCCCATTTTCCTATTTATTTATTTTAATGTCTTCTTTGAGACCTGAGTTTTTTATGACATTAAAAAATTTCATATCATCTCATATGGTGTTTCTAGAACCTTTCTTTATAGAGTTAATATTTTGTGTGAAAATTCTTATGTAATTTTTTTTTTTTTACTAAATTTAAAAAGAATTATTTTACTGAAAAATTTTAGAGATTTAATTTGACTAAATCAATATAGAATATGTGGCGCAGCATTTTAAAACTAAAATTTTTCTCCCTTGCCTATTTCTTTGAGTACTACTGTTATTAAAATGTAATTAAATTGTCTCTATTAATAATTTTTAAAAAACTCTCTCAGTTCCAAGGTTGATAAAATGACTGACATAGTGACAGGTAATCCTTTGGTAGTCAAGATGATTGTAGGCTTTAACAGGTGAGTAAAACTGCAGGAAATATCTTTGTACTAATAAAAAGTTACTAAAATAAATCTTAACATAGTGAAATGTGGTTATTACAAATTTTAGGATAAAGAATTATTCAGTATAACAAATTTCTTTCATTATTGCGATAAAAAAAATAAAGTGGGTTTGAGAAAAATTAGTTTTTCTATTTTAACATAATGGGGGGGGGGAGGAATAGAGATTCCTATGTGAGTAATCACACTCTTGGCTGGTGATCATTATATTTAAATATTTAATCAGAAACACTGAAAAAGAATTGATCGCAGGATTTAAAATTCTGATGAGAATGACTTTTTAAATTTATTTATTTATTTTTACAATTACATCTAACTAAAGTTTTGCAATTTAGCCCTCTTAATGTAAAAAAAATTGCATCATGTTTTAAATAAATATTTTAATTATTACATTGATTAATAATTTAGATGGTTTGAGATCAATGTATGCTACAAATACGAATGCGAAATTCTAATACATGGTTGTTAATTCAGTTGTACAAACTTGTAAAACTTTGTCATTAACACCCTTGTTCATTTCTATTTTATGCTAATTTTATACAAAATTTAAAGTCATTAACACCCTTTTTCATTTCTATTTTATGCTAATTTTATACAAAATTTCACAAATAGAAAATATTACAGTTACAGTTCAACTTTAACATAAACAAAGATTATTTTGGACTGTTTTAGTGAAACTAGATTCTTTGTATTTATAACTATATTTAATACATTGCTCAAGAAACCAAAATTTAAAAACTTTTATTTTGGTTTTGTAGAAATCAAAGAGGTCAGAATGCTTTGAAAGAAATGTTGAATCCGCTAATCACACGAGTTATTGAAGACAGAAATTTGCGTATCAATACCAACCCAGTGGAGGTGTACAAAGCTTGGGTCAACCAGACTGAGTCCAGCACAGGCAAGGCCAGGTAGGATTTTTAAAAATTTGTGTGAGGAACAGAACTACATTGTGGAGAAAAACTGAGATATCCTTTTAGGCATTTTTTTAAATACAGCAGTTTAACATTTTGTATTATAAAGTATTACATGTAGTTGTTTTGATGAGAAAACCTAATTTAAGAGGTGAGACTACTTAAACAGTCTTTTAATGGGAAGATAAGAGAACATTCCTGAAGTTTGTGCATTTTAATGAGTTTAAGCTGAAGGTCTTTTTTGCGTGTGTGTTTAAATTTGGTGGAATGTACTATTGGAATGTACTATCAGATTTCAATCAGAAATGAAAGCTTTCTCTTCATCTGTGTATGTACTAAAAGAGATGTCCTGTTTGATATGAGTACTAACTCATATATTAATGAGCCCAATTCCTTGACAACAAAAAGCTTAGTAAAATACTCTTTTTTTAGAAAAAAAATTAAGTCCAGGATTAATACATGTAGTTTTAGTTTTGGTATGAAGGGGTGGCCAAAATTTTTATTATTACTTAATCAATAAAATATAAACAGTTAATTATATCTTTCTAAGTGGGTTGAGAATGGCACAAATTTAGGTCCCATGGTTCTATTATATACAGGGTCCATAGAGAATTTTCACCATTTGATAGGATTTTAATGTCCTTAAAGTTCAATGCTGGTGGCTCTGAACTAATTATATTTAATGTCCTTAAAGTTCAATGCTGGTGGCTCTGAACTAAATATATTTAATGTCCTTAAAGTTCAATGCTGGTGGCTCTGAACTAAATATATTTAATGTCCTTAAAGTTCAATGCTGGTAGCTCTGAACTAAATATATTTAATGTCCTTAAAATTCAATGCTGGTGGCTCTGAACTAAATATAATGTCCTTAAAGTTCAATGCTGGTGGCTCTGAACTAAATATATTTGTCCTTAAAGTTCAATGCTGGTGGCTCTGAACTAAATATATTATTCAAAATGTTTTTAGAGGAACATGAAGCAAGGTTTGAGCTTCTGTGATTTTTTTCATAATACAGTGGGTATTCGGTTAACGAACTGTTCGGACAGCGAACAAATCGGACAACGAACACTTTCAGGAAAGATTTTTGTGTTCGGACAACGAACAAAATTCGGATAACGAACAAAAACTAATTCTAACGAAAACGTCTCTGCTCTCGAAACACCCGACATCTCCTCAATTTGTCCTGAAAATGGATGTGCGCGTGCGCTGACACATCATCATTCATACTTCGTAGCAGTGAGGCAGCACCGTACGACGCGTAGGGTAGTGTGCGACGATACATCGTCAATAGTGTACCATATATGTGTAATTGGTTTATGTCCTTGTGGTTTTCGTATGTGCTTCTCTAAACGCCTTATAAATAAACCCTGAAAATGTGACAATATTATAGGACCTGAAAAGAGTGGATTGTCAAGAACTGTGCTCACCATAAAAACCAAGCAAGAGATTGTAACTAAAGTAGAGAGTGGACAAAAAATGACTGATGTTACCAGGCAGTACGGCTTGGACAGGTCTACTGTAGGCACAATAGTAGCTAAAAAGATATCACCAAGAAGGCTCAAGCAGCTAAAGGAGTAACGAAAATTACATCTGAGAAGCAAAAAAAAAGTTTCATCTATGATAAAATCGAGAGTTTGCTTTTAGTTTGGATAAATGAACGGGAGGTGAAAAGAGATGTAACTAGAATGGCCATCATTCAAGAGAAGGCTGGAGAAATTTTTGAGAAATTGAAAGAACAAACTCCAGGCTCGTCCTCCGAAAATCTAGAATTCAAGGCTACCACTGGCTGGATTACAAAATTTAAAAGGAGATCTGGCATTAAACAAGCTGATGTCAGTAGGGTTGCTGATCTCCACAACGACATTGCTATCAATCATTTCCTGAAAGTCCTGAAGGAGAGAGAAAAACATCCGACATTGGACATGTTCTTTAACGCCCAAATAAAAGGAAAAGGACTGATTATTAAGCAAGACTATATGTATGTCTCATATTTGTAATAAAAAAAACTTACTAAGAAATTATTCTTGTACATGACAATTTTTTTTATTTAAATTTTAGGATCTCCAGAACGAATTAATCGAATTTCCATTAACATATATGGTAAATCGATGATCGGTTAACGAACGATTCGGATAGCGAACATAATTGTGGAACGGATTAAGTTCGTTAACCGAATACCCACTGTAATGTTTTTTTTTTATCTTTAACTCACTTTAAAAAAAAACTAATAGAAAGTCAAATAAATGTCATGATAATACCTTAGTTTTGACAAAAGCTAAAAAAAATATTTTGGTATAATTTTATACACTAATAAAATATCTCAACAGAAACACATAATTAAATGTACAGTTGAATGAAGTTTGTACCTTCCCATGTCGTCCAGGAATTAAAAAAAAATTCAAGATAATTGTTTTTGAAAATTAATAGACCAGACTTAATTTTTATGAAAGGACTCTTGATGGAAAATTGACTCTCTCATTATGTTCTTAAAAGTGAGCTGCCATACGATGTCTCGACTGATCAAGCTCTAACTCATGAGGAGGTGAGAGTTCAAATTGAAGAAACTATTAAGCGGCTGCAGGATATCACTGACCTATTTTTGAACAAAATTCTCTCATCTTTGGACAGCATTCCGTAAGTCTCCCCACCAATCCTGCCATAATATATCTTTTTGTTGAAGGGCTACTTTTCATACTTCATTTTGGATTATTTTAAATCGGAAAAAATTGTACTCAAGTAAATTGTCATAAATGCTTGAAATATACTTGTACAGTTATTGCACATTGATGCTTAAAATTAAACTGAATAGTTTTAAAATCTTAATTTAAAAAATGACTCAAGAATTGTTTTTAAAACTTTAAAAGAAACCCAGTCCGAGCTAAATAAATCCAGCCCCAACAATTAAAAAAAAATGTAAATTCTAATGAAAGGATCTTACATTTTTTTTCAGCTATGGCATGAGATACATGGCCAAAGTGATGAGGGAATGTCTGATGAAGAAGTTCCCTGATGCCCAGGAAAAGGATGTTCTGAAGGTGGGTGAATATTGAACGTAAAGTTTATCAAATAATTTGACAATTAAAATTTGTTGATACATGTATTCTTTTTTTGCCAAGGTTTAATATAAGGATTTGATATTAGTTGAAAAAATAGAATATTTGTACGGCTGTATGTAACATTCTTCCTTAAACGAAAAAGATATAATTTTATTTTAAAATTTTTTTTTACCTATTGGAAATTATTAGTGATTTATAGTGGCACTATTTGCGACTATACAACAACAAAAAAAAGAATGAAGAGACCTATCCAGTGCAGTGTCCTTGAAGTTTTTCCACTGACTGAACTTATTAAGTAACAAATGATGATGAAAGGTCGCTCTGCTTTGTTTTTTCCTTCAGCCATAGTTTCATATTTTTACAGTTTCTACTTTTTTCACCAGATTGTTGGTAACTTGTTGTACTACAGATACATTAATTCTGCCATTGTGGCACCAGATGCATTTGACATTGTGAATGTAGGTGCAGAGAAAGCTCTGACCAATGACCAGAGAAGAAACCTGGGATCCATTGCTAAGATTCTTCAGTTTGCTGCTTCTAACAAAGGAGTTAGTCCTCTTTTTAACCTTAAAATAGTTGTATTTGCATATGTCACTAGATATTAAAAATTGGATAAATACCATGACACATTTAAAACTAATATCTGCTTAATATAATTTTATGATACAGGTTTAAATATCATTGTCTTGTGTAATTCACACAATACAGTAATAAGGTTTACTTCAAAGGCTGTAAAATGTAATAAATAATTCCATTGTTTTGCAGTTTGGTGGTGAAAGTGCCTACCTGTCCAGTATGAATGACTATATCAGAAATTCTCATGAAAAATTCAAGTGAGTCTGAATCATCATTTTAAAAGAATTTATTTCAGAAATTTGTATCAACTTTTGGGTTCAAAAATGTGAACGTCTAATAGGTTCCTAGTAGCTCTAACATATGTCGTAAAGTTACATAATCATGGAAAAACAAACAATTTTTTTCTTTTAAAACTATTTTTTAGGAAGTATTGCCTAGCAGCGTGTGATGTGGAGGAACCAGAGGTCAGATTTAATGTTGACCAGTACAGTGATGTCACCATGATAACCAAACCAGTTGTTTACATCTCTGTTGGTGAGATTGTAGACACTCACACGGTGAGTCACGTGAATCTCTATAAGAACTTGATGTTAGTTATGCCTGTTAGACTAAGAAGTTAAAATATCTCAAGTAGAAAACTATGAAAACAAATAAAAATTTTTTTTTTACTAGAATTGTAGCTGTTACTAAAATATCTTAAGTGGCTTAACTCCCCATTCCCAGGCATCTGTTTTTAAGGTTCACTATAGATTTTTGTGACACATAATGATTAATAAAAATGATCCAGTACTATGGGATGGCCTTTAATATAGAGAAACCTGATCATATTTCCTTAAGGCTTTAATGCTGGAAAAATATTAATAAAAAAAAATATCAATTTTAGCTTTTGTTGCAACACCAAGAAACGATAGCACCAGACCACAGTGATCCCCTTCATGAGCTGCTTGAGGACCTAGGTGAAGCCCCGACCATCGATGAACTGTTAGGAACAGCTCTGACAAAAGATGAGGCTACCAATGATGCCCTCAGGGCCCAAATGGCCAAAACAGAAATCTCACTGACTCTCTCCAATAAGTTTGACATCCACCACACAGACGACAAGGCAGACATGAAATCTTTACTCATCAGGTAAAATTTTTTCATATTTAGAATAATGAATTATTTTGTTTATTTTGATCATTAACAGATCAAAGTGGGTTTAGATTTGATAAATGCTAACTTAATTTGCAGACATTAGGATTCGCTGTTTAATATGTATCAATACTTTATAAGTATTTGATATTTACTCCTTTTTTGGGAAATTAAAATCAAGCAGACATCTAAAAAACTTTTTTCTGGGAAAAAATGAAAATAGTGTACTTTGTATTTTATTTCATATTCTATTTAATATTTTATTGAATTATTTTTTTTAAAATCAACAATATATTTTTAGAGCATTTTCGAAAAAAAATGCTCTATTGTCCCCATTTTGTCTGTCTGTCTGTCTGTCTGTCCGTCATCACCCTAGATCTCAACAACCATAAAAGGGGGCTTATAAAGTACCATTTTTTACTAAATAAGCTATATTAACAAATGAGCGCCCTATATCTCAGCAACCATAAGTCCTAGACCCATGATGTATATATCATTTTGTAGGTCTTGGCCTGCCATACGTACATCAAAAGTTCATTTCGCGATAGGACCTCTGAGGGCCGGGCTTCAGGGCTCCTAAGGGGCTTATATATTATATATATGGCCCCATTCTACACCTTGTACGTTCAACAACCCATTCATTTGGTGCGAAATACTGCAGCAGGTAGTTTCACCAAGATTTATTAAGAAACTCATCAAATGAAATAGTAAGCTTGTGTTCTGAGTTTAATTGAAAGTATCAGAGCTATGCAACAATTGACAGAGTTTTCGGATGATTAAATGACTACAATTTCAAATGTTTTCAATTATGAGTCCTATTTCAGTAACCACAAACCACTTGTAGTTAGATTTAAGAGAAAATAAATTTTTTTCAAATATAAAGAAACGTCTTTATAATATTTTTTTTTACAGATATATGCATTACACAATTGAATGTATAAACATTTCCAAAATTTACAAATATTTACTGAAAGCTAACAAACGTACTGAATCATAACACGAAAATGCGCTAACACGTCCTGTGTCCAGAATGGAACAGGCTTAATTGCTTGTTTTGTTTGTGTCCAGGACAAAGTGTATGAATTTTTTTTAAATCAATAATATATTTTTTTGTTTGTGTCCAGGACGAAGCGTATGATAGTGGATGTGATAGCATGCCAGCCTGGGGACAATCTGGTGTCCATTCTGGATTCACCCTGCAACCAGCAGCAGGAGGAGCTTCACCAGGCTCTGGTCAAGAAGAGAGACTTGATTGACAAGAAGGTGGCCCAGTCCCAGACTGAAGGCAAGAAGTTGATGAGACATGCATCCATTCTGGGAGACACCAGGTCAGTCTTTGATTAAATGTTTCTTATGTCATCCATACTGTGAGATACAAGGTCAGTCTTTGATTAAATGTTCATAATTCTTATGTCATCCATACTGTGAGATACAAGGTCAGTCATTGGTCAAAAGTTTTTCTTTTTAGTCCATAATTAGATAATTTTCTTATGTATTAATTATTTAAATCATTTTAAACTAGACTGTGGCTTTAAAAGATTCATGTAGTCAAATAAGAAAAGTTCCCTAAGCCTTTGGGGGCGTTAGGGAAGATAAAATGTTTCTGTAGCCACTGTCTAATAATGGGTTGGTGGCTAGCCTAATTCTCAAATGCTTAATATATTTGTAGATACTTATGCTAGAAGCGTATTAATCCAAACTAGCCCAACCCAAGATGTGGGATAGGGTAGTCTGGCTTAAAATGCTTCACTTGTAAGTGTGGTTTAAAGGAAAATTCATTAACTGATGAATTCAATAAAAATAAAATTCACTTAATGTTGAGTTTGGCTTAAATCATATACTGGAAATTTTTTTGTTTCCAATTAGTTATCGCTGATGTCTTATTTTTTTCTGTAGATTGCCAATAGAAGTGATGAAGACAAAGGTCAAGGCCAACCTACAGGCTTTGGAACTAGCAGGCATGGTCAGTAAACAAAACAAATACCAAGACCTTCTGAATGCCATTGTACAGGTAATTACCTTAAAGGATTTTTAGAGATAGAGGCATTAGAATTATGATACCAAAACATAGAACTTGTATCCAATTTGTAGTAGGTAAAGATTATAAAACCTAAATATTTGTTTCTGTTTTTTTTTCCGTTCAGGACATCCGCAACCAGAGGAGGTACAGAAATAACCGCAAGCAGGAGCTGATGCGGCTGCGCACCACCATTAAGAGCTTGAGTGAGAAACGTACATTTTATGAGTCCCAAATTGATTATTACAACCAGTATGTCAAAACATGTTTGGACAATCTTCAGAGTAAATCAAAGTAAGTGCCAATCTCAAATTCTGTTTATAATTTTGTGACACTAAAGAGAAATAGAAAAAACTACATGTATTTACATAGTAAAATGATTTAAATAAAATTGTACAGAAAGAACAGAAAGTCTGGGCTCTTCAGGCGTGCTGAGAAGGGGAAAGTCTCTATTACATACACTGCAGCTCGCCTTCATGAAAAGGGCATTGTCCTTGAAATTGAAGGTTTACCACAAAATCAGTGAGTATGCTGACCCTAGGAAATTTAAATAGAGTTATGAGCTGAAGCATTTAGTGGGCTGCCAGTGTTTGTTAGATAGGCTGCCAGTGTAAGATAGGCTGCCAGTGTTAGATAGGCTGCATTATACATTGTGTGTGTCAAATGTTGTTTCACAGTTTTTATTTCATTTTTCTTCTGTCAGATTTAAGAATGTGATGTTTGAAATCAGCTCAACTGATGACCCGGGCGTATTTGATGTCAATGCCAAATTTATGGGAGTCATTATGGACAAAGTTGAATTAATATTTCAGGTAATTTAATTTTATTACGAGCGACTTGATTAATATTTTAGATGACTTGATATTTCGCCCTTTTATTTTCCAATATTGTCTTTTAATATCTGTAAACTTTTAACTGCAATTTTTTTATTTTAGGACCTGCTTCAGCTTCAGTATGAAGGAGTGGCTGTGATGAAAATGTTTAACAAGGCCAAAATTAATGTTAACCTCCTTATTTTCTTGCTGAATCGTAAATTTTATGGCCGTCAGCTTGGGAAATAATTTGACTGCACTGTTTAAAATTTATTTTAATTTTTACTAAGTCAGTTGTTAACCATGGCCAAATTATGTTTTTGACAGTAAATATGGGACCTATATATATTTATATATATTATGTATGATATTAAAATGGTGCTTTTAGTTTAAAATTTTCTTGTAGCCATCTCCCACACCCCCTTTCAGATAGGAAAAACTTTTCTACCTGAAAGCTTGTATTTACAAATATTTCTTGTTAAATCTGGTGGCTGCTTGTTGTTTTAAATAGACTTTGCATGGGGTTTTATATGAGTGAATCAAATGAGTTGGGTGCATTTTTAAATGTCCAAGCAGGAGTGTGACTCTTAACTAGGAGAGTGTTACTTTACCAGATACTGTTTTTTTTTTCATTTGTGGGTAAACTCTTCAGTTTTTTTTTCAATGTACACAGATGTTGACCTTTCTATGATGTGAGTTTATTTTTGTTAAAGGACCGGATTAATTTTTTTTTGATTCAGCATTATTTATTTTAACGATTTTATAAGTCAGTTTTTTTGTCGCATGAAAATATTTTCAGTCAAATTGGAAAAAATCAGTATTTTATGACCATTAACTTTAATGACTCTTATTACCATTCTGTTAATTTGTTAGGTAAGAAGAAATACTGATCATTATAATTAAAGAAAAAATTGTTTCTCATCTGTTATATTGACTACTGCGCTAAATAATGTATTTTTCAGGTTAATATTTTTTAAACAAGATGGCTTTTTGTTTAGTCTTTTGCTTTGTATTTACATTTTTTTTTTGGGAAGTCAAAGAAATGATCAATCATTTAAATGCATTAAGCATTTCAATTGTTTTCCATTCACTAATAAATTTTTAATACCATTAGATTAATCAATAAACAACTTCGTTGAAATTGGCTTAATTCCAAATATATTTAGTTCATCTTTCTGGTGTTGGTGCCACATTGCTGAACAGGAATTATTGATTGCTTTATCTGGAGCTTTCATTTTGAAAAAAAAAAAAGTTCTGTATTTTTAATAAAAATGACAGTCTAGTTAACTGATTTTCTTTTTTTAACATTTTAGATTTCTTAATGAAAAGTCAAGACTTCTTATTTTAATTTGATTAAAAAACAAAAGCTCAGAGAAAGTAGTTTTGAATGACAAGAAGTAAGAGAAGTGTATTTTGTTTTAATTTGATATTTGCACCAGTTTTTGTTTGGCCTGCTACTTTCTATATAACAGTCTGACAGTAAATGTGGACATAAATGTACATGTATTTGCTGTTGCAATGAAATTTCTTTTATTTTACTCATTGTTTTATGAACGCTGTCTGTACTTGTTTTTTCTTAATGTCATACTTTGACTTTTGTTGATTTTTTTTTAATTTTGACATTTTCGTGTGTGTGTGTGTTACTACTGAGCATAATTTGATATTTTCAGTCTGTTAATTAGGCAGCCATCATTTTATCTTTTAATGCTTATGTATAGTTTTTGTTATAGTTCATAAAATGTAGATAGACATTTCTTTAAGTACTGATTTTGGAAATCATTTTCTAAACATTCCCTCACCTTTATTTGAAAAAAAAAGTTAGTGAAATCAAAGAATTGTAGCCAGTGTCTCTATGTATCTGTATATATAAAGTTTATTGGACAACTTAATTGGACCACTTTTTTAGACCAAATTTTCATTCCACTTTTTTAAAGCAGTTACTGACCAAAGAGAAGTGTTATTATTGTGTATGTCAGCTGTGTAAATATTTCTTCAACTTCCATCATTTAATAACAAAAACTGCTATATTTTATTCCTCCTACTGATTTTTGTTTGCATTGATTCAGTTGGGAGAAACTGAGGCAATGTTTATTTCTTTGCCTTACTGTTTATATCTTTACTCTACCTAGACTTTACCTATTACATCAGATAATAATAAAACATCAACTTCTAGACAATTTTACTTTTTTTTATATGAGCATTGTGTTTATAATACTTGACATGTATATCAGGGATATCAATGAGATTTGGATAAATCTGTTATGCCATTAGTAATTATGTGGGATAGATGGGTGAGTGGTGTTAATACTACTCTCCTGTTGATACGAGTCCTGTGTTCAATCCTCTATGAGAATCATTGGAATTTTTTCAGGTGAAATTTGTTTCAAAGTTATTCTGCAAGTCCACCCTGGTTTTAGTGGGTACCTGAATTTAGTTGTGGCTGGGTGTTGTGCCAACCACAGAATCCCTTCATATGCAGAGGTTTTAGAAATGGATGAATTCTACATTTCATCTGCCCCAATGGACCGCTAGGGATTAAGGGAACTTTACATTTTTTACTTGTAATTATAGTAGCTCTTGTAATTATAGTAGCTTTACTGATAATCTCTACCAAAAATCTGAGTTGGAAAAAAATAAATATCTTTCACACTGTACAATAAAAAAAATCAAGTTTGTAGAATTAATTTAGGTAGAGCATCTAACCTGACGTTTAAATTGTGCAAACAACAGCTTAATATTTAGTTGAAAATATTTTTATTTATTTTAGTTTATATGAACATTAAATAATTGGTCTAATTGTGGGTGTTTCTAACACAAGAAAACACAAAAATTTTTTTATTATTAAAAGACCAAGATTGACTACCAACTTAACAAAGGCTAAGGTCACTGGTCTATTGAGTCAAACTTGATTCATGTTTTATTAATACACTTACAATAAAGCAATAACTTTCAAATTAACAATATAAAAAGTGATTTCAAAAAGCAATATTCTTGTCATATTTATATATGAAAACAAACAAACCCTGCTACTAACTGATTTAATTACACAAGTCAATGTATAGCTGTCAAACATGATTGTCAAACAAACTGGAATGATGGTTACAGTTACATTAAGTCCAAAAAACAAACTAGATATTCTCACACCAGTGATACAATTGTGCTGTTGATGAGTGAAGAGAAAGAGAAATTAACCTGAGGGACTTAATGTTATCTTTTTTATCAATCAATTTAGATCATGCGTTTTGACAAATGCTAGGAAACAGTATTGCTGGAATTCCAATACCTGAATCATGAATGTGTGACCCAACAAAAATGCCGGGAGAGACCAGCATATTTCACTATTATCAGTTTGTCAATGATTTGTACTTTTGAAAAATTGTAAACTATGGATTTTCAGGAGTTTTTTTGTTAAAACTTTTTTTGTCATGGTAAGGTTTTCTGATAATGAATAATTTATTAATAATGACTAAATATATTTCATGGTTGAAGGCAGTATGATGAATATCTATGGCATATACATTTTATTTTTTTGAAAGAGCTTATTAAAAAATAAATTATAAATGTAAAAAAAGTTTGTTAAAAAGATTCTAAAAAAAAAAAAAAATTCTTCAAAAGTTTTTTTTTAAAAAGCAGATGGATGGAGTGTTATATGAACGAATATAATTAAATGTAAACTTATCAAGGTTTTGGAAGGGAGCAGAGTGCAATTAGCTGTTGTTTGCACAGGGCTGTTCTAAAATGACTAAATGGGACCAGTTCATCATTACTGCCTTCATGATATGATCATTGTAAATGTTACTGGAGGGCCTCCCGTAATGTCATGTATATAGGAATAACATACCAGTTAGTTCGATTTGTTACCCCTGGGGTAATTTCAAAACAACTGCAGGAAAATTTTAGCTTGACAAAGAAAAAAAAGCCACTAAATAAAAGAAGCATAAATAAAATGGATGCAATGAAAGCATAAAATAAATGCTGTCAACAAAAGCAAATATAAAAAAAAATACCCACAAATTTTCCAACCCATAAACATTGTTTGATTTTTCATCAACTTTTCCTCTTTTCAAAGATAAGAAGTTTTAGTTTTCTAAACAGCAAGGCTGAATTAATCAGAAAATTAACATAAAAAGATGGGTGGAATCCTCATGTTGTTGCTGAGATTCTTTTAACTGAATACTGCAATGACTGATTTACAAAAATTATAAAAAAATCAAATCAAACTACTTTTTAAAAAGAACAAAAATAGAAATAAATAAATGACAACAACAAGAGTAAAAAAAAAAAATAAACAATAGAAAAAATTAAAACAAGCACAACAAAACTGAAGCTACAATTCTAGAACATCTTGAGTTTAAATAGTTTACATAGTTACTGGATTAATTAGGAATGAGAGCGCACTACCACGATAACAAGTTTAAACATATTTTTTTTATATATATTTTATATACATAACATGAATCTAAATTTGAATATATAAGTACACAATTCCAATGGACATAAATGATGAGCCAAGGCTAGGACTCAACATGACCAAACAGTTTCAAGTTACACAGGTTTCAGAATGTGGATTTCTTGTACAAAATATATTGCTCTCTAACTTGGTTTCATGTGACTAATACATTATGAAAATTATGTGAAAGAAATGAACATTTTATTCTGAATCAACAACTCCATGAAAATACTTGGTGAAATGAAAATTAGAAAGAAAAAAATACATGTAGTTTAGCATAATACTTTCATAAACAGGTAAAAAAAATATACTCTGTTGCTTTGATAAAATACTAATTTCTTTTTGCTGAAATTGAATACCGAAACCTAGAGAAAACAAACAATAATTTTCAGACAAATAAAATTAAAATCAGGATCACAATTGATAAAATAAACTTTATATCAATGCAATACTTTTAAAACAAAAACTTTTCAGTTCATTCTGAAGTTTGATAGTTTGTAAAACAGTTTTTTTTGGACTTTGATATAAAAACCTGGCACTGACAAAACTCCACCAGATCTATCAGGATTACATAAATAAAATGAACTGTCCCACTAAACAGAGACATTTTTTTTATTATAATTAGTCAATGACTAGACAACAACTGGTCGAAACCAAAAGTTAGAGAATAAAATTTGCTCATTTAAAGAAAATATTTTGAAGTAGATACAATGGCATGAATCAAGTACCAGGATTGAGATATTTACAAATTATCAAACTATGCTACAATACACTGTGAGAAAAAAATGCAAAATTCTTGTAAAATAAAACTGGAAACAAAAAGAGATTCAAGACATAATATCTGTTTCAGCTTCTAAATATACATGCATAATCAAATAGCTAATGAAAATCAAATTGTTCAAACATCAAAATTTAAAAAACATATATGGAATTAAATCACTGCACAAATGAAAGAAGAAACAATTGCTTGTTTTTGCTAATTCCAGCATTATACTTCCTTATTAAAAGCTCCAAATAAATAAAACATTGGTTTCTTGGAAAAAAAGTTAAAAAAAAAATAAAATTAGAAACCAACTCAAATTTTGTGTATGAGTAATATCACAAGTTTTGTTTAGGTTACAACAAACTTACCACAAACAAATAATGACTTTAAAAAAACAATGTCGGAAACAAAAATGTACAGAATCACATCAACTTTTTGTCAGCCAAAACAAAGACAATAGGAAAACTCACCCCTTTAAATAAATAGAAATACATTTTTAAAACAACAACAAACTAACGCTTAAAAACTTTATGCAGTAAAATTTTACCCTATGGTCTAAAATTGATATCTGACATTCTTACATCAAGCACACATCTTGCAACAAAGTATATTGCCACCAACAAACACCTTGCAACAAAGTATATAGGTGACTGACAAATAAAAATAATTTACTGTAATACACTGTTTACAGATCTACACAATCAAAATCGCTTAAAAAAACGCCATCAGATTCAGTCTGAATATGAGAACAAATTTCAACAAGAGGGATTATTATGAACTGTTCTAGAAGCCAATCTGGACGCTGTGTGTGTAAATATAACAATGAACAGTAAGGCCCCAATGCTAGCACTAACCACAGCATGTTGTCTACTAAAGAACAGAAAAAAAGAGAGCAGTGTAACAGTCTTCTGTAGTTTACACTAAAGGTCAATAAACATTTCAACTGTTAACTTACAACTCATTTTTTTTTAATAAAAAGCTTTAAAAATTCTAAAAGCAGTTTTACATTTAAATTTAACTCGGCTCTGAGAAAGATTTTAATTTCTGTAAACACAGAGCATACAAGAATTGTTCAGAATATGATGTCTAACATTCACAAGAAAGAAGAGACAAAATTAGTCCTAAAGTTTTAAAAATGTATCTGTCAAATAATAACTGCAGCTAGATTTTTGTCTTTAAAGAACTACATGTACATGTATTACATTCTGAAAAATTGTCTAAAAACTACAAGCGAAAAGAAGTTTCAAAGATGGATAACTAGCTGGATAAATGTTACAGAAGAGAAAGAGTGAAGGATATATATGTCAGTGGCATGAAAGACTTTACTTTTACATTACATGTCAGTGCTACCAAAAAAAAAAGAAAACTAGATACCAAATTGTTTTAACCATGTGATAAAGACAAAACCATTTTAAAATTAAATGCATGAATAGCAAAAAAAAAAAGAAGTTAAAAATGCCGCCTTGAACAATTTTCAAATAAATAAATGCAGGTGTCTGTAGAAAAAAAATTATTTAAAAATTTTTTTTTCTAAGGTAGAGAATCCACAAAACTAAAACATTTACTGAATGAAAGCCAACAAAATAATCTTTGTGTCATTCTATTTAGTGAAATGTTTTGTGTTCAAAATTGAGTAACATTTTAATTTAAACATGAATTAGTTGTTTTTTTCTGTACAGATTAATTGGTAAAATTTTAAACTGTAACCTATCCCAGGTAGAGAGAAAATGATCAAATTGATGAATAAATCATATTTTATTGATAGAATAAACATTTTCCTGATAGCCCTATAAATTACATTGTAACAAAAAAAAAACCTCAATGCAATTTGATAATGTGGTCCTATGTCAAGAGAACTGTAGAATAAATCTTGCTGTGACAGGATACACTATCTTGCTGTGACAGGTACACGACAGAGTGTGTCAAGGATGGGCTGGTCAATCTTTAAGAGTAAAATGTCAGGACACTCTCTTGGTTGCCTCTCACCAGGAGGATAGGTGGCATGTCTCTGGTCAAAGTGTCAATCCAGCACATGTACAGGCCAGCAGGGCAAGTACTTTTACGGGGCATAGGCAGTGTCCTGTAGGACAAAAAAAGATAAGACATCATTGCATATTAAAATATACACAAAAATAAAATTTAAATATTTCAAGTCACTTACATAACAATAAGAGCAGCATCCTTAGATCTCTCCAGTAAAAGTTCTCTCAGTCTGATTTGCCTTTGTGTCTAGCAAAAAAACGACACAGCAATAAACATTGAACATTTATTTTTATTAATTACTTAAAACATAACAGAGGCGTACATGTATATAAAGTAGTTAAAAAAATATACATGAGATTCTTTAAAGAGTTATACAAATGGTACTGACCTTTTCTCTCAACAATTCCAGTTCATCATCTGTTGTCTTCCAAGGAAATTTCTTTTTGGTTTCTCCTTTTTGTGTGTCCAGCTTCCATGGAGCCAAATAGGAGTTGAACATTCTCACACTGTTAAAGACAGTAAAAATAAATATCACTGTCACTGAGACAGAAAACATTCAAGAGAACAATTTGGTGTAATCTGGAAGTAGGCATTAAGTCTTACAATCCTTAGTGATGATTAAATCATCAATCAAGTAAAACGTTTTGTCATTCAGACATGTTTTATTCTTGGTTTAAATTAAAAAATATTTAAAATGGAACTACCCCTTTAAATAAATATAAATACATTTTTTCAAATAAAATTTAAAAAAAAAACAACCCTGAAAAACTTCATGCAGTAAAATTTTAACTTAGGTCTAAAACTGATGAAAAGTAAATTTAATAAAATTTCAATAAAAATATTTGTATATTGTTGAAGATAAGTGAGAAATAAACAGTTTCACATTATATGACTATCTTCATGTCTCAAATTCAGTGTCATGTTATTATTTTTATTGAAACTATTTTGATTTAATTAAAAAAAAAAAACAGTTTGTAAAAAGTACTCCATAAATTGTGTGATTATCAAGGAGCCATGGGTGCCACAGTTTAACAATAATACCCAGTTTTTTTCTGAAGAATAAAATAATTCAAAATAAATAATTAACTGAATATTCTGCTAGATTCCTTTTGTTATTTTGGGTTATTTTGAAATAAAAATTATGATTTTGAAAAGTAAGATATGTATTCTAAGACATTTTTTCTGCATTTATTACAAAGCCATAGTTACAGATTAGTTTTAGCTCAAGACTAAAATTAAGCATCGCATCACTTTTTTTTGAGAAAAGAAAACAACAACTTAAAATTTAATAATTAAATGAACAAGCTTTTACATAAATCGTAATTATTTTTTAGTTATTTTTGGCAAACTTTTTCTTAAAGATTTTGCTATACTCATTTAAATAAATAAGGTCAAATAACGCTCAGCGTTTTGCGTTATTAACATTTTTTATAATGTTAAAGAATATATGAACTTAAAAAAAGATTTAAATATATTAAGAAAAGTGATTTTGTATTTCAAAGTTTCCTGAAATCTTTTTTGGCCGAATAAATAGAATGTACCTATAAATCTTACATTATCACGCTACTTAGCAGATTAGTAAAAAAAACAGCGAGCCACCTAGTCTTTACTTTTATATAGAAATATTACACAGAATAAAGTGGGACGGATGGCCGAGTGGTGTAGATACTCGACTGTCGACCTGAGAGTCCTGGGTTCGATCCTCGGTGAGGCCCATGGAATTTTTCCAGGTGAAATTTGGTGTAAAGTCGTCCCACAAGTCCACCCAGCTTTAAATGGGTACCTGACTTAAGTTGGGGAAGTAAAGGCGGCTGGGCGTTGTGCTAACCACACAATCCCTTCATATGCCGAGGTTATAGAAACAGATGAATTCTACACTTCATCTGCCCCGATGGCCCGCTAGGGCTAAGGGAACTTTACTTACCACTACTACTTACTTACACAGAATAAGTGAAATAAACGTATAAAATATTCTATTTAAGTGTTATTAAGATCAACAATAACATATCTTGGGCCAACTGTAGAGATGAGGAGTCCAATTAGATATATTTTATATTTCCACTTAATGTTACCTATGTATTTTGAGTCATATACAAATCTATTAAGTATTTTAATGACTTAGATAAATAAGAGCTCCCTGTAACCATCCAAATATGGACTCATTTCTACTCAACTGGTTTGTGATTGCAGAGATTGAATCACAGTTTGAAATATTTCTTTCTGCAGAGTTATCAGAATACATGTAATTATTTTTTTAAACTTTTGAGTTAAAAAGAAAAAACTTCCAAGTCATCTCTCACCTTTCTTCATTTGGCTTTTTGTTGATCTCAGGCAGCACAGTCATGTCCTTGCAGTCAATTCTAAACTTAGCCAACAATGTAGCCAATCTGAAATTTTTATTCACAAAAAAATTCCTTAAAACAGATACAAAGGAAATATTTTTATTAAGTCTATAGAAAGAAAAATTGTCAGTGACTGTTACAGAAAATGAAATAATCCAAGATATTAACTTTTTTAGAACTGTAACAATCATCAAAATGTTTCTTCATCTAAGATAAATTTATGAACAAATATTCCCCAACACCAAAATGAATTAACTTTTACTAACTGTCTCTGTTCATATCCCAAGTCACCTCTCTTGGTGCCGGCAGCAAACACACGCAGACGACAGCCTCGCCAATAAGGTTTGGTGGTCAATATATATGGTAACAACAGAGTTAGGCCTGGTGGTCAAAGAGAAAAGATATGTATGGTAACAACAGAGTTAGGCCTGGTGGTCAAAGAGAAAATTTGAAAATATGAAATAGATAAAGAAAAAACAAAATGCATGTATCATTTAAAAATAAATTCTTTTTAAAAATATTTTTGAAAACTTATATATGTGGATTGTTTTAGTTTTAATTTATATCGAGGACATCAAGCTCAATAGCTGAGTCTGGGATGTCCAACCTTTTAGCCTCTGCATGCTGATTTGGAGGAAGGCAGCTACACATTAACATTGACTAGAGCTATTCACTTACACAAAAAAAAACCATGATACAGTTTATTTATAAAAAATGGCAAACATACTTCAGTCAAACATTTTTTTCGAGGACATAATTAAGTAATGATATTTCACCAAGTTCTCAATGTACTCACTAAAAATTGCAGTTATAAATTTATTTTTAGTATGCTTAGTCCATGTAAATGACGGCTTAAGTTGGCACTTTATAAATAACTACGACACAAATAATAAAAGATTGTGAAGCGAGAGACAATGTTTTCTGGAGATATTTAAAAGTTATGTTGAATTATTTCTATACGATGAATATCAAATTGTAAATAAGTTCATTCGATTTTAAAATTGTTGGGAAAAATCTTTGTTAAATGAAATCGTAGTAAAAAATATTTTATGTGTACCAAATAAGTGATAATTATTTCTAAAATATTAAGAACTATCACAGGTTCAAGCATTAAATCATGGGACTGTATACATGTATAAACAAAGTATAAAAATGCCTTAATTTGACTGTGATATAATATACATTGCATTTTTAAGTCTTAAATATTGTATTAATCACATTGTATTAAATCAGTGAAATGAATGGTCAAGTCTACTTAAACTACCCTTTCTGTGAGGTATTTTTAAATCATTTTTTTTTCACTTGCTGTGTCTGGACAATCTAATGTTAAAAAAAAAAAAAGCTGTGTTTTTGGGAAATTTGAAATCAATTATCACTAAATTCTTGAAGCACCAGTGATGAGAAATTTCGAACATTTGTGTTTTCTTAATGACAATATGCTACATTAAAACATCTGAATCAACTAATTCAATTTGCATAGAGTCCGAAGCTAAGTACTTTTTTGATAATGCTTATATAGAAAGGGAAATTGCATGAAGAGCGGGAGTTTATTATGCGCTGAGTTCAGAAGTTACTTTTAGTTTTTTATTCTATTTTAAATATTGTATATAAAATTTACCAACAAAAGCAAGTGAAATTTAAAAAAAAATAAATAAATATAAAACAAAAGATTTTTATCCTTTCATTTTCACACACAACTTAATCAATATTGGCGCTCACATTTTTTTAGTCTGTGAAGAGCCATACCAAATATGGGCGAATGCACTTCCAATTGTCAGATTGCACACTTAGATGTCGTGAAATTTAAAGTGTTATTCGTTCGCTGGAGTTTAAGTGTAGTGTGGAGATATACAGTGTCATATTTACTTTCACATACAGATAATAGAATCTTGCTAATGTCACACTAATGATTTATAAAAATCTCCTGGGTTTAACTTTTGAATAACGAATGACATCATTTCTATTGTTATATTATACTTTTTTCATCGTCAATAAGTTTGCTGTATTAGTATCGTCCGTTCATTTGTTTCAGCAAAGCACAGTACATATGCAATTTTTACATTCTGAAGAATTCTTGATTGAAAACATACTATTAGAATGATGTGATCATTATTACTGTCTAGCAGGTGACTTTGCCTAACAGGTTTTAATACTGTAGGTCTAATTAAAAAACATTTCAATATTAAATAGCTACATTTATTTACACTTCAATTTGACACAAGTTTATTATATTAACATGATGCAAGTGATTTTCATTTGCTAACATAAAAACAAGGAATAAGAAAAAAAATTAAGTAATTTCTTTGAATAGCCATAAGTTGGGATATCTTTAAAGACTTTTAAAAATAAATATGAACATCATCTTGTTGTGTTGGTTAATTACAATTGATAATTTCAAAAAGAGACCCACACTTATGTAGTCAATTGTTAAGATATTTTATCTACGGCCCACAACAGCTTATCTTGCACCACTGCTTAAGGAACTAAAAGGCTGACATCCATGATTTATTATAATCTGATATCACCAACTAAATGAAAAACGGTCTGTTTCAATTAAAACAACATACCTCCATCATCAAACAACCACCAGACATCAATGGTTCCTTTTTCCTTTGTGCGAAATATGTTCATGGTTTTTAAAACCTGCATGAAAAAGGAGAATAACTTAAATAATGTTGAATTGCTACATATTTAGGGGCCCTTTTTCTTTAAGTTTGAAACATTTGAAATTGAGGTGGTTTGATTGAGAATTTATCGATTTCATGAATGTGAAGATATTACATTCTAAACAGATCCCCACTAGTGTGAATGAGTTACAGATTTCTTGAAGCTATAATTAGTTTGAAAAAAAAAAACGATTTCGGCAAAACTATAAATTAGTTGGACAGATTAATGATTTGTTTATCAATCCATAAATATTAGGTAATGTTGCAGAAATATTGGTTCATATTCCAGGAAAAAAGCTGTTTAATAGAATTGTTTTTCTGAACTAAAAATATTTTAAAATAAACTGAGCAAACAAGTTTTTGTTTCAAATAACCAATGGACAGAAAACAAATCTGAATTTACAATAATAGTTTTTAAGATAAACTATTTTTGATTTTTTAACATCTTTCAATTATTTTATTTTATCAATACAACTCTGACCTGTGTGTTAAGCTTGGCAAGCAATAAAGGATTGATCAAAGGATCAGGTGCATCCCCTCGACCAAACTCATCTTCAGGCTCATGATTAATCTTAATTGTCTGGTCAACCTCAACTGTCTGGCCGTTGCTCTGTCCTTTAGAAACCTCAGATTCAATCTGACTGGTAGAAACTTGGGGTTGTGAAGGTGAGCCTTCGGGACTTTCATCGTCACTTTGATCTGGCAGTGTGAAAACAAATGTGCTGATTAAGAAAATGTAAATTTCAAAATAATGCCATAAGGGGTTCAAATAAAACTACCAACCGTCATCATCTTGAGGTTCTTGGTGGAACAATGACAAGTTTGTTTCAATGTCCAGCCCGAAACCTTCTTTCACCCTTAGGATGCCCACTCCCATTCTCAAGTCAAAGGCATCACTGAAAACAAAAATAACTTTTTATACATTAATGGTATTCAGTTTTTCTATACAGGCAAGGAAAACTAAACAAACGCTGATGAAACCATGAGAAAAATAAAGTTATTTATTTATTAAAAATGAAAAAGGTTGACAATGTTTTAACATCATTTTATGATTTCAATACTGGAGCTCTAAACATGATCATTATATCAATTAAATTTTTATAATTTGCAGTTAACAACACGTAAAGTATTGCAGAAATTGTTTTTTTATCATCACCAACTATTTTACCATAGGGATTTTAGGCAATATTATATCACAGTGAAGCCTATCACCTCTAGGATAATGAAGGTGAAGGTTATGTGGTTTAACAGGCACTAAGTTACTGTTATGACACTAATACTGTCCCAAAATTATATGTTGAATATAGCAAGAGATAGATACATATACTTACTGAATGACCTCTAGGTATTGCTGGACATTTTCTGGATTATCTATCTGCCAGTTGGACTTGAATCCAAGAATCAACAAATTTGGACGGAATTTACCAATACCAACATTCTGTTAGACAAAACAAATCAAGATTTAACAGGCATTACCATTAACCCTTTTACCCCCGATGCCACAGATTGTCGTCTCTACCGGCAAACCCCAGATGGCCGCTTTTTGGATTGTTCCGCTGCTCAGGCCATTCTTGTTTTTATTAACTGTTTTAAGCAATAAAAATTGTGGATTCGTGTAAAGCGGAAAACGAACTTTCTGAGCGTGTTTACATTATCTTTTTTTTGAAATTGTGTAATTTTTTCAAGATTTTACGAATATTTGGGGATGCTTGGGAATTATATCAATTGGATGATAATATTGTGGAAAGTGATTTAGATGTTTTTATAGTGGAAATGGAGGTTGATAGTGACTTAGAAAATGATGAAACCGTAGATGATAGTGATAATATTGTTTCTGACAATGTTGATGATAGGAGTACTTTGAGAGCCTTTCATTGGAGGAACTTGTGTAAAAAATGTAATTAGGATTTTCTTTTCTACATACATCTTTGTTTGATATCCTTATATTCATTGTTCATTTTTCTTTTAGTGCATTAAATTTCCCAAAAAATAGCTTAACTTAGTTTATTTTATATGAATTTATATTACACACACCATCATTTTTATGGAGTTCTTACAGAGTTACCTCCATTTTCTCAAGGATAGGGAAGTGAACAATGGGCATAGCAGCAAGGGGTAAATAGTTAATTATTCTTTTAATATCAACTTTCCCTAAATCCCTTTTAAGAGAAACAAATCCCTTTTAAGAGAAATAAATTTTTGTCTATCATAGGAATTATTTTATGAAAGAAATTCAAATCTATAAATTTTTAAAATGAACAAATATTATCTCCCGATCAACTATCAAAAGTATTCAACAACTTTCAAACATAAAAACTACCAGTCTATGTTGTGTTTCATTCTATTGGCACTCCTACCTGCATCAAAGCCTGAGCTCCAAGCTGGAAAGTTGACGCAGTAGCAACAGAGTAAAAAGATCTGATGTGCCTGCGTGAAAAATAGTGATACGGTGCCTCAGAGTGTATCTTTCGTAGATGGTCACCTTGTTTTCCCTATACAAAAAATACATCAATAAACAAAAAAAGTAATTTTTAATAGAAAATGTAAGAAATTGAAAAAAATAATTAATGGAAACAGATGCTGTGTTACAATAAAAAGTAAAATAATCACACAAGGTAAAGAGTACATGAAAGATAAAATTCCCAACTTACAATGATAACATTACCACAGACCATGAGTCCCATCTTCTTAGTGATGTGAGTACAAAAGTCAACCAGTGCCGGTCTAGTCTCTGGTTCACCAGACATCACCAGTACTTGAGGTCTGGGAAGGCGGGAAATAATTTTTTTCATCTATAATATTCTAATAAAATATTGTGTTAAGTATTAGCATAATCAATTGAAAACTCAAAACATATTAATCATGTACATTCGTATAATGCAGCTCAAGTCATTCCAGTTTTATAGTGTATGAGTTTTTTTTATTTCAGAATAGGATTTAGTGGAGTCATAGTAGACAGTAAGTCTAACAAACTGATCTAAATTGAAAAAAAACAACTTTGAGTAAAAGATTCAACATAATGAAAATATCCGGGATTATGAAATTTCTGTTTTTGTTCCCCATAAACTTTGGATCTGAGCCAAACTGAGGGCAATGACAAATCAAGTTATAAATAAAATGATACAAGTGAGTATAATTCTATTCTATGTAACAGGTTAAAAAATACTCTTTGAGTCAAGCTACTTGCACTTACCTAATCAAGGGGTTGAATAAAATAAAGGGAGAAAAATATTTCACATTATGAAAGAGGAATCGATAAATAGTAGTTAAAACAAAGTTGAGGGTATTATAACTATAATAATAATAATAATAAACTATAATAATAATAATAATAATAAACTATAATAATAATAATAATAATAAACTATAATAATAATAATAATAAACTATAATAATAATAATAATAATAAACTATAATAATAATAATAATAATAATTGAAGTTTTTGGCAAGTACAAAAATCTGTATACCTGAAGTTTTTGACATGAGTCCCTATCCTGACAAGTTTCAACGCTGACTGCAAGACACTTCTGTAAACATGAGCCTGGGTGGATGACCCCCAGTTGACATCTGCAGGGGCATTAAGAAACATTTATCAGAGAGACAAAATTATTAAATTTGTGCACTATACATGCATTTGAGATTTACTGCATCTAGTACAATATTGAGATATCCATAAACTTTATGGTAAAATATCAAAACATCTACACGTATAAGCCTAAATAGTAAAATAAAACATAAAATCTGGCAAATAGACTGTCATAAAATGATTTACAATAAAATTTAATTTTAAACCCTAGTTTTTAATGGCTTACACTATTGTCCAACACTAAATTATACTTTAATTTTAAAAATGATGCTTGAAACTATAACATTTAAAATGTTAATACAGTAATCAATTGAAATGTAAACATAAACATTTTCTGTACTCATTAAGATGACTTAAATCTTTTTTTTAAAAATTTCTCTTAATGTAGGACTTAAGATTCTCTTAAATCATTTAGTAAGCCTGACAAATTGGTTTTTTATAATTTTCTCAAAGTGTTTGCCAGACACATTGGTTCTTTATAATGCAATATCTGTTTTCTTAAAGGGTTTTATTAGACTGGTTCTTTATAATGCAATATCTGTTTTCTTAAAGAGTTTTATTAGACTGGTTCTTTATAATGCAATTTCTGTTTTCTTAAAGAGTTTTATTAGACTGGTTCTTTATAAAGCAATATCTGTTTTCTTAAAGAGTTTTATTAGACACAATGATGTCTTTATTAAAAGAATGTTGTGACACATACAAAAGTTATAAAGTCAGTTATTCAGTTAATTTTACCTGGTTTACGATGATGTACATACAAAAACAATGTTCCAACACATCCAAAAGTAACAAAGGCAGTTATCCAGTTGATGATAAACATAACAACAATACACAGAATAGCTCCACCGAGACTTAACCATTTGCTATAGAATCGAAAAGATGGTCGCCAACCTGTTAAAATAAAAAAAACCCACTAGTTTGTGTCTATGAGGGTTAAATACAATATGTATACAATAATCTTTTACTGTTTCTGATGTGTGACTATTTCAACACCTAATACTTGATAACTGTGCATTGTCCAACAATAAAATTATGGTGTTAAGAGATACATTTTTAATCACCTGGTGAGTTGGCAATCGAAGCGTCAAAACAGGAGAAATTGATGAGAGCGTAGGACATGAGGAAAAAATTTGAGATAAGTGGTGCTATTGCATTCAGATCAGCTGTTTGGTGACATAAGTACAAAATATGAATTAGACAAATTAGAATAATATTACAGAAAAAATTCACTTCCCCAAATCATCAGAGATATTATATTGCCTAACCTTTGTAAAGATATATAAAACACAATCTTTCTTAAAATTAGACAACCTAAATGAAAACAAAAAAAACATTAGATTCCTAAGAAAAAAATACACCTAATCACAGCAATTTTACAGATATATTAAAATAAGAATTGAAGTCTATTTCAAGCAGCCAATGAATATGAACAGTTTTAAAGATGGAACATGATGTTGTAAGAAATGGTCAACATTGAGATGTATGGAAAATATTTATGGTGGGGAAAAATAGTAACGCAATTATTTTGAATTATGGAAGAGAATTAGTCAAATTTTCCACTTGTATGATTATGTTGTTAAATTTTTTGAAACTTATTTGAAGATTATAAATTTCAATCTACATATATGTGTTCTTCAATACTTATTTTTGTCTCTAGTTATGCTTGTTGTGCAGACTGGTTAACAAGTATATTGATAAAAAAGTATCAATGTTATATGTTAGTAAAGTACTGTGGTTCTCTCTAGGCATAACAAATGCTTCATTTATATGTTTCTACAGAAATAGCTTTTTTACCTAAAAAATGTTAACATCTAATTCAAAAATGATTAAAATAACTTGCCAAAAATAGGGTGTGGCAAATATTAACTGTTTTTGTTCAATATGAGATAATTCTCATTAGCTTTCTTGTTAGCCTAAAAACCAGACTAAATGTAAGGCCATTATTTAGATGTCTAATCGGAGAAAGAAAACAAATCACTTAAATAACAGCTAGAGATAACTCATGAATCCAACATGTTCCAACAGTTATGTGTTGATTTATTACACATGGCAAAATAAATCAAAATGTTTTAGTAGACACTAACCAATCATATTAAAGGCAAAGCCAATGAAAAAACAAAGGATGAAAGCTCTTCGTGGAGTATCGTTAGCTCCATAGCCAACTCCAAAATATTCCAGGAAAGGAAAAATCTTGTCTTTGCATAGAGCCTAAAAACAAATGGGAAAAAATTATTTCATCAAATTACAGAATACCATGCGGCTATTAAAATTCTAAAAATATTGTTACAAATATGAAAACAAATGAATTTAACTATCATGCACAAATGACATAAATACAGGGAATGTACTGGGAAAAAAACAACAATGATAAATGGGGACATCATAAAAGGCAACCAGAGATAAATATTATATAAATAACTCTTGGAAATGATTTAAAAAGCTGTTTATGGTTAATTGGATTTATACATCTAAATATATCATCAAGTGTTACTAAGTCTAAAACATGAACAAATTTAAGAAACCTTAAGAAATAGAACTCTAGTGGTCTAAAAAATTGTAAAAGAATTAATTAAAATAAATTTGATGTAAATAAAATGTACTGATACTAAATTCATGAGAAGAAAAATATTTCTTTATAAAATGATTTAAGAGATAAAATACAGAATACATTTATTTTAAGAAAATAATACAGTACTAAATAAATTTAATGAGTAAAAAATACTGCCAGTTTTCCTATTTGAAGTAATCAATTATATAATTTAGTATGAAAGATATAAATTTTTTCTCGCCAACATTGCTTCTTGAAAAAGTATGGATATAAAGTATCAGTAAACTTTATTGATAGGTGAGTGATAAATACAACATTTATTAATCTCTCATTCTTCTTATCTAGTAGATTCCTGATTTTTATTTTTAATAAAATAGGAAGGATTCTTCACCTGGAAGACTTTAGGTGCAGACATTAAACTTGCAAGTGCAGATGATAAAGTTGCAGAAAATATGCCTGCTAAGATCAAAGGACCCCAAGCAGATGTCATCTCAACAACCTAAACAATTTTGAAATAGTTTTTTTTAATAACAAAACAATATTTTTCAAGAACATCAAACTAGTTTTATTAAAATCTTGCTGTAAATCTGCTTATGAAATAATGAATGAAGGGTTAATATGTTCTGCTCATTGTGAAGACACCACATGTACAGTATTGTGACCAAATAATTTTAAAAATTTACCTGATAAGAATTCAAAAGACCATATTTGCAACCATCAGGAACCAAAGAACAATTTTCAACAAATCCCTTTGTGTAGCTGTACTCATCAGTAGTGAAGACTTTACCTGGTAAATTAGAATGATAGATTTATTTTATTTACAGTTTCAGTGCTTGACAAAGCTTAACATACTTAGAGGTAATTAAGACAAAAAATGTTAAAAACAATCTTGCCTCCAGAAGCTGGTGCTGGATTCACCAAATATGAGGCATTGCGTATAAAGCTTTCCACGCTAGCCACTGTTGTGGTATTAACAACAGATGCTATTGTTTGTCCAGTGGAATTGTTCAGAATGTGTGTTACATTAGTGGCTGCTGCAGAGACCAGGATGATTCCATTGGCATTTCGCAGGATGCAAGCTCCAGAGAAGATGGCAATCAATAAGTACACCAATGTAGTGATCAATATGGCCAGGAATGTGCCTTTTGGAATAGACTTTGATGCATCCTGAAGCAAACAAAAATTGTTTCTTTTATCATTTGATTGATTGCAAAAACTTCAAAATGACTAATTTGATTAATTTCTTAATTACAGGTTCAGTAATAAAGAAAAATAATGGCTATTATAAATGCACTTCAGAGAATTAAAATATACTTTATTGACTTTATTCCTGGTCAACACATATTTAATACTGGATATTGAATGTTTTACCTTAAGATCACCCGAGATATTGGCTCCTGCTAGTATACCAGTAGCAGCTGGGAAGAAGACAGCAAACACACTGAAAAATGTTTCATCTTTTTCATACCGGTCTAACAGGTTTGTGAGAAACACCTCTGTCAAAAAAAAAATGCTTTAAAAGTCTGTCCAAAAAAAAAGTACATTTTTAAAAATTAATTCATTAACAATATTTTATAAAACAAAATCCAAACTAAATACAAAATACAACACAAATGTATGTTAAAAAATCTTTTGAATGGTGGCAAAAGGAGATGGGTACTTTCATGTCCACTGCAGCCTAAGGTATGTGTTGAAGCAATACAATGGTACTTTCATGTCCACTGCAGCCTAAGGTATGTGTTGAAGGAGATGGGTACTTTCATGTCCACTGCAGCCTAAGGTATGTGTTAAAGGAGATGGGTACTTTCATGTCCACTGCAGCCTAAGGTATGTGTTGAAGGAGATGGGTACTTTCATGTCCACTGCAGCCTAAGGTATGTGTTGAAGCAATACAATGGTACTTTCATGTCCACTGCAGCCTAAGGTATGTGTTGAAGCAATACAATGGTACTTTCATGTCCACTGCAGCCTAAGGTATGTGTTAAAGGAGATGGGTACTTTCATGTCCACTGCAGCCTAAGGTATGTGTTGAAGGAGATGGGTACTTTCATGTCCACTGCAGCCTAAGGTATGTGTTGAAGCAATACAATGGTACTTTCATGTCCACTGCAGCCTAAGGTATGTGTTGAAGCAATACAATGGTACTTTCATGTCCACTGCAGCCTAAGGTATGTGTTGAAGGAGATGGGTACTTTCATGTCCACTGCAGCCTAAGGTATGTGTTGAAGCAATACAATGGTACTTTCATGTCCACTGCAGCCTAAGGTATGTGTTGAAGCAATACAATGGTACTTTCATGTCCACTGCAGCCTAAGGTATGTGTCGAAGCAATACCATGAAACTGCTAGTAGCATTTTCAAGCTTAATGTAGGATTAAAAGAAGAAAGTGGGATGGATGGCCAAGTGGTGTTGATACTCGACTGTTGACCTTTGAGTCCTGGGTTCGATCCTCTGTGAGAACCATGGAATTTTTTCCAGGTGAAATTTGGTGCAAGTCCACCCAGCTTTACATGGGTACTTGAATTAAGTTGGGGAAGTAAAGGTGGTTGGATGTTGTGCTAACTACGCAATTCCATGACATGCCGAGGCTACAGAAAAAGATGAATTCTACCCTTCATCTGCCCCAATGACCCGTTAGGGTTAAAAGAACTTTATTTTAAAAAAAAAAAAAGAAACCTAATCAATCCAAAACGATTAAAAGTTTGCAGTCAACAGTAAAAGTGGTGAAATGTACACTTTTACATTAAAGGAAATACAGGATTAAAAGACGTTAATTCTAAGACTGTCTAAGGTGCCTAATTCTTTCTGAAAATTTTTTTGTAATAAAGTTTAAACTGTACCATTGATCAGAGCCACCACCAACCTAGATTCAGGTCAGGGGTCAGTTCATTCCAAAATCTATTTTTAAGTATTTATTTTCAAAAAACCATTTTGCTCAAATCTCTGATATATGAAAAGAATACATATTAAAATTTTTAATATAAAAAAAAATAATTTCTGGTTACAAAAATATTTTATTCAATCTAATAATCTATCAATCTGCAAAGTTATAATTTCCTTCTTCTGTAGGTTAGCCTATATACCGCAATCAGATTTCAGTATGTAGTTGTAGAGTGAGTTTTGAGTAGATATTGTTTAAGCCATTGTTAAAGCGAGTTAATGTTCCTCTTTCATTAACTTCACTTATATAACGGTAAAAGGAGGAGTTCGTTAAGCTTTCTAATCTTAGGGGATAGTTTAAAATACTGGTACAGCAGAACATTACAACTGATATAGTCTAACAAAATTTAAAAGTACACATAGAACAACCATGTTAGAGTGGAAGGGATGGGGAGATGGATGAATAAATATTATATAAGACCTAACTTAAAATAATTTTACGTAATACTAAAAAGAGATTTTTATCTTTAAATGTGTCATAGTGTGAGTTTGTTCTTTACAATGAGGGTAATCACAGATATTATTTTAGAAAAAATATGGCACTTTATAACCAGAATGGCCATAAGGTTTTAGGAATGACCATTCAAAAAAAAATCTAAACTTGAACATCAACCATTTCAGAGGGTAAATAGATGAAGTCATAATTGAAGAAATGAATTGCCATTAACCTCTACACTGAACTTGTTTTTCTTTACAGCTGCAAATGTCACAGAGTGATCAGCATGGGAAAATGTCCAAACAAAAGGTTTCAGTTATCAGGCCAGGACAAGCGGTGTCAATAAAAATGTCATCATGACATGAATACTTTTAAAAAAAAAAGTCTTTAAGAATACAAACCAAACCAAACCGCCACAAGACATATTGAAGGGGTGTCACCTGCTTTTTTTTTTTGAAACAAATATTTGTATGCAATGATGAATGGTTGACAATTGTTATTGTTAAGGTTAAATAGAATGTTAAAATTTTTTTATTCCACATTACCTACTCCGAATATTTTCAAAGAACATTACCGGTCACGGTGACCCTGTTAAATCATTCACACCTAGACAATAAACTGAATAAACTTTCTGGCTACTGTCACTGGTAACATATTAAATGTGGACCAAATAATTTATAACAGGTGAAGAAAAAAAGAATCAAAAAAGCCAATGCCAAAAAAATAATTTATTTTATGTGGCGTTTTGGGAGTGAGAGGAGGGGTGGGGGGAATGAAAAAAAAAATGTTAATTTTGTATACCAGTCAGGTCCACTTGAGTTGACACTCAACAATGTCAAAATTATAAGTGCCAGAACACAAAGGGTAAATTAGCTTCAGGTCATTAAGTCGTCTTAGATAAGGTTTGTTTTTGAATTACTTTAGAAAAGAATATGCCATAAAATGCAAGTAGAGACTATACCAATGAAGGCTATATGATTAGAGATTAAGTTCTGGATAGCTGAGAGCAACATGGATGGATAGCTGAGAGCAACATAGGTGGATAGCTGAGAGCAACATGGATGGGTAGCTGAGAGCAACATGGATGGATAGCTGAGAGCAACATGGATGGATAGCTGAGAGCAACATGGATGGATAGCTGAGAGCAACATGGATAGATAGCTGAGAGCAACATGGATAGATAGCTGAGAGCATGGATGGATGGATAGCTGAGAGCAACATGGATAGATAGCTGAGAGCATGGATGGATAGATAGCTGAGAGCAACATGGATAGATAGCTGAGAGCAACATGGATAGATAGCTGAGAGCATGGATGGATAGATAGCTGAGAGCAACATGGATAGATAGCTGAGAGCATGGATGGATGGATAGCTGAGAGCAACATGGATAGATAGCTGAGAGCAACATGGATGGACGGATAGTTGAGAGCAACATGGATAGATAGCTGAGAGCATGGATGGATGGATAGCTGAGAGCAACATAGGATAGCTGAGAACAACATGGATAGATAGCTGAGAGCATGGATGGAGATAGCTGAGAGCAACATGGATAGATAGCTGAGAGCATGGATGGATGGATAGCTGAGAGCAACATGGATAGATAGCTGAGAGCAACATGGATGGATAGCTGAGAGCATGGATGGATGGATAGCTGAGAGCAACATGGATAGATAGCTGAGAGCAACATGGATAGATAGCTGAGAACAACATGGATGGATAGCTGAGAGCATGGATGGATAGATAGCTGAGAGCAATATGGATAGATAGCTGAGAGCATGGATGGATAGATAGCTGAGAGCAACATGGATAGATAGCTGAGAGCACGGATGGATGGATAGTTGAGAGCAACATGGATAGATAGCTGAGAGCATGGATGGATGGATAGCTGAGAGCAACATAGATAGATAGTGAGAACAACATGGATAGATAGCTGAGAGCATGGATGGATAGATAGCTGAGAGCAATATGGATAGATAGCTGAGAGCATGGATGGATGGATAGCTGAGAGCAACATGGATAGATAGCTGAGAACAACATGGATGGATAGCTGAGAGCATGGATGGATAGATAGCAGAGAGCAATATGGATAGATAGCTGAGAGCATGGATGGATGGATAGCCGAGAGCAACATGGATAGATAGCTGAGAACAACATGGATGGATAGCTGAGAGCATGGATGGATAGATAGAGAGCACATGGATAGATAGCTGAGAGCATGGATAGATAGATAGACTGAGAAGCATAGGATGGATAGATGCAGCTGAGAGCATGGATGGATAGATAGCTGAGAGCAATATGGATGGATAGCTGAGAGCAACATGGATAGATAGCTGAGAGCAACATGGATAGATAGCTGAGAACAACATGGATGGATAGCTGAGAGCATGGATGGATAGATAGCTGAGAGCAATATGGATAGATAGCTGAGAGCATGGATGGATAGATAGCTGAGAGCAACATGGATAGATAGCTGAGAGCACGGATGGATGGATAGTTGAGAGCAACATGGATAGATAGCTGAGAGCATGGATGGATGGATAGCTGAGAGCAACATAGATAGATAGCTGAGAACAACATGGATAGATAGCTGAGAGCATGGATGGATAGATAGCTGAGAGCAATATGGATAGATAGCTGAGAGCATGGATGGATGGATAGCTGAGAGCAACATGGATAGATAGCTGAGAACAACATGGATGGATAGCTGAGAGCATGGATGGATAGATAGCTGAGAGCAATATGGATAGATAGCTGAGAGCATGGAGAACAACATGGAGGATAGCTGAGACATGGATGGATAGAGAGCATGGAGGATAGATAGCTGAGAGCTGAGAACAACATGGATGGATAGCTGAGAGCATGGATGGATAGATAGCTGAGAGCAATATGGATGGATAGCTGAGAGCATGGATGGACAGATAGGAGCAGCACATAGAGGCTGTAGAACAACATGGATGGATAGCTGAGAGCATGGATGGATAGATAGCTGAGAGCAATATGGATGGATAGCTGAGAGCATGATGGATAAGCTTGAGAGCATGGATGGATGGATAGCTGAGAGCAATATGGATAGATAGCTATGAGGAGCAACATGCATAGATAGCTGAGAGCAATATGGATAGATAGCTGAGAGCATGGATAGCTGAGAGCAAACATGGATAGATAGCTGAGAACAAATGGATGGATAGCTGAGAGCATGGATGGATAGATAGCTGAGAGCAGACATATAGCTGAGAGACATGGATGGATAGATAGCTGAGAGCAATGGATGGATAGATAGCTGAGAGCAACATGGATAGATAGCTGAGAGCAACATGGATGGATAGCTGAGAGCAACATGGATGGATAGCTGAGAGCAACATGGATAGATAGCTGAGAGCAACATGGATGGATAGCTGAGAGCAACATGGATGGATGGATAGCTGAGAGCAACATGGATGGATAGAGGAGAGCACAAAAAAAAACAACAACAGCCCAATCCTTAAGTAGCCTCTAAATCGTCAAGAATGATGACATTTTTTTTGTCCAAATTATATTTGGGCTTTTCGTCCAAAGGCATAAGCATAGAGACAACCACAATGATGTTAAAGTACATTAATGGTCGAGGGGGGTATGCAGAAAAATCCTGATACTGCCTAGCTAAGACAGCCTAAGACAAAGCTGATGGCAGTCTTCCATTAACAAAGTGAAATCGTTACAAGCACTGTGTTAGATAAAGGGATATCAACCCACCTTTGATTCCAAGGAAACCCTGAGACATCTGAGTTGGAGTTGGAGGAATACAAAGTCCAACAAAAAAATTGAGGATGGCCAGGGTCAGGATGACTAACAAAATGACTTGAGCCTGAATAAATAAATAAAACAAAATGAGCAACAAAATAATTTTTTTGGTTAAATTTTTAAAACAATATACATTATCATGCCAATAATGACTAAAATTTGTGTGCTGATGGTAAAAATGTATGTGATATAAAAAACAACTAATTAAATCCATTGCATAATAAAATGTAACATAAAAAAAGTTTCAAATATTTTTCTTCTCATTTGAGCTCAAATCAGATCACCAAAACTATTGTTTGTCTGTGAGTGAAAAAGGCTATGTTTTGGTTTTAGAATTATTAGAGTAATATAAGACAACATTATAACTTTACTGTGTGAGTCTATGTGTTTAAGTGTACCAACCTACTGACTGATGGAAAGTTCTATAACTATACAATAATATATAGCCTGATGAACTCAAGTTTAACTTCCACAAAATACTTGTGTGTATTTTTTTAGGCAACATATTCATTTGTAAATAAAATAAAGACCTTCAGTTCCTATTTTGATGATACAACTATGAAACATAAATGTCTATTAAGCATTACGAAACTATAAGCACTTGTTTAATTATTACAAATAAAAAATTCTAATAAATATAATTTAAATAATTAAAGCTAATTTGATAGTAACAAAATCATTCAAGTACACATTATATTAAATTGGGACAATTTCAGAAATTAAAAACAAATACACCATTTTTAATAAATTAAAAAAAAAAAATCATGTGTTTCAAAAAATGTCAATTTTCCTACATGTATAATTTTTTTTAGTTGAATGGATACATTTTTTTTTGACTTCATCCATTTATTATTATATATATTCTGCAGCATAGCGGACCAATAAGTGCATTTCATTTTGATAAAAATACAAATAATCCATGAAGGAACAAAAAAAGTTCAAAATTTTATCATAAAAAGTAGTTTATGTATATATTTTTTTAAATTTTCAAATCAACCCTAATTCCTAATCTAAAGGACAGCAAATCATTCATGTCATATTAAATATCCAATAATTATAAAATCATATGTATATATGTATTATAGAAAAAGTACTATGTGCCTAGCACAAAATATTTTAATAGCCTAGTAACTAAATATTGATAAACTATAGCAGTAGTATTAAAATGAAACACTTCCGACAAGAAGTGAAATTAAAAAAAAAATCAATTCTGAAGGACTTAAAAAAATGCAAAATTAAAATCTGCTTGATAAATTGCCAGTAAAAATGTCAGTGTGGTCTTAGGATAAGTAAATTATATTAATGTGAGTTTAAAGATGGGAGGATAAGGAGATGTTCAATAAACAATGATCAAGTTATGTACAGCAATAAAATTATTGGTTTAAAAGAGTTCACAAACAGCAGTAATGTGGGGGCAATGGATGAGATACATCATATTGAGGATGCACATTCTGTATAAATTATACTTTGTGGTTCAACTTATTGTAAATAAAGTTTCAGATGTATGAAATTACTGCCAATAAGTTTTCTTTCAATCAGAGACTAATGTCTTCAGAACAAATGACAAGTGTGACAAATATAAAAATAAAATAAATAGTCCAATTGTAATCAATCACACAGACTTTACCCTTGCTTCCCAGTTCATGCCAACAATAGCAATAGCCAGCAATATGATAATGGTGATGCTTCCAATGATTCGAACGTCATTCAGCTTATCTGTCATTACACAATCATAGCGCTGGAGAAAAAATAATGAAAAAAGATGACAATACATTTAAAAATCTGAAGATCTCTGCTCTCTCTCTCTGAACTCTCTCAGTGATAACTGCGGGCTGAGACTAAGTCTGTGAGATCAAAATCTCTGTGTTCCTCAACATCTGGGAAGGCCAATGGCCAGCAAGCTACATGACTGGTCCACCCTGTGGTCCGCCAGCCGGGGCACTAAAAAATGATCAACGGTTTCCTCAACCTCTCTGCAGTATCAGCAAAAGGAATCGGCATAGGTCCTCAATCTCCCAAAGTATACACCTATAGGACCATGCCCAGTGTGAAAATGGGCAATTAGTGTCTCCTCGATCCTCATTAAGTCCCCAAAACGGGTCAGATTTGGATGGCCGCTCCATCTGCCTGTCACCCAATTGTCCTAACAAGAGAACCACAGAGTTTGATCAAAAATGAAAAAAATTAGCAGAAAAAAAAGGATGACAATACATTTAAAAATCTGAAGATCTCTGCTTGCGCCCTCCTAAATTCTCAAACCCACTTTTATAAAATTTGTGTTCAGTCACCTTTTTGCATGTATTATGCAAGGAGTATTTAAAAAAGAATTGGCAAATTAAATTCAGTAAGTGTTAGGATTACTCAAAAAGAAACAAACATATTTTGTCAGATACTATATTTTTAATTTTTAACAAGATATCGATGTGTGTCAGATATTTATAAAAAAATATTTTTGATGTGAAGCAACTGACCTCTAAAATTTCTCTGACAGTTTCTGAGAACCCAACCACATACATAGCTACAGCCACAGTGTTAGCAACTGAGAATATGATTCCAATGGCACCACCAAATTCTGGGCCCAGGCTCCTGGAGATCATGTAGTAGGCACCACCTGGATGGAAAAAATTCAGTCATAAACTTGAAACAATATGAATTTTATCAACAATTTAAGTGCTAAATGTTGGTTGACCTATCCAAACACCAAATGTTGGTGGGTCAGTCTATGTATCAAATGTCGACGGGTGTCATACTGAGTTCACATACAGGGTAAAATAATGGGTTTTGTGTAATCTTTTTTAGAATCCTAAATGGGCCCTCAACCACTGATTGGGGTAGTTTTGAAGCTCCACTTTTAAAATACCCAACAATGAAGCTGTGATAGCCTCGGATGCAATTCATATTTTACATGACATTTTTTTTTTGGGTTTAAAATGTTAGGCTTTTGTTTAGTTGATTTAATGTCAACACGCTATTTATATAGCCTATGTGTACTGAAACATGCTAATAAATATTTCAAATTCGTTGTTACGTCTTTTAATTAAAAGTAATGTGCCTTTCAGCAGATTACGGTAAATAATCAAGAAAAAAATCTTGAATTATAATGAAAGTTTGATAGGGTTCAAGCACACATTGATTGGGGACACTTGTTTTGACGCCGTGAGTCTGCCGTATTATGTTTTGTTTACTAAAGTCATTTCCGGTGGCATAAGTCAACAGTTAAAAGATCAGAAAGGGAAGCCCATCTAAACGAGGCTGGAAAACAAGTTAGGTCAAGAGGTCAGCACAGATCAAACGACACACACAAATCGTTTCCCTGAAACAAACTTGCCAATAGACGCAACTTGCGAGCGTTAAAATCCATAAAAATAAAAAAAAAGTGAAGACTTCAGTTTTTAGCACAAAGGGCAGCGTGTCAAGCCACCGCATTAAATTATATGGTGTGTAAGAGTCCCACATCTAATTCACGTGATAGCGTTTAGTTTTCAAAGTTGGCACAATGTGCAACAATTAATACACTCGATTAAAGATATAATTATGGCGATAAATAAAGGAATGTTATAGCCAAGGTGCATTAGGGGGACAAGGCGAGACAGTAAGTCTTGACTGACACAACGTAAAGTTTCTGTACCTCAAGACTTACAGCTGAACTAACGTTATTTGGAAAAGGGAGGTCATCGTGCCTTTGAGTGAAGCGTATTATCTTGATGTATTATACAAAAACTTATTTTGTACATCAAAATTAAATATTACTTTTTATATTTGTAGTTGGTTTTTTTTTGTTGTATGAATGTTTGGTCCCATGAATGTTTCGTCCTGTGTGTGTTTGGTCCTATGAATGTTTGGTCCGGATACATTTTATACTCTACGTGTCATACTGCAATAAGTTAGAACATCGTAGTTACAGAGGCCCACCTAGGGTGGGGGGGGTGAGGGTGGTCCCAATTCGAAAGTCCCCCGGGCCCCAGCTTGAGGGGGCCCCAAAATTTTTGTTCATTAAATATTAAGTACATTATCTCATGTCATGGTGTCAAATGTCAAAATCCAGGGACCCCCAAAGAGGCCAAGCCCCCAGGACCCCCTATGTTCGGCACTAGGTAGTTAGTACAAATATTCAACATCATATTTACATTTTTAAAAACAAACAGCTATAATATAAATTAAAATATAGAACCTGAAATTGTGCAAAAAAACAACGCAGCCAACCTGTAGAGCAATAAGTACTGCCGAACTCCACGCAGCAAGGGGTTCAAAGGTCATACCACACAATCTTTTGGACATGCTTTTTTTTCTAACCAGTGAACAGGGAAGTAAGTGGACTACTTGATATGGAGATTACAAGCCATTTTTCTCTCATCATTGTCTTACTGAATGGGCGGGGGGTCGCATCACAGTCTATGTCATCAGTGGGTTGTTTTTGTTACCAACAAACAAGAAAACAGTTTGGAGACGTTCCATTGGTTGTTGCAGACAAGGTGGGACAGGGGAATGATAGATTGTAACGAAACCCGTTATTTCACCATGAGCTCGGATTGTGACAAGTGAAATGTAATATTCAGCAGGTGTCACAATTTCTGTAACATGTTGACATAGGCCAACCATCTGCACGACATGTCACACAAATAGGAATGCGGACATGTCTTGGACGCAACACATGTACTATATAAATATATAGTGGCCCAGGCACGGAATACACGTGGGTTTGTTAGTGTGGGTCAAATGTTATAAATACAACATGGTAGGCTACTAATTATAGGATACAAGATAGATAAGTGTACTGACTACAACATTTTTGACCAAAACAATCAGTAGACATCAAACTAAACTTTCAAAAGTAGAAAGTTTAATAATGATGTCTAATTACAAAATAAAAATAAAATCTCATTTTCTTATTCAACGGAAAGATTAGAAAATAATTATTTCAGAAACATGATCTCCAGAACTGATGGAAAGATTAAAACATAATTATTTCAGAAACATGATCTCCATAACTGATGGAAAGATTAAAAAATAATTATTTCAGAAACATGATCTCCAGAACTGATGGAAAGATTAAAAAATAATTATTTCAGAAACATGATCTCCAGAACTGATGGCAAGATTAAAAAATAATTATTTCAGAAACATGATCTCCAGAACTGATGGAAAGATTAAAACATGATTATTTCAGAAACATGATCTCCAGAACTGATGGAAAGATTAAAACATAATTATTTCAGAAACATGATCTCCAGAACTGATGGAAAGATTAAAACATAATTATTTCAGAAACATGATCTCCAGAACTGATGGAAAAAAAGCAAAAAAACCTAATATAACCCCCTTTGGAACCTTAATGACAGATTTGGACCTAGTGCAGTGAAGTGCACCTTTGGGCTAGTGCAGTGAAGTGCACCTTTGGGCCTAGTGCAGTGTCAAGAACTAAAAAACATCGTGACTTGATGTATGGACCATCGCAACAATTGTGGAGCTACTAAATATTTGGTTACGTCGTAATTGCCAACAAGCGTTATTCTACTGTTACGAATAGAAAGCTTAAAATGTATCCCAGAATGACATCAAATATTAACACAATATTTTTTTTTATCACAAGCAGCGAACGAAAAAAAAATACAACCTTCATTTTACTGAGTGAAAACACAACGAAACAAACAAAGCAAATAAGATTATCTAGTCTCTCAGTATTTCATATTTGGTCATACAATCAAGCTTAAGGCAATAAAACGCTCTAATATTTTCCCCGCATAACAATTAACCATGTCAAAGTGGGATGTATGTTCAAAAGCTACAGTATAAAAATGAATGAAGGGGAAAAAATGTAACAATCGAAAGTAGCAAACAAAAGCACGTAAGCACCATCGTAGCACGGACAGAGTGGCCCACTGTCTCAGGGGCGGTCCAGTTGAAAAACAGTTTCCCACATCATTTGTGGGACGATATAATCCAGAAGTGTAGCACTGGCTGAGTGACACAACTCGTACTGACCACCTTCAACAGAGTCTACCTGCTGATGTAGCACTGACTATAGAAGTTATGTTCCCCCATCATCTTGCTAGTTGAGTGACACAACTCGTACTGACCACCTCCAACACAGTCTACCTGCTGACTATTTTGTTTTCGTCGTCTTGAAATATGTCTAATCATTAACAACTAATTCTTAATTATTTACAACTTTTTTTTTAGGCTGGGAAAATCAAACACACGTAAGCCTCGTTCTGGGTCAGCTAAGGACAAGGTGACCCGACAGAGTCAACGCACATCTTTACTTTTCTTGTAGAACCGAAATAATTTGTTTAGTCATTGCAATCATTGTTGAAATAAGTCTAATAGGAATCTACAGGAGCAATCATTTATTTGAATACATTTATCATTCTATACGTTATTTACAACACAGTCTACAGTACATCACATATTAACAGTAACAGCACTCATAGTGATCATGATGGAAGCAATCATTTATTTAAATACATTTATCATTCTCTCTATGTTATTCACAACACACCACCATAGTGATCATGATGGAACAAATATGTTATTTGATACCAGTGCTGAAAACACCCCCCCCCCAATCCACGTAATAAAAATTGTGATTGACCTAAACTCCATTGATCACACACACACACACACACACACAAACGATCCATCTGTAAATAAAACCGATAGTTGTAGCACTTTGCTGTGGATTTGACTACATAATGCTTTGTGACATGTTTGAGACACAATTTCACACCAGAACATTTTCAAATCAGCTTCTACAAGTCGATACAATCCGTAAAGAATTAAGATGCCATCTCCAGTGATGGGCTGCTATTGAAGTCATTCACCTGACAACCGGCTATTACCTGTGTCAGTCAAGAGTAAGCTTGTCTTTCTTTAAGCGGCCAAGAGGTGGGTGAGGTTCGACAGTTACCTGGCAACTTTTCAAATTCGAAAAACAGCAACAACCGTCCAGAAGATCGATGTGATTGATATGTAGACCAACATTACACAAACTAGTACATAAACAACACATTACACAAGCCAGTACATAAACAACACATCACACAGACCAACATAACACAAGCCAGTACATAAACAGCACATCACACAGACCAACATAACACAAGCCAGTACATAGACAACACATCACACAGAGACCACATCCCATACAAACATTACAAACCAGTACATAAACAACACATTACACAGTGACCGCGTGACAAAATCACAGAAATAATGACCACTGACAATGAAACATCAGTAAAAGTTCCTTGAGCCATCAGGGCAGATGAATGTTATTGCAGAATTCATATGGTTCTGTGGCTACGACATCGTGTTGTTAGCACAACGCCTAATCCCCATTACTTTCCCACCATTTAAACTTTCCCCGAGACGTTGACAAATTCTCTCACCGAGGATTGAACCTCGGCCTCAATCAAGCGCCCTATATCTCAATTACAACTGAAAAATATTCTCCATAACTGAAACATACGGAGAACGTAGGACTACACGGCTGACGCATGATACACTGGAATAATTCTTGGCGCGGGGTAATTCTGTTATGTATATCGTGGGGAGGAAGCGCAGGGAGAGTCACTATACATTTGAGCTCGTAGAACTCAGGGCCCAGCTACATAGTTGAGAAAATCTCACCAATTTGGTCCGCTGCACAGCCCGACCTACACATTACGTTGCTAACCATTGATGACGTCACTGATAACTTTCGCCGGAACAAATATTTGACTCGTGACGTCATCCCTCGGGGTGGGGGCGGTGTTTCTTAGTAATAGGGGGGCACAATCACGAAGACTTGAATGATCTTGGGGTTAAGTCCCTTTAGAGATCAAAGTTTTTCTGAGCTCTTGATCCAGCCGTGTACGCACTACTTCCGCCGAGATACTGCACTTCCTCTCCCTGTTAAGTGTGTGTGTGTGTGGGGGGGGGATAGAGGCCGCCCCATCTCAGGCTGACAGGTTTGGGGGGAGGGGGGGAGAGAATGTGAAAGTCGGCTGATACATAAACAACTCATTTATTCGCAACATTTCTTCATGCATTTTTTAAATGTATTAAATATAAATACATGGCCTTTTAAATATTTCTTTTGAACTGTGTCCTACAGCTGCTGAGTAGCTGGTCCTATACATCATCATGTATGTGTGTGTGGGGGGGGACTGTGTCCTACAGCTGCTGAGTAGCTGGTCCTATACATCATCATGTATGTGTGTGTGTGTGGGGGACTGTGTCCTACAGCTGCTGAGTAGCTGGTCCTATACATCATCATGTATGTGTCTGTGTGGGGGGGACTGTGTCCTACAGCTGCTGAGTAGCTGGTCCTATACATCATCATGTATGTGTGTGTGTGGGGGGGACTGTGTCCTACAGCTGCTGAGTAGCTGGTCCTATACATCATCGTGTATGTGTGTGTGCGGGGGGGGACTGTGTCCTACAGCTGCTGAGTAGCTGGTCCTATACATCATCATGTATGTGTCTGTGTGGGGGGACTGTGTCCTACAGCTGCTGAGTAGCTGATCCTATATATCATCGTGTATGTGTGTGTGGGGGGGACTGTGTCCTACAGCTGCTGAGTAGCTGGTCCTATACATCATCGTGTATGTGTGTGTGTGTGTGGGGGGACTGTGTCCTACAGCTGCTGAGTAGCTGGTCCTATACATCATCGTGTATGTGTCTGTGTGGGGGGACTGTGTCCTACAGTTGCTGAGTAGCTGGTCCTATGCATCATCGTGTATGTGTGTGTGTGGGGGGGATAAAGGAAAGATTTTTGTCAAACAATGCACGTCCCCCTCCCCCATTCAACCACCGCGCTATGTCAGTGCAACATAGAACTGACTGACCAATATATTGACGGTTTCATATAAAAGTTCACACAGGACGATGCTCGATATAAGTCCAGAAGGAATTTTTTTTTTTACAGGCGAAGAAGGAAACTGAGTAAAAAGAAAACAAACATCGACAGTGAATATAAAAGTTTGGTAAAGACACTGTATAGTCAGTTGTTGATAGGATGTATCTTAGTGAATATAAAAGTTTGGTAAAGACATAGTATAGTCAGTTGTTGATAAGATGTATCTTAGTGAATATAATAAAAGTTTGGTAAAGACTTAGTATAGTCAGTTGTTGATAGGATGTATCTAAGTGAATATAAAAGTTTGGTAAAGACATAGTATAGTCAGTTGTTGATAGGATGTATCTTAGTGAATATAAAAGTTTGGTAAAGACATAGTATAGTCAGTTGTTGATAAGATGTATCTTAGTGAATATAAAAGTTTGGTAAAGATATAGTACTACAATGGTGGTCAAAGTCTTTAGGTTCAGTGCAGCTACAAATGAGACAGTGTTTTGATTTTAGTCCCCATTGATTTATTAAGATGTGACATTAGTTACATGAATCTAAATCTCCACGACCTAAATCATAACACAGAAGTGTTGTGGGTTCTTAAATTAAAAAAAAAGTGCTATTTTGTTATCTAGTGTGTCAAAATCAACAATTGATAATTGTTAGTTCTGTGAGGATCTGGCAGTAAGTTACTAAACAATGTATTGCCAACTTATATACTGTGTCAAGTCAACGGCAACCGTGGAAATGAACATCTGTACATTGGTCATTGTTCACCTTCTGCAATGATAGCTGCTTGAAGAGAAGAGCTGAACGATCAAGACACACCCAGATGTGACTTAGTCTGATAACGTGTACGATCAATATATATAATGGGTGAAATGAGGGTCAGTATGTGTGTGGGCTGTCGGTCATTGATGAAGGGCCCGATAACGTGTATGATCAATATAAATAATGGGTGAAACGAGGGTCAGAGTGTGTGTATGGGCTGTCGGTCATTGGTGATAGGGCGGGGATAACTCTGGATGATGAAATGGTCCGAACAGAATTAGTGGAAACATTTTCTTGGGTGGATCCAAGTGGATGGGTCTAAATAAGCAGTAGATACAGGGACCGGGGGGGGGGGGGGAGATACGCACTAAAACTGCGCCTGACCGAGTCAATTTAAATGAAGCGTTGATGAGCGAGGCGGCGGATGGACATAAATGTAGAAATTTAATGTCATGTGAACATTTTTAACAGACTTATCAATGTCGATTCTAGTTCCAAGTCATGGGAAATACGACTGATTGATTTTGTCTGATCGAGACAGGAACCATCATCTATTGATCTGTCTACCTAATTATTTCGTATTATGATCGCGCGCGTGTTAAGTGTGTGTGTGAGAGAGGGGGGGCGAGAGGAGTATTAACCTTTTTCATAATTTTGTCCACACTACAATTTGACCAAATGTACATACAGCCATGGGAGATAGAACAAGTGCCCGAAATACACCTCCACTTGGAAATGGCGAATGTTTTTTTTTTCGATAACAGTTTAATAGCATATGTCCCAAAGCTGAACGTTCAAAGGTCATAGCCGAGGGTAGAATGTCAGAGTTTACAAGTCTAAACTTTAGAAACAAACGTATATGCAGTGCCAGTAACTACAGTCTAATATACATGTTTCAATACAGTTTACTTTTCTTTCTAAAGTCATACACCTTATTTTCTAAGTCAATAAATATTGTGGTCTAGTAATGACAAGCGTTTGTAATAGTCAGTGTAGAGGTCTAGTAATGACAAGCGTTTGTAATAGTCAGTGTAGAGGTCTAGTAATGACAAGCGTTTGTAATAGTCAGTGTAGAGGTCTAGTAATGACAAGCGTTTGTAATAGTCAGAGGTCTAGTAATGACAAGCGTTTGAAATTGTCAGGGTATACGACTTATTTCTAAAGGAACCTGATTTTTAGAGAAAACGATATAAGATGTGCACATTTATAAAACAAGTAGGTTATACTGCGTACACTAGTGACCACCTCGTCCAGATGCAGTAGCGCAACCGGGGGGGGGGGGCTTGAGCCCCACCTCCCCGACCAAATCTTCATACAAATTTTACTATATAAACTGTCTTTTTTCTATACGTGAGCCCCCCCCCCCCCCACAGCATTTTTTGCTTCTAGCGCCACTGTCCAGATGTAATAGTTCAGGCCAACGTAAGGCGCCAAGGAAATGAATGTGTGACTAGAGGTCACAGGCGTAACAACTTACAACATGGGGAAGACAGATAAACAACAGTGTCGCTAGCTCTCATCTTTACTTGATGTCATCACTCACGGTGTACATCACTCACGATGTACATCACGAATGTTGTCGAATGCCACTAAGAAGAACATAAGTTATTTCACACGCCCGACTTTCTTTTGGCTGTATGACATACAGAAAAAGATGAGAAAAGAAGCTAGCTTTTGTGTCTGAAACATTGGACATGTTTTCAGCAAATCAACTATTGCTCAGATTGTCTAGTCCAGAGGTTTTCAACCTTTTTTACCCTGCGGACCCCACAGACATACCAAGCTCGGGTGGCGGACCCCCAGAGTCTAAGGCACCGTGGACTCGACTTTTCGTACCTCAGGTTGGGCCCTAATATGTCTAATTAAGTTTGCAGATGTAATCTACTTAAATTCTGCTAAACGGTACGTCTGGCCTAAGTTACGAGCACATCATGTAAAAGTCTTTTTACATACGAAAATAGCTATCAATCAAAATAATGAAACACTAACCGAATATTTATTCCACTGGTTTGTCCGTTACAAAGTTTTCTGTTCAGTGGTAAGGATGTGCCTGTTTTTCACTACAGAGTTTGTCCAAACATGGTGGTATGTGTGATAAATATATGCGTATTTCATGTTCAATATCCATTCTGGACCTGTACTTGGTTTTTATCGCAGTAACAGCAGATAATGCAGTTTCGCACAAGTACGTCATAGAAAATGGTAGCAGAACATTGATGGCTTTGTCTGACAGCAGCGAGTACTCCTGGAAACATGCTAGCGACGACAGTGGCAGTCTGCTGAACTGCAAGCGCAGTGTCCTGTCGGATGAAAATTTGTTCTTGTTCGCGAGTAGTTAAATCGTTTAGCCCGCATTCAGAGGTATTTCGAATCCAATGAAATGCGCTGACATCGTCGTCACCGAAATACTGATGAAAGTAATACGACAGCTGCTGTAGCCGTTTTCTTTTTCGTTCGTCTTCGGCTGCTTGATCATCAGAATCTTCCAAGTTCTGGTCAGTTTTCCTCTTCAGAAATGTATCTATGCTACTAGGTATCACAACTATACACTCCAAGATACATATTCACTGAAACATCACTACTCTTTCCCGTGGGCTGTCTATTTTTGTCGAACTGTATGTCTGTACCACTCTGTTCTCCCCCTCCCCTCCCCTCTCCTCTCTTCCAATCTCTATCCCTATCAATAGATCTGCTATTTTCTTTTGTAAGACCCTAATTACTGCGTCTTCTCACCTATGTTGTTGTCTCTGGTTGGTCCGTCCCTCATAGAGGATATTCTGTTATTTCAGTCAAAACAGCAGTAACCCTGAACCTTTGCATTTTAGTGACAAACTAATTAATAAACTCTCATCCATGACCCAATGATCCATATTCTTGAAAATACAATGTATGACCTACATTCTTGTAAATACAATGCTCAGCCTAGAAACTTTGGTACACTGATTCTTTGTAACATTTATCAAGCCCATGTGGAAGTTCGTCGCCGTACATACGATACCAGACAATAGATAATTAGCTTATCACAACGTTTATCTCTTGAAAACACAAGGCGCTATGCCTTGCTTTTAATTCCAGCCTAACCAGGTCATCTTTTTCCCAGGTATGTGTCAACTAAAACTAACTCTCTCTAAACATGACCGACATTGTAATCTCACAGTACCTATGGCGCATTTCTGCCCTTCCAAAGTATGTTATAAAAACATTACAGCATGATCAACCAGACTATTTATCAACAATACACACGCTGTCGCACTTGCGGATGTATCAACAGTGACGCCAGAGCTCAGCAAATAAGAAAAATTGCCAAGATGACATGACTCGAAAACTCACTACACAAGGACATGTAGTATGCACTCTAGTTTATATTTCAGACGTAGCATAAGCAAATACTAGCGGAGTTTTCAATTCTGTACATTGTTGTCTGTACCTGAAACATTGGCATAGCTTGTATTTTTTTGTTTAGCTAAAAACTAACCAATCAACCAAACCAATCAATATTTTATACGAGAAAATCCCTAATTTCATTGTCTTGCCCACGGACCCCTTTGAAGCTCCCCGCGGACCCCTGGGGGTCCGCGGACCACAGGTTGAAAACCTCTGGTCTAGTCCTCTGTGGTTGAGTCGAAGTTTGTTTTTCAATGCAATAAAATAATTGATATCGGAATCTGAATATATTTATTGCGAGAATTACGAATCATTTCATTTTATGATATACTAGATGTACCCTGCAAAGCCTTTGCATAGAGATAGACCATTGTTCAGCCAGTTCCAAACCTAGGGATTAGGGGGCCCGGGGAACTTGGCCTCTTTGGGGGCCCCTGGATTTTGACATTCGAACCATGACATGAGATTATTTACTTAATATTTAATGTAAAAAAATATGGGGGGGGGGCCTTTCAAGCTGGGGCCCGTGGGGACTTTAGATTTTGGACCCCCTTCCCCCACCCTAGGTACGCTTCTGCGTTCAGCGTTGATACATATTTTCAAAATAAGTTTTTTTTAAAGTTATGAACGAAATAAAAAATCTAAACAGTTGTTGTTTCTCTTCCTTACAACATCATAAAGTATAAATTATTTCAATAAAAAAAAATTTAAAAATTTGTCCAAGAGATTTAATTAGTTGTTGTTACTTTTCATTAAAACAACCAAAAAGATAAATTATAAAAAAATAAATAAATAAAAACAAACAATGTCCGTGTGAGGAATCCAACCTGGATAGCCAGCATTATAAAATAAATTAAGTAGCTTTAGCCATTCAGTCACCGCATCACACACTTGATGTTATAATTTTATTTTATTATAGTATAGGTTGTTCGATTATTTGACCATTCCACTTGACTTAGGCCTATATAATATTATTTTTGTTATTTAAAAATAAATCAAAGCACTATTTATTTAAAATAATATAATATTACAATAGCTGAGAACCTAACTGTATAGAAATTAGCAGAATTTCTTTTTTTTTAAATATTAGATCGACTTTTAAAAAGAACTTTATTTACGAAATTAGTTACAACGAACGCGCTAGCTATTTTCTTACGTCGGAGAATTTTCGATTATTACTATTGTTTACTTTTGACGAATTTAAAAAGCTATCTGTTGTAATAAAAAAAACCCAATAATTTGAATGATATTATTACTTTTTAATATTTAGGACTTTTTAGTTTCATAATAAAAACCACAGAAACTATTTAAATCTGTAGATTTTTTAAAAAGAAATATCGCATTGAGACCGGGCTAGAAGCGCCATGTTTAATATTTTAAACTGGAATACTGTTGTATTAATTCTTTACTTTCGATTTATGGCAGAACCCAAATCACTATTATTTTATTATAAGATGATTAACATATTTAGAATTCAAACGATTTAAGGAACGTATACAGCTCAAATTAGGAGGTATCCTGTTATCCGAACAATTTCCCCCTCTACCTATTTATGAGTTAAGAAAGAATACAAGACTACCATGAAAACTTTAGAATTACCTTGGTGTGGTGTGAGTCATGGGCCACCATGAGTAGGTGAATTAGACCACCGGACTAAGAGCAGATGGATGATATGTTGACATGAACTTGTATAAATTAAAGGTAAGCGTCATAACATATTTGGCTAGTGCTGTGGTTCACTCAGAAACAAATGGTGGGCCAGTTTAAACAGCCCAGGGGGAAAGGGGCGGTAGTTTGCCCATGGTTGGAATAATCGTAAAGCATCAGCAAAGTCCATGCCACGGTAGTTGTACAAACTTGGATAGGTCAGTACCTAATATGAAGAAACTAACCAAGACTCATTACAACGAACACATAGATATATTTATTTTATTAAGTTGGAAAGTCAACAACAACAACAAAAACAAAAAAAGGCCAAACTCGGAAACCTGACATTTGACATACATCCTTGTAGAATACCCAGACTAGTCAATGGACTAATGTAGAGTTGAAAGATCAAGGACAGTCACTGTGAGCTAATAAACGTTCTGCTGTCAGTACACCCCCCCCTCCTTCCTATTCTTTTCACGATTTCCCAGGAGGACTTAAGCACTCAGACGTACAGACACAACCCATTGTTCAGTACACTGTTCAGAAAGGAAAACGTTGGTCTTAAAAAATTCAGGGGAGGAGGGGGGAAGCTTCCATATGTAACTGTCAGATGACAAAACATTTTGCTCTATACGAAGGTTCAAATAGGAGAAAGCGATAAATTCAAGGACTAAGTATCGAAAATCTGATTCAGAAAACCGTTAGCCATTCTAGCCATAAAACAAAGGTATCTTAAGCGGGGCAACTGGGTATTGGTGGCGCTGTACTACAAAACAGATCTATCTACAAGTATACTGGAGTGGGGGTGGGGGGGGTGTCAATACATGATATTTCATCCTTTAGAAATTTTACCGGACTAATGAAAAACAATTGTCAGTTAAAATGTCAACAGGTCGAATAGTAACGGTAAAAAAGTCAACAGTAATTTAAAAAAAAAGGGGGTTGAAAAACGTTAGGTGCAAAAAAAGTAACAGAAAAAAATGTAACAATTGAAAAAGTAAACAGGTTCACTGTGGGTAAACTTACACAACAAATATATATCAATTATCTGTGGGTAAACTTACACAACAAATATATATCAATTATCTGTGGGTAAACTTAGACAACAAATATATATCAATTATCTGTTGCACATTTGAAAGAGTGGTCGGCAATATAATACGATTATTAATTTTAAAAAGTCTATAATGAACGATATCGAATAAACTCCTGTTAAGAAGAAAGCAATTTCATTGAAGACCATATAAGTTTATTCCATATGAACTTTAAGTGTTTGAAAACACTATTTCTTTTTGAAAAATCCACGTTTGATACATCATGAGACAGTGATCGCCATACATGGTCTAGGAGCGGCCAGTCCAAGCTAAAAGTAGATGATTCAATCATCAGTTCAACATGCCTAGGGGAACACATTGATCCAACAACTAGATTTAGTGTAAGAGCGATTAGATCACTTTTATTGTCGATGGATCACGCAACATTGTGCTGAAATTTAACAAAGACCAAAGTAATTTTCGGATATATGGGACTGTTAAAATAAAAGTGACCTTTAATGAAATCGTTTACATTTTTATCAGACTATTTCTATTGTTCATCGCAGTAAACAACTAAAAATAGTAAGTGTATACATATTACCAACCTCTATTTCAAATCTGCAAAAAGGTTAATCTATTTTTAGACATTTATGTTCCTCTACAGTATACATGTTTACTTTTCGACAGTTGACTCTTTGCTCTTGTTACTTTTTGACAGTTGACTCTTTAATTGTTACTTTTTGTTCCACCCAGCTTTTTTACCTTTTTCTGTTGACTTTTTCACCTGTTGACATTTTTACCGCACACCATAAAAAACATGTGTGATATTAATGGTGTTAGGTGAATGCCCGCTAATTATAAATGGGAAATGAAAAAACAAAAAAATGAATGGGCCTTGTGGCATCTAAGAACTTTGATTTGTCGTTCTCTTAAATTTTAGGATTTAATTATTGTTCACATGTTGCTTGATTTTATAACTTTGTTTTACACACACCAAAACAGTTCAACTAAAGACCAAAATAGCGTGGTGACCGACTAAATCAATCAATCTTGATAGACCAGTGAGGGGCAAGATAAACAAAGTTTACTTCCCACAAGTCTCATGTATTTCTCAGAGATCATCGTGACATGAAGACAAATTGCACCGGCGCCAGTGCTTCCAGTCAACAGACTTGACACTATCACAATGGTGTATAGATCAACAATGTGACAGCACAACACAATGGCGGTGTGAGCTGGTGCGCAAGTGTGTGGGGTGAGAATCAAGGTGACCGTCTTTACTGTTTTCACCTCAGGTCGTGCCCAGCAGAACGCAATGAAGTGTCCATGTATGACAGTCCAACTAAACTGGGAAGGAGTGAGAGAAGAGAGAACACTATGTTCTCACACGCGATTCTTGCCATAAAACAACATTCAAGTATTGAATTTAAAAACAACAAACAGGTTATGAGATGACATGGGCAGATAAATCTTGTGTAGGAAGATTGGCTTCAAGCTCCGTGAGAATATTACCTAGTGACATGCGGGTTAGGGGAGCGGGGGGGGGGGAGTGAGAGGAGGGCAAAATTAAAATAGAAAATAAACAGCACGTAAAAACAACAACAACAAAAGGTACAGGACATAACACAATAATATTTAATGCTTTTTGTTAAAGTCTATTTCTGCATTTATATTCAACTATAAAATATAAAGTACTGCTCCATGCCTGATTAATGTTTTTTACAAGAGCGGTCGTTAGACGTTGACCAATCATTGGCTATCATTCACAGTGATTCGCTATTGTACACTTGGGCCAACTAGGACAAGAACGACCTGTTCGGTGCGGCCCGTTTACAAATAATTTCAATTACTTCGTATAAACAACACTCCATCTAACTAGCCTGTTCGGTGCGGCCCGTTTACAAATAATTTCAATTACTTCGTATAAACTAGGGAGCGACCGATATGCCTTTTTACCGAGAGTCCGATACCGATATTTTCTTTTTAGGGGCTGTCCATTATTTATGTCAACAAATTTTTGGCGATTTTTACCCCCCCTCCCACTTGTCAACAACTTGTTAAACTTCCAGAGACCCCCCCCCTATAAAATTACGTCAATATTTGATTACCCCCCCCCCTAAAAAAGGTGGCTTCCAAAATGTTTATGTGGCAAAATTAGTAGGAATATAGTTATTTTAATTAAAATACTGAATGTTAAGCGAGTATGTAACACAGAACTACAAACGCTGCTTAATTTTCCTATTTATTAAGTAATTATATTAAATTTAAAAATGTAACATTGTTGACGTCAACTTTTCTTGACCCCCCCTCCCCCTTGTCAACAATTGTCAAAAATTTTCTGACCCCCCTCCCCCCTAATTTGTTGACGTAATTGATGGACAGCCCCTTAAGCAACAACAATGCCAAACACGTGTTATTCACGTGCTGTATGACGTATGTCAACCCATGTTCACATATTTTGTAACACTTCGCCCACGCGTGTCTTGTTTAACCCCCCCCCCCCCAACTTCCCATCCCAAAAAAAAAATACACACAGATGTTCACTAATTGTATCATTCAAGGTCATACATTAGAATTAAGAAAAGCCAATCTTATTGTTTCAAGGTCATATCTCTGATGTAGACGTGACATTTTCTGTGTACGGGTTTTTTTTTTTCCATTTTTTTAAAATCTTGTCTGATCTGGTTATAGAATTGGGTTATTTACTGATTTTTTTTTTCTGCAACTCTGTTGTGAAAAAAAAAAACAATGTATCGGCAGCCAAAAAAAAACGGCCGGTCCGACAGTTAACCCATAGTGCCAATATCGGTTCGACTATCGGTTGCTCACTACAACAATCGGTCGATCCGATATTAACCGATAGTGCCAATATCTGTCCGATACCGATCCGATTATCGGTCGCTCCCTAGTATAAACAACACTCCATCTAACTAGCCTGTTCGGTGCGGCCCGTTTACAAATAATTTCAATTACTTCGTATAAACAACACTCCATCTAACTGCCGGGTCCTTCTGTCAAAGTCCGTTGTGGCCCTCAAAAAGTTTACCCACCCCTGCTCTACTGTATTTCAAAATATCTATAACTACGGTACATACGTTAATGACATCATAAGTAATAGGTAATCGACTTGGCCGTGATTTGAGTAGCGATATCTTCCGTCAAATGACATCAACGATTTCTACTTGGTGCAAGCCTCCTCTCTATCTCATTTCCCATTACCCCCCCCCCCCCCCGTTATTTATTGACAAGATGCGGCTTAGGGTCGGGCAAAAAAAGACGAGGAAGGAAGCTTCGCTCCGTTTCAAAAAAATGAGCTGGCCACGCCTGACTGACCTCGGAAGGAGCAACTGAAGCGTGACAAAGCCGCTCTTTAAAAAAAAAGGTAATTGTCTAAAGGTGAGTGCGTGTGTGAAGTGTGTGGACGTGCCTCACAACAACAAGTCTCCCGAGACATTTTACCCCATTTCACAACCATGTTGGGAGTAATTATTGATGCATCAAATACAAGACGACATGTCAGCAGAGTTTCAAATGACTTAGGACCTCCCCCCCCCTTACAGCTTACAACACAAAACTTATTATCTTTATCATTTATGTTTCTCAAAAGCACAAGCCGACAGGTGTCGCGCTCTGAGCAAGGAACCATGTTTGTTGTTTCTTAGCTAAGATGCACACAGCTAATGATGACGTCAATAGATAAATGAGAGGAAAATAAAGGAGAATACAAACAACGTCACAAGCGAATAAGGTCATCTTTTGAGTTTAGGGGTCAATAAAGATGGACAGCAAGTATATTCTATAGATCATGTGGTGGAATAGGTCAACATGTAGCCCATATCTATAACATGTTTATAATGTAGTCCACGAACATCTGCAGTTGTTTTTTTTTGTCCAGATAAATTATCAGACTAAACCAGATGATGTTGGTTTATGTCAGTCTCTCAATAATATGAAGACTACATGACTGGGACACTTTAAATTATATTCTATCTGGTCACACAATATCGCAATAAAATTCGAAATGTTACAGTATCTATCATTCTGTGGATGAAATATTACTTTTACCGCTGTCCCAGTTCAGTCACCCCCCCCCCCACTACATTTTGCATAACTCGAGACGCGGTGATCCCACCACAATTTCCCTTGTAGACCGCCGTGCTGTATGAATAATTGTCCATCTTAGAGCGACAACTATTTTGGATACCCACCAATCTGGCTACAGCAATAATATAACAAATATCAATTCAAAATTGGGAATTGGTCAAGGGAAACAAACCAGCTTATGAAGCTAGCGTTTGTCGATGGTACACCCCCTTTGTAATGTCTATAGATGGTGATGCGTAAATACATTTCATTAGCGGAAAATAAAGCCAGGTTAGAAGGGATAGCTTTATAACAAAAAAATGTCATTTTACTGGAACATTTCTGGTTAATATTTTTGTTTGCTGAACTTTTTTTAAACCATCCAATGGATTCACGGTGGCTAAAAAAAGAAGAAAAGAAATGGGATATTCTGCAGTTTTCATTAGCAGAAATATTCAGTTTGGCACCGGCATTGAAAAGAGAGGGAAAGGGGCATTATTCAGTCTGACCAAATTTCTGTGTCTGCATAATTCATTCCCATGGGTGACGCCCAGAGTTACCGGTCCGCTGACATTACAAATGGATTTCCCCTTCCTTGTTTACAATACCATTTCCGAGACCTTCCACCCTGGTCTTATCGAGCTGACCACGGTCCGCTGGCAGTGACGAGACTTAAGTAGATAGTGTTCACCAATAGAGGACGGTGGGGATCGTTAAGTATGTCGGGGAAGGGGGAAGGGAAGAAAGTGAGTGATAAAGATGGGGCAGGGGAGAAAATAGCGATGAACACATACTGGACAAAAGATGAACACAAACTGGACTATACATCGATACACCAACAACAGGAAATACATCGGTTTAAGCACAAATTTACTTTGACATGAAAACTAATACAAGAATACATAGAACCAAAACAGGTTCTAGACGATATATGGGTAGTAGAAATATGCAATAATCAAAAGAGTGAAGATAAACTCAAGATGATAAAAAGAAGATGGAGAGATAAGGAAGATGGGTGAGAGATAGAAGATAAAGACAGTTATTTTCCCACTCAAACCCCGTCTCTTGACTTAGTTGAGACCATCGAAGTATTTATTTTGGACTCTGACCATCACCACGCCTAGAGACTAAAGTATCATGCAGCACGCGACCAAGTACGTTTCTCCGTACAATCAAAGATGCAGCCCACTATCTTAAAACTGGCCAATGGTGATAATATACAGTCTGGCCACTGTAGATGGCCCTCGTGAGGTTGAGGTTGTTGACATTTGTCACTGACAAAACAATTGGGTCATGGACTACAACCTAAACACTAAGTAGCTGGGACACATAGATGCAACCACAGAAGAAACAGATAACAAGAAGAAATGTCTGTAAGAACACAAACAGTGATGACGTCAAATAAAAAAAAGAAAAGTAAAAAGAACACCAGATATTAAATATATGTAGGGAGTGGGGGTGGAGAGGTAAACATGGACAGTTGAATCAGATTTTTGAATCAGTGTAAAAATAAGCTTCAGAGCAAATAAACCCGGATAAATCAGTTAAAAAGTATGATGGTAAGATAATACACAAGAAGAATGTTTCTCTACATAGACTAGGGGACTGGGACAAAAGATGGAGGTGAAAGATAACACAATGGGACGTGGTGGAAGGGAGGTGGAGTAGTGGTTGGGAGTGGGGACAGTGTGACCTTTCTCTCTCCCCCCCCCCCGCGTCATCTCAGATGCCACTTGCGACCAATGGCAGTCGAGGCATCTCCTCCTAGTCGTATTGATTCCGACATGCAAGATGACAAAAACAGAGAATCAATGTGACAGGCAATGTCAGTTTAGTGTGTACCAAATGTATGTGTGTGCTGGCAGACAGGGTGGGGAAATCCTAGGTACAAAATGTCAACAGGAGCGAGAGGTGAGGGAATGGGGAGAAGAGAGAGAGAGAGAGAGAGAATGTTCTTACCTCCTTTGACCTCCCCGTTGGTGCAGATGGCTGTCATGGAGATGGCGGTGAGTGTGGTCACGAGGCCGGACAACAGGACTATGCAAGACGCCTGGATGATGCCAGCGTTGCCCACAACCCAGGGCAGACGGATGAACAGCATGACCCCGAAGATGTTCAAGATGCATCTTATCTGTGGACCACAGAGATAGGATGAAGAATACCAGAAGAAAGGAGTGTGGGAACAAAATACAGTCTAATTCAAATTAGAAATGTTCATAAACCGAACAAAACATTTTATAATATTGCATACATAGTGAACATTTGTGTTGTTTAGTGAGAGGCAGAGGGAATGTATATTACAATCAATAGATCATTTTACATATACTAATTTGATTTCATTTCATCGGTCCTGTAGTTAACTTTATATACACAATCTACTTTCAAACTTCATTGACAAACAAATATAAAAAAATAAAGTAGTTTAAGAAACAAAGTAAGAGTATGTCTGTCCGTCTGCATATCAGTATGTCTGTCTATGCCACTGTAAAGATCCGAAACCTGAGAAAGATATTTATCTGGAAAAAAAAGGTAGCATTAAAAAGGAAACAACAACACAGTATTGAACCAATGCAGAATGTGTTTGTGATGGGAAACGGGGGGGGGGGTGAGAAGGTGGAAGCGGTGTTAGTGGCGGCTTTCGTGGGCGGCGATAAGGGGCGACCGTCAGAGTTTGGGGATTCTATTAATCATCTTGCTGAAAAAATTCTACAATCTAGGCCCCTCTTTGACATACGCCAAGGGCCCTGTGAACTGCCCTCTTAAGGTTCATGGAATGAGGAGCCACAACAAATCAAGTCAATGATCACGAGTATCATACTTCTTTCATATAACAAGACGGAAACTGCTTGGGCGAAAATCGCTGACAATCGCTGGGCAGACGTGACGTAAACGACGACGTGACACTTTCCTGGCCGTCACCCTGACATGTGTGACATTCGCCGGCACTGAAGTACACTTTGACAAGCACACAAATGACTGACAGCCTGGAATCGATGACGTAGAGACACTGTGAGAAATTTTAACTATTCTTCAGAGTCTCTGTGTGTATAATATGCGAACAGTTAGCTATTTTTGTAAATGTGATGGGTGTGACACAGAACAACTATTCTTGTATATGTGATGGGTGACACATGAACAAAGTTAGTTATTCTTGTATATGTATATGTGATACAGTTAGCTATTTTTGTATATGCATGTGTGACAAGCGTACACATCCATTTTTCGTGTTTATAAATAAATAAGTAGTTTCCTTAGCCCTTATGAGCCATCAGTTCATATGAAGTGAATACTTCATCAGTATCTAGCCACAGCATAATAAAGGATTGTGTGGCAAGCACAATATCCTGCCGCCTTTACTTCCCCGACATATTTCAGGTAACAATTTTAAGCTGGGTGGACTTGGGAACTTTCACCAGGACCATTCAAATTCCAAGACTTGTACGTCGAGCGCCATACACCACATGAACGTCAGTCCTTGTGTTTATATATATGTGCTCAATAAACCCAGATAAACATAGCACGGGCGATGAGCGAGTACAAGTTCCTGAACTACAGAGCATCACGTCGTAGTCAATATTCAGTGCTAATTATAGCTTCCCATAGATCACCATTCTGAACAGATCTCCATTCTTCATGATGGATGGGGTGTTGTCTGGTAGAGAAAACCAACAATAATTGAAATCTTATTACCAGCGAACATGTGAACCGAGTGAAACGACTGCAGTTGTGTACTGTGTAATGAACTCGGTCGGTCGACATGGCGATCGTGTCCGGTTTGTGACACCAGCCACCTCTCCTTGAGTCACTGTACACCAGCCACCTCTCCTTGAGTCACTGACACCAGCCACCTCTCCTTGAGTCACTGACACAAGCCACCTCTCCTTGAGTCACTGTACACCAGCCACCTCTCCTTGAGTCACTGGTCACCAGCCACCTCTCCTTGAGTCACTGACACCAGCCACCTCTCCTTGAGTCACTGTACACGAGCCGGCGAGGGTCACCAATCTGGACATTAATGTTCAGGCTAATTAGTTCATTATCAGTTTGGACTTGGTAGAATAGCTAATATCTTTCTTCACATTTCATCTAAGTTAGATAAGAAGGGAAGTTTCATTAACAAGTGTTGTTTTTTTTTTTAAATTTATAGTTATTTTTTTCTTCAATTCTGTTGTGTCTGTTATATATAAACATACTAGTTGAAAGTACCCGGCTTCGCTCGGATTTACTTCCTCTATCCCTCCCTCTCTCTCCCTCCCCCTCTCTCCCTCCCTCCCCCCTTCATTCCCTCCCTCTCTCTCCCTCCCCCTCTCTCCCTCCCTCCCCCCTTCATTCCCTCTCTCTCCCTCCCTGCCCCCCCCTCTCTCTCTCTTTATCTCTTCCTCCCATTTCTCCCATCTTCTCTCTCCTTTTCTCCACTCTCTCTCCATCCCTCCTTTCTCCCTCCCTCCCCTCTCCACCTTCCTCCCTCCTTCATTCCCTCTCTCTCCCTCCCTGCCGCCCTCACTTTATCTCTCTCCCACCCTCCCTCTCCCTCCCTTCCTTTCTCTTTCCTTCCCTCCCTCTCCCTCCTCTCTTTCTCTCCCTCCCTCTCCCATCTCCCTCTCTCCCCCTGTCCATCCCCCTCCCTCCTACCCGCATTTCCTCTCTCTTCCCCTGCCCCCCCCTCTCTCTTTATCTCTCTCTTCCTCCCTCCCCCCCCTCTCTCTCTCTCTATATATATATATATACTATATATATATATATATATATATATATATATATATACTTATTATTATGGCTTCACACTTCTTCTAAAATCCTTCTTCATTCCTTTACCTTCCTCAAACTGTACAAATCAGGGAGCATGAAAAAACAACAATTCTTTGCAGCACAAAGGAACTATACAGCACCAGCGCGCAAGTTCTATTCGGCTTTATTAGTAGGAAAATTAAAAAATGTATCATCGGGAAATGACGTCACAGAGGAATTTAATCTATCGCGCAGTCGAGATTACTTTAATATAGTAAAATACTAAAATAAAAATAATTAATTACAATTAAACTACCCATCGAGATGAAACTAAACCTGTCCTATAACCTTCCTCATGTAATTATGTGTATGTGTAACAAATTTCACATTATTTGGTTATCTGGATCTTGAGTTATAAGGGAACAGACAGACAGACAGACAACAAATGCCTCTTATATATATATATATATATATATATATATATATATATATATATATATACTTATTATTATGGCTTCACACTTCTTCTAAAATCCTTCTTCATTCCTTTACCTTCCTCAAACTGTACAAATCAGGGAGCATGAAAAAACAACAATTCTTTGCATCACAAAGGCACAATACAGCACCAGCGCGCAAGTTCTATTCGATCATCGGGAAATGACATCACAGAGGAATTTTATTTATGGCGCCGTCGAGATTACTTTAATATAGTAAAATACTAAAATAAAAAAAATTAATTACAATTAAACTACCCATCGAGATGAAACGAAACCTGTCCTATAACCTTCCCCATGTAATTATATGTATGTGTAACAAATTTCACGTTATTTGGTTGTCTGGATCTTGAGTTATAAGGGAACCGACAGACAGACAGCAAATGCTTCTTATAAGTATAGAGATAAAACTTCTCCCACTCATTGCCGTATTTTTGGGACAGAACATATAAATATTCCTTTACATGACCTTAATAAACATATGGCTCTTAGACGTGGGTTAGGTGTAAAGATCGGCTGGAATCAAACTCTTTTCTGACAGACGGCACCACATAGGTAGCTAATAGAGATTGAACTAATTAGCATTAACCCGCCAAGGACGGAATAACTCAATTTGAAAGGCCTCGTTCCCTTCCCATCGATATGACGTCAATTGGTGTCAAACTATGTAAATAAAAGAACAAATGAGTTTTTTCGGGGGTGCTGCTGTAAGTGGTGTCAGGAGAATGATGAAAAATATTTTTGTTGTTTCTGTCATTACCTGAAGGACACATGCTAGTCAGTCTAAGATGTAGCAGTTGGCAAGCCACGACTGTCTACAGCCAGCTGGTCCCATGACATTCAAATACTGACACTGTGTAAGGCCAACCACAATCCTACACAACGTTTATTTTTGGTTGGGAGTGAGGGGGTGGGAGAGTATAAACATATCTTTTCAACAGTCCCGAGACCATAAGTGAAACATCTTCAAAACTACACAAGTCAGGAGCTACGTTCTGGGGTCAATAACCGGAGACCACCAAGTTTTTTTTCGACATTTCTAACGCACGCGCTTGTCTCAATTTCGTTTAGATACACCGAACCTGTATCACTCTACAGCAGTGTGCAGCTCGATGGATCGCAACAGAAATTTAATTTATAATAAAAGGATTGAGAATATATGTATGCATAACTACAAATCGATTTCTCTGTATGTCACAAAACTAAACGTTTGTAACAGGGAAAATCTATACATACAATTCATGACCAGTTTATCCTCTTTCTTTTAGCGTAGTTCTTCGTGGTTAGCAAAAATAAATGGTGGTAATAGTGGGTCGCAAAGCATAAACAATTGAGAACTACTGTAAAATATGCTACCCCGACATAGGCGATAAGCTATTGTCTTTTAGAGAAGGTTATATACGAATAACAAACACCAAACATACATTGACCAAGATAAGGCTTGGCTAACTTTAGTGAACGACCCCCCAAATGTGGTAATGAAAACACGTTCATACCACGGTATAAATTACAACAACAAAAGCTAGGGTTAGGATGGAGTTAGAAAATATGTTTGGGTTAAACATTGCCCCTGGGTTGTTCACTTTAAACGTTTTCGGACCATTGATGAACACAGACACAGTGTTGTGACATAGTGCTGTAATATAACTGCACACGCTAGTTTGAAAAATGAGACATTTCGAGACATGTTCCCACGTGCGTCACTCCTGCACATCATTGGTACAGTAATAGGCCGCTGCCTTCTGTTTAGTATCAGAAGAACGCCGATGCCATGGACAACGGAACCCAACACACCAATCACGGTTGTATAAAATAAAATTAGCATTATATAACTCACGCACCGAATTAAGTCGGTTGTTTTTTTTCTTCAAATAAATGTCGAGGTGCCATGCGGTCTTGCGGTGACGCCCACATCACTAGAACCACCCTCCGTCCAATGTCTGCCAGATGACGTCAGCTCACTTGGGGTCAAACTCTGTGTTACACACATGAAAATGTGTAAAACAGATGGTCGCAATGCAAAGGTCACGTGACAGGGACAAATACATTAAAATATCAATTTAAAAACAAACAAACAAACGTATCTCCTCCCATATGACGTCACGTCAACATGTAGGACATAAAAGGCAGAACATAATTTTTTATGTGGATCTCTACCCCAACATAACTAAATGAATAAACACAGAAATTAAACAGATGACAACATTATAACCTTTATAAAAAGGGGGTTGGGGGTGAGAGAACTTCAGTATGTCAGTGTGTACACGAGTCAGTAACATGGCAGAGTTTCACTTTAGTCAACATTATATAAATGTTTTGTCAACCGAGGTCAAAGGCACGGCAACAATTTCAAACCAGTCAATTAAAAAAACAAAAATAATAAAAAAAAAAAAACCCAGATGTGATTTACTTTGATCTATCTTTGTCATAGCCACACCAAGTGAATAAGTTCATGGACATCTGTATTTTATTTCTCTATAAGATTATAACAGGATTGCAGCCATCACACAAACTATCCATCACCCCCTCCCTCTCCTTCCTATTACTACCGGCGTGCTCCAATCCCACCAATTAGACTGGTCAAACAACAGTCTCTGTTATTGATCAAACGCTAAAACCAATACGGGCTGTCAGATTAAAAACAGAACACATAGCTGACCAAATTTAAAAAAGTCGATTTAAAATATAAAAGAAAAAAGGTGAATGAAACATACAATCAGCATTACATCATTTCCCCCACAAAATCAGCATTACATCATTTCCCCCACAATCAGCATTACATCATTTCCCCCACAAAATCGGCATTACATCATTTCCCCCACACAATCGGCATTACATCATTTCCCCCACAATCAGCATTACATCATTTCCCCCACAAAAACAGCATTACAACATTTCCCCACAACATCGGCATTACATCATTTCCCCCCACAATCGGCATTACATCATTTCCCCCCACAATCGGCATTACATCATTTTCCCCACAAAATCGGCATTACATCATTTTCCCCACAAAATCGGCATTACATCATTTTCCCCACAAAATCGGCATTACATCATTTTCCCCACAAAAACAGCATTACATCATTTTCCCCACAAAATCGGCATTACATCATTTTCCCCACAAAATCGGCATTACATCATTTTCCCCACAAAATCGGCATTACATCATTTTCCCCACAAAATCGGCATTACATCATTTTCCCCACAAAATCGGCATTACATCCTTTTCCCCACAAAATCGGCATTACATCATTTTCCCCACAAAATCGGCATTACATCCTTTTCCCCACAAAATCGGCATTACATCATTTCCCCCACTAAATCAGCATTATATCATTTCCCCCACAATCAGCATTACATCATTTCCCCCACAAAAACAGCATTACATCATTTCCCCAGCCCTCCATTTAAAAACTAGACGCTATTTACAAAACACAAGAAGTGAAACAAGAGGATAATTTACCACAGAATCTGGTAGAAAGCATGTGGAGTTTTATGACTGAATGCCATGATCTATCTCACCAAGCAGTTCAGGTCCTTGACCCGTCCAATGATACCTGTTTTGATGACCAAGGTGTTTTATTTAAAACGTCTGCGGTAACGTGACGGTCAAGGGAAGGGGGGGGGGCTGGCAGCGTCACGTCACGGTACACGGAATTCTTCAATGTGCCAGCCAAATAAACGGACTACTGTTCTGGTATACACGCTAGCTATTGACCCCTCCCCCTCTCCTAAACTATTGAAGGGCATAGATCACGGATGGCCACTGATCCGTTGTTTTTTTTTAAAATTCAAATGTCAAGTTTTGTAAAGAGATGCGTTACACTGAACTGAACAAGATTTACTAATTAAATCTTACACACAAATTTGATTCCATTGTAGGCAGCCCCGAAAGCCAAATTGGAAAAAAAAAGATGACATCCATACAGGAATGAACCGGCCAGTATGTTGCATTGCGATGAGGTGGTCAGTCTGGCCAATAAGTGGCAGGGGAAGGTTTGAAATCTCAGTGAAGTAAGCCACAACTGTATCAAAGTGATTCCCCCTGCCGCAGGTCCATAGGTTTGTGATGTAGAGAGAACAATAAACACTTTACTGCGATTAGCGACAAACGAAGAGACTCTATAATGTGGCGTTGACCAAACTTTTACTTTATTTTCAGTTGTTTATGTCAGATGCGCCAAACAGTTTCACACCTCCATTGAGCTGACATTATAGAACATCGAGGTCAGAGCGCTCACTTTTCATGAAGGTAACAGCTACTTTGGTTGGCCATCCCTGCTATCAAATATTCAAGAGATCTACATTTCATAATTACAGGTAGACGACCACAGGTGTGTTAAGAATCATTAGCCTGGGATAGAATATGACCGAGTTCAATACTGACACAATCTGACGTCATATCTATCTGTCATGACGTCAAGACAGAAAAAAAGTCAAGATCCAGCCATCTATTGGATATTTCACCAGAGATCACAAGTGCTGGGGTGGAGAAAGATCAATGCGACGGATTGCTCTCTTGATAAAAAAAATATACTAAGTACTTAAAGAGAAAGTTGTATTTACTTGTCTATTTAACGATGCATGACCAGGTTCCTTGACTTCTATCCTAAAAAGACAGTCGCTGTTTTTCTGTTTTTTCGACATATTTCTTAAACTCATTGTTATTATTATAATTAATTTATTTTGCTAGGTGAACGTGTATTAGCCAGTCTTCTTAAACCAATACCACTTTGACCATTGTTTCTCTTTAACCCTTAACAACTCACCAAAATCAACAGGGTACAAACTATGAAACATTGAAATTAAATTTCATTGCCAGAGAGGACAAAACAGACAAGAAAGGGGCTGAGAAGTTAGTACTCCATTCATTGATTTCACTAAAGATTTTCATCCTACATGCTTTCTGACATGTTTTTAACCTTGTCGGTGATGGCTGGGACGGTGGAGTCTTGGAAACATTGGGGGCGGGGAGATGGATTAAGCGTTATCGAACAGCCAAATATAGTTTTAGCCCCAGACCGGACTTTCGCATGCTCAAGAAATTATGGCTATAAATGTAGATGGGACAGCGATGTTAATGGGGGCAAAACTGGACTACACACACAAACTGACAAAACAAAATTACTTTCCAATAGAACGAGACAGGCAACAATTGACGTGATGCAGGGCATTTTCTAAGGGACCACACATTAACAGACCGTTGTTGTTTTAAATGGTATGTACAGATGCAGCCAGCTATCCGTCCTCAGTGTTAAGTGTACATAACTTTCCCTGCATGATTTTAAGTCCTCTTCATTTAATACAGAACATAACTTTTCGGATCGCATCTTCAGGTGGGCGATTACGAAATTCTTTTACAAAGGAAACCATAACTTTGGAATTCAGTCCAAAAAAAAAAAATTCAATTTCTATTTCTATTCACTTAGTACATTTTAACAGAAAATATGTCTAATTTAAAAATAAGTAAGTCCCAGCACTTGATTTAAAATTTGCAATACTTGCACAATTTGATGTACACAAACTCATTTGATGCTTATTTCTTGTTAATGTGTTCTGGTTGATGAGGGAAAAGTGTACACATATTCTAATGGATTCTTTTAATGATCATACACATGCTTATACAAAGACTACTGTAGATATTGCTATTTACACATACAAATAGAAACTATACTGCACTGACGGTTTTTTTTCGGAAAATTAATAAAAGACAATATAAACTTTACTCATAGACCTTTCACTGGTCATGCGGCTAACTTCGACCACATACTACTGAGTATGTAAACGGATCCACTAAATGAAAAGACTCTTAAGGTCATTCTCCTCTGACTTATTCTCACAGCCTACATCATTAGATGTTTAAGAAACAATCTATCACATTTTGTGTCTCTCAAACTTGAACACAGCTTTTCACTTCTGGAGTTATTAGAAACACAAAATGCTACTTTCTTCAATACATGTATACAAATGTCATTCCCACTCAAGGCCAGTGTTACTATTTTCTCAGTAGCGGCATGTCGTTGATGGGCTGGCACACAGATCGATACACTAGGCAGTTACTTCATGCCTTTAATTTATCATCACACCACACGACTAATATCACACCACACGACTAATATCACAACATACCGAAAGATTATTAGAGCCGTTTAGAATAGATTAGGAAACGGCAACGTTTGACAGCGTGAATATAAATCACCCCCCCCACACACACACACGCACAAACCTTTCTCAAGGGCCCCCTAAAATATGAAAACAATTCTGATAACACCCATCGGGTTATTGACGGTTACATTCAAACAGAACTTCACCACCCAATCTCTCCCACACTGACAGAACCTATCGCTGGGTAAAGGTTGATGTACATTCTGACAATCGTGATTGCATCAAGCCACCTCTTGCGTCGCAAGCCGGACGGCAACAAGTGTCTACACGCGCAATGTAGATGGAGAGTTGGGGGAGGGGGGGGGAGTTCCACTTGTCTCGCCAGCTAATGTCGATAAACTAAACTCACAATCTTAGAGGTGAATAAAATAAAGCAACGCGAGAAATAAATCTATTCTTTAAAAGTAACAAGGATTAAAACACTGAGCGTGTTTTGACCTAGATATGAAGCAAATTTTGAGAAACCGTCTTAATTTAGAGATACGTCGACCTTTGATAAACAATAAGCATACAGGATTATTTTTTTTTTCTGAAAAGAACAAGAATGAGTAGCGTGGGGATGGACTCTAACTGAGCTTAAGGTAGGGGAGGGAAAACAAAAGTATCTGAGATTGGCTTTGAGCCCAAACTGCTAGCATTTGTTTATTTATCTTTGGGTACTTTATAGACAGCTGTACGCCTTGGAGATATGGCATCGGCAGGCACATGAGAGAGAGAGAGAGAGAGAGAGAGAGAGAGAGAGAGAGAGAGAGAGAGAGAGAGAGAGAGAAGGACAGCTCTGAAAATGTAGAGAGAATCTGTATGTATGAATCAAAGTGAAAATTAATCGAGCAGTAAATCAAGTTGACCACCATTTTATCTGACATACTTTTATAAATGTAAAGAAAGTGCATCACAGGGGGATGGATCGAGTACATTTATAAATGTAAAGAAAGTGCATCACAGGGGGATGGATCGAGTACTTTTATAAATGTAAAGAAAGTGCATCACAGGGGGATGGATCGAGTACATGTATAAATGTAAAGAAAGTGCATCACAGGGGGATGGATCGAGTACATTTATAAATGTAAAGAAAGTGCATTACAGGGGGATGGATCGAGTACATGTAATACAAATCAGAGATATAATTTGGAATGGTATGAAAACCACGAGTTATCTTCCAGGCAGATAATGACGTGATAATGAAAGATTTTATTTGAAATATATATGTAGGTATATCCACCAAGCTGACTCATTATTGTATTAGCTGGAATACATTGATTTCAGTCGACAAATATGTCAAAATAGGTCCCGAAGCACTAGAAAAATAAATAAATAAAAGATTTTTGTGTCCGATATTTGACACATTCACAGTTGTTTGCTTAGGTAAGAACAAACTTTACATTCACAGTTGTTTGTTTAGGTAAGAACAAACTTTACATTCACAGTTGTTTGTTTAGGTAAGAACAAACTTTACATTCACAGTTGTTTGTTTAGGTAAGAACAAACTTTACATTCACAGTTGTTTGTTTAGGTAAGAACAAACTTTACATGATAGATTGCTTACTCATTAATTAAACTGTGGCAGACATTCAAACATTAGTTTGTTTCAAAATTTAGAATTATATCAAAGCACTTAAAATATTTTATGGATAGGTGTTGATCTGTTACATTAGATGGGGAATAGTTTGGAATAGTAATGCTCGATATTAATTCAATATTAACATCATGGAATCAAGGAGGTGGGGGTGTTAGAGCCAATAAACATTCTATTTTAAGAATTTCACATGAGTGTCATTGTGACCTCGACAGGCGTGGCAATTTCAAACCATTGAACTTGATCTTGTTTTTCTTCCTTCGTTACCCCAAACATTAAAAAAATTAACTGAAATATAATTAGACTAAAATTTCGCTAAATGGGAAATGTAGTTAGGCATACTGCTGTTTCAATATGTAGCTGGCTAGCATTAAGTTCATTTTGTTAATTCATTATAGTGAAGCATCATGGGTAGCGAATACAACCACTCTAAACAATCTGAGATAGCCCACTCTAAACTACCTTAATCAAGTGAACCATCCTGGTTTATATTTGTCTATGATTAATAAATAAATAATTATACCTCTCGAAAAAGACAGCAACCACAAAACTGTCAACTGACACACGTTCTGTGCCCCCCCCCCCAATGCTCGTTCAATATGTAGCTGGCTAGCAATGAGTTGAGGGTCACTGACGAATGCACGCGCCAGCACGAACCTGCCTCGTTTTGTTTAATAATTGAAAAAAAAAGACAACAAATACAGAAAAACAAAAATTATGCTAAACACCTGACTAGTATTACATTACATTAGCTGACTATAAAGATATTATTTGATAATTGGTGAATTACTTAACTAATTACAATACTAATTGACCAAATTGATTATGTATATATATTTACGTCAGTATGCCATAAATTGTTAAATAACTAACCAGCACTCCTTGGATCCAGCCAAATCTGACGGGGTTGGAAGTGACCACTTTCTCTCCCTGACCCAGGATGTCCTGAGCTGAACCCTCGTAGCCGCCATCTTTTCTGATACACCTGATCTCATCATCGTCCTGTGGAGACACAAACAAAACAATGTATATATGAAGTTATTGGGTGTGGTGCTAGCTACACAACCAGTTATTATCCCTTGGCTACAGAAACATTTAGCCTAACCCAATGGCTCCCGTGTGCTAAGGGAACTTTACGTACTTTAAATACATAAAGCGTTTAGAGCCTAAATGTGGCTCAGGATAGTCTCTGATAAAATTAACATTCGGTCCTCATATGACATTCCCAAATTTGAAAACAAAAAAAAAACACTTTTTTTTTAGTACTATGTATTTTATTTTAAACAGGGGAGAGAACCATATCATCTGTTCAACAAATTAACAGTACAAGAATTCTGCGGGAATCAGTTTTTTTCTATTTGCCGATCGCCTTCAATGTTGACAAATCAATCGTTCGTTCCAGAATATCTACCTAGAGAGAGAGAGAGAGAGAGAGAGAGAGAGAGGAGGGGGGGCAAGCACTCACGAACACACAGGCGCACACATACAAACAACAACCCGTGTGTAAGGTGATTACAGTGGTAGAGATCGGGGTTTGAAGTCGATATGTGTGGAATGAAAGGGGGGGGGGCTAAACTGGGGAGCACGACTATCAGCTTTAACATGCCGCACGCACGTAAGTCGCCACTGGCAGGTTGGTGGATCTCAAATATAAAAAAAAAACGTTACTGTTTAGCTAGTTGTGTTCTGTGATAATATAATAGTTACCACAAATCAAACTTGTATGGCAATTAACATAAGTAGCGGCCCTGTAGTTATTAATTAAACACCAAGACTTCCTCCCCCGGTGTTATTCCAAGAACACACACACATACATCAACGCAGTCTAGTAAAACACACAATGTGTAAGACAGGGTTGGCCAGCACAAGGTGCCACATTCCAGTTTTTGTTTTAGTAAAACGAGCCGCACCATAATCAATTCATCAATGTTTAGAAATACAACAACAGAAGGAAAAAAACAAACTGTTTCAATAGCAGTCACACTCAACACAACAAACTGTTTCAAAAGCAGTCACACTCAACACAACAAACTTTTTCAGTAGCAGTCACACTAAACTCAACAAACTGTTTCAATAACAGTCACACTAAACTCAACAAACTGTTTCAATAGCAGTCACACTAAGCTCAACAAACTGTTTCAATAGCAGTCACACTAAACTCAACAAACTGTTTCAATAGCAGTCACACTAAACTCAACAAACTGTTTCAATAGCAGTCACACTAAACTCAACGAACTGTTTCAATAGCAGTCACACTCAACTCAACAAACAGCTTCATTTGACCAATGACAATTAAGGGTTCATGCCAGAATTGACAAAGTTTGCATTCTTCAAAAGCATCATTCCGCGGCTCTTTTGATTACATCGTAAAGTGTGTCTGTTCGTCAATTAACTCAAATTGTCGATTCAAACTCTTTATTACTGTAGTCTAAGACTATTCCATACAGTGCAGAGTAGTGCAGACATTGGTATTGGTCGACATAGAAATCTACTAGTCAGTAAAAGAATATAGGTATAATCTTATATGGTTATATTCGATGACAAATAATGTTACTCGAACTCGTGTTTCTTGCTAGATAAGTAAAAGCACTTGCCATTTGTCTAAGAGTTCACATCTTAATACAAATAATACAAAAAATACAACCAATAAGGTGAATAAGTACAGATTAGTCAAAGAGAACAAAAGGAAGAGGATCAGAAGAAGGTCTATGATGTAAAAGAGTAATATAGTTCAGTAAATACACATGTAGAACACTATTTGCTATCACTAATGGAGAAAACAGAATTAGGGAAAGAAGTCAATGAAAACTTTGATGCAGGAAACGGGACAAACTATAACCTACTTTAAGTTATGAGGACACGTCACTTCGATAATGAAAAACTATGCAGCGTTATTGTTTTTTTAACACAAATGTTTATGTATTCTAAAAAGAGAAAACAAACCAAAGTGAAGAAACATGTAGCTTCAACAAGTAGGTCAGCACTGTATTATCCCGTGTGTCGCATGGTGCACACTATGTTGTCCCGAGTGTCGCATGGTGCACACTATGTTGTCCCGAGTGTCGCATGGTGCACACTATGTTGTCCCGAGTGTCGCATGGTGCACACTATGTTGTCCCGTGTGTCGCATGGTGCACACTATGTTGTCCCGAGTGTCGCATACAACACATAATTGGAGTCATTTAATACACACTATTGCAGAATATTACTTGAACTTAGAAATCTACAATGTGCATTCTAATAAATAAGAGGCTAGCTAGCGAATCTCTAATAAAACAGTCAATAATCAGTCAATGAAAATATAAATTCAAACAGCAACAACAAACTGTATGCATCACATAAATTCTTAGGCTAGACCAGGGGTGGGCAAACGTTAGAGTATATAATGCGGCCCGTTTGCTTGTACAAGTTGCGATCCTATGTCAATGTTAATTCTCTTTGTTAGGAGTTTTTGCTATATTATTTTAAATTTTATTCCGACTATTTGATTTGAATCTAGTGATATTAAATCGGTTTTACTGCGCCAGACTATTAGTTAGGGAAATTCGTATTTTCATACGGTTAAAATTGTAATTAAGTAGACAAAATATATATGCGGCCCGCCGATAAGAATCAAGTTTTCAATGTGGCCCTCCTTAGAAAAAGTTTGCCCACCCCTGGGCTAGACTAATAGTAGCATACAATGAATGTTTTTCCCCTAAGTCCATAATTTAATTAATTGCAAAAAGTGTATTGTTAGTTACATTTTCCGCTCACACTTAATAATCACAGGTTAAAAAAACTGAAATGAAATATAGACAAACTTGTCTATTCTCTGTCACGGCTGCCAGAATGTATGCCTGACAGATATGACACATTTCGGGGTCAGCTACTGCTAACTATTGAGAGATATGTCAATGAGCGATGTAAACAATGAAACACCACTGATACCTGGTACAAAGATTATCACCTCATTGTTGCATTCAATACCACCGCAAAACATAACCGGATGTGTACGGACATTTAGTACCATCACCAAACAACCGGGTTTGTACAGACATTCAGTACCGCCACCAAACAACCGGGTTTGTACAGACATTCAGTACCGCCACCAAACATAACCGGGTATATACAGACATTCAGTACCGCCACCAAACATAACCGGGTATATACAGACATTCAGTACCACCACCAAACATAACCGGGTATGTACAGACATTCAGTACCACCATCAAACAACCGGGTATGTACAGACATTCAGTACCGCCACCAAACATAACCGGGTATATACAGACATTCAGTACCACCATCAAACATAACCGGGTATGTACAGACATTCAGTACCACCACCAAACATAACCGGGTATGTACAGACATTCAGTACCTCCATCAAACATAACCGGGTATGTACAGACATTCAGTACCACCATCAAACATAACCGGGTATGTACAGACATTCAGTACCGCCACCAAACATAACCGGGTATGTACAGACATTCAGTACCGCCACCAAACATAACCGGGTATGTACAGACATTCAGTACCACCATCAAACATAACCGGGTATGTACAGACATTTAGTCCCACCATCAAACATAACCGGGTATGTACAGACATTCAGTACCACCATCAAACATAACCGGGTATGTACAGACATTTAGTACCACCACCAAACATGTGTTTATTTAAAAAAAGAACCTACAAACAATACAAGAGTTTATGTCAAACAAGTCGTTAACCAGCATTTGTATATTCCACCAGAGTTTGGACCACAAACACATCTCACTAAATGACTTTATATTTGGGGTTGAAAGGAAAGACTGCGGTCAGGCCAATTAATAAATAAATTATTCGTGTAATGTCAAGAGCGAAGTATAAAAATATGAATAATTATAAGAGAGAGAGAGAGAGAGAGAGAGAGAGAGAGAGAGAGAGAGAGAGAGAGAGAAGCTTTTGATAAGTACAGTCTGAGAACCGCTAGATCGAAACGACCCTCACCTTTTAAGAGCTGCTGACCTGATAAGCAGCGCAAACACGTTTATCCTCGCCCAACGGTCAAAAGGGAGATGATACGATTACCTCCCTCCTTTCCCGTTCAGGCCACCCCAACTCACCTCTGGGAGAGATTTCTTGTAACTATCGATACTAAATGGGCCATGTCAGTTCAAGGCCGTTGATAAACGTCAGAAGCAATATGGGTGCTGGGTGAACATATCACGGTATTCTTGGTCACCTAGAGAGCCAGCTTCTGGGTGCCCATAGTGAGTATGAAACCTGCTAGCCAAGTCTCTTACAACAATGGTGCCCATAGTGACTATGAAACCTGCTAGCTAAGTCTCTTACAACAATGGTGCCCATAGTGACTACGAAACCAGCTAGCCAAGTCTCTTACAACAATGGTGCCCATAGTGACTATGAAACCTGCTAGCCAAGTCTCTTACAACAATGGTGCCCATAGTGACTACGAAACCAGCTAGCCAAGTCTCTTACAACAATGGTGCCCATAGTGACTATGAAACCTGCTAGCCAAGTCTCTTACAACAATGGTGCCCATAGAGACTTATGAAACCAGCTAGCCAAGTCTCTTACAACAATGGTGCCCATAGTGACTATGAAGCCTGCTAGCCAAGTCTCTTACAACAATGGTGCCCATAGTGACTATGAAACCTGCTAGCCAAGTCTCTTACAACAATGGTGCCCATAGTGACTATGAAACCTGCTAGCTAAGTCTCTTACAACAATGGTGCCCATAGTGACTACGAAACCAGCTAGCCAAGTCTCTTACAACAATGGTGCCCATAGTGACTATGAAACCTGCTAGCCAAGTCTCTTACAACAATGGTGCCCATAGAGACTTATGAAACCAGCTAGCCAAGTCTCTTACAACAATGGTGCCCATAGTGACTATGAAGCCTGCTAGCCAAGTCTCTTACAACAATGGTGCCCATAGTGACTATGAAACCTGCTGGCCAAGTCTCTTACAACAATGGTGCCCATAGTGACTATGAAACCTGGGAAAAGTATATGGCGACCAAAAAATAAATAAATTATAATTATATAATGTTTAACTGGTGTATGTAGATGAAATAAAACTTAAATTATTTACTGGGCGGGAAAAATAACACATTTAAGAGATTTTTTTTAAAAGGACTATAATAAATAAATAAATAACATGCTGAAAGAAAACATTGTTAATGAAATGATGAAAAGAGAATCCCCCAGACACAACTTTGGATATTTGATTGCACAGTGTGTGGATGTGAGCTGGTACACAGAACTGCCTCTATCATCTTCACTCTCGTGTATCGACAGATGATACTGTTAGCTTATGTAGAACATTCCAAATTAGAGTTCAGAGGGGAGTGGGGGTGAATGTATGAATGGTGAGTACTTTTATGATGCACCTGGCCACATAAACAGTATTTTAATATAGATATATATACACACAGATACAAGGTGTACAATATTTGTTATTAGCAGCCTTCAGTAAGGTTGTGTAATTGAAAAAAAAAAAAAATACATTCATTCATGAAAATCAAAATAAATAAAGTTTAATGAGAACAACCAGGGTGGACTTCAACGCTTTGAAACTAATAAGTGGCGTCACCGATAACACTGTGAGAATAATAGAAAGGGTCGTCTATGAGGGCATCAATAAAAACAGGGGTGGCATATAACATTGTGAGAATAATAGAAGGGGTCGTCTATGAGGGCATCAATAAAAACAGGGGTGGCATATAACATTGTGAGAATAATAGAAGGGGTCGTCTATGAGGGCATCAATAAAAACAGGGGTGGCATATAACATTGTGAGAATAATAGAAGGGGTCGTCTATGAGGGCATCAATAAAAACAGGGGTGGCCTGTAACATTGTGAGAATAATACCATGGGTCACGTAAGACAGTGTGAGAATGCTTGTTGTGTGACAATGGCTCGTTCACGTAGCCATGACAATAAGTGCTCTCTTCTCTACTTTGACCTCTGCACACACGGGACAAGGTAGGTCGATTGCTACCACTTTGACCTAATCAATCGCTTTGCTGCACATCAACCAGTTTCGATTTTGATGCCTGCATGGCTAGCGTGCGACCCCTCGCTCCGCCCCCGGGACGGGGGTTAATACTGTCAACCGGGAAGGGGGTAATACTGTCAGCCTATTACTTTGATTTGTAATCCAATTGACGGCTTAAAAACAATATTTTATGCATCCTCTGTTGATTTGTTGATCTAATAACATCAGAGGGAGGGTTGGAAGAATTAAGTGGCAGTCCAATTAAGACTGATTGACGTTTCGGCATTTAGAATGTCGTCACCCTAGTTATCGAGAATTGGTCAATTGTGCCCATCAGATTATTCTTTTGCGCATGTGTTAGAATTATGTGCAACATGAATAAAGGATGTTTTAGTAGCTGTCAGTATGCCGTCACGGTCTCTGGTCATGACTTATTCAAAAGCAAGAAACAGTGTCAAGTGTTGAGAAGTGGAGTACTGCAGACTAATTATTGATGAATACCAATACAAGGACAGTGAGTTTTGACGTGAATGTCTTAATAACAAAAATTTGCCGCTTTTACATTTTCCCCTTAAATATCATGATGTCTGAATAAAGTCTTATAGTCATATTCTGTGACTGTAAATGTAGTGGTGGTAGGGTGGTGGGGGTGGGGGGTGATGGGGACACTCATGATTTGAAAACTTTCAACATATTTTTGGTCTATTTATGTATATATCTGTTCAAAGGTATTGTCTCAGCTCCGGTAAAATTAAGAACCGATATTTCCGCTAAAACCAGTACGATTCATTATCATCGGCTGTCTATTGTTGTAGGCTGAAGTGTCGGGAGAGAAGTCTTCACACTATATGTCAGCTGAATGCTAGAGTAAGCGTGTGTTTTCACTTGTATTCGTCAATGCTACCTGGTTCCAATGTTCCCTCTAGGGTGTGGTATGAAGTGAGCAAAAAATTGTGTCCCTGAGCGACATTTTGTTTGAGGCCAAAATTTGTGAGCGATTTAAGCGTTGTCGTCCGTCGGAGTGAGCGATCGTACGTGTATTAACTGTGTAGTATGAGCGACGCTCTGAATTCTTGTGAGTGATCGCTCATGCGCTCCGCTTAGAGGGAACATTGCCTGGTTCTTCTATGTTCACATAAGACTGCAGTCTATGTAACAGTAGGAGGTCATTTCTTTTGTTTACTTTTACATCTGATGTGAACATTTTATTTCACGCCGCACTGTAAATCTGCAACTTAAGTTGAAAAAAAAAATGACTCCCTATTGAGACCGTGATCAGCAGCGTCCACGTTTCTGTTCAAACAGACATGCACTGATAGTTTGACGAATACAAATTTAACAAACAAAAACACCATCCTATCAGAGATGATCTGTTTACTATTACAAAAAAAAAAACATAGGTACCAACAAACAAAATTCACTACAATAACAGTTTAGTAAACGAGGACACAATAGCAGGTTAACAACTAGGGTACCAAACAACCACGAGTTATTTTGTTCCAATTGAGTGAAGGGGTCGGAAGAAGGAAGGTAGCTATTGTACACTGTGGAACATGGCCGTTAAATCTTTCTGGCTATTTGTATCCCGCAGACAGCCAATTGTCACACAGATCGACTGTTAACGGTTTATCGATTATCGATCGAGGAGCTGTATAGCGATGGTGTGAAATGGGGGACTGCTGTGAGGCCTGAAGATGAATTCAGGGTAGGGTGGATCAAGGTGTATCACCGATATAATAAAGACAAAACTGAACCTAAGCACCATACTACTCACGCAGACCGATAAATCCAGCCATTCCACAATAATACAATGCCAGTTTGGGTCAAGCGGGATTTGCAAGAATTGAAATCATGAAATAATTCGAGAGAAAGACGTTAGAATCCAAAAAAACGCTTTGTGACGTTGGGGATACCAGGTATTGAATAGTCAGTGAAGTAAATGTGTGTGTGTGTGTGTGTGTGTGTGTGTGTAGCTAGGTCAGACAGAATTGTTCACATAGGACGGACGTAAATCTAGAAATGTTGCTGTGACAAGTGTGTGTGTGTGTAGCTAGGTCAGACAGTATTGTTCACATAGGACGGACGTAGGTCTAGAACTGTTGTGGTGAAATGTGTGTGTGTGTGTGTGTAGCTAGGTCAGACAGAATTGTTCACATAGGACGGACGTAAATCTAGAAATGTTGCTGTGACAAGTGTGTGTGTGTGGATGTAGCTAGGTGAGACAGAATTGTTCACATAGGACGGACGTAGGCATGGGCGTCGCTAGGAATTTTTCCAGGGGGGGGCAAAAATTTTCCAGGGGGGGGGGGCAAATAACAACTTTATGACATTTTTTTTAAATGTATGGGGGGGGGGGGGAGCAAATGCCCCCCTCTTATATGACATTTTTTCAAAATGTATGGGGGGGGGGGCAAATGCCCCGCTTGCCCCCCCTCCCATGAATACGCCCATGGACGTAGGTTTAGAACTGTTGCTGTGAAATGTGTCAGAAATTCAAAAATCCTAAGAGCAGATACAATGTCGTAAACTAACCCAGACTAAAAGATCAAGTGAAAAGCACACGGCTAGGATTAAAAACACTAAAACACTCATTATGCTGTAAAGTGTTTTTATAACAATCTTGGAATGCTGCGTTTAATATCTGCACTGATAATTTTGATGATGAAATAGGTGAACACAAAAACTCGTATTACTATTATTTTAATAATAATAAAATATTATTGATTTATTTAACACCTCGGCGTTTACATAACACTAATGTATAAATAACTTTTTTGTCTCAAAAGTCTTAGCCAGTCGCATCAATCATTTCATTAATCTCAGTTGCCTTATAGAACTAATTTCGAGAATTCTAATTTCATTGAAATACAACAAGTGGCGATGTTGCCCTAACATATATATCTGTGATTTACAACTGGCTATATATTTTTATCACTTAAATAAAAATAGCTACTGGCTTTCCGCGCCAGCTTAACGGGAAATATCTATGTTGAATTATGAGAAGAAAAACAGTTCAAAATATACACTTGGCACTTTTATGCACAGTTCAAGTTCAATCAAAAATTGTGAAACTGTCATTGTATCAACTTGACGATAACGTACTTAGCTAGAGATGGGAATACTTTTGTTGAGGATTATGCTAAGGACGCAAAGGAGCTAGCCACTGGACAGTGTTGTTAGTTTTCATTTTTTCTTCAGGCGTATGTTACCACAATAATACTTTCTTTTAATATATGCCTCCGTGTCAGTTTTAACAGCTGCTTGATGACCCACCATACTTTAGTAACCAGTTAATAGTAACATATACAGGGTTGGAGGCGGAGACGAAGGTTTGCGCAATCAAGTCACGTGATACGCTAACACCCAACAGAGTTCAATAAATAAGAACTCGGCGATATAGGTCATACACGTGGTCAAAACAATAAAATAATGCAGAGAATAAAACAACAACAATTTGCAGGATCCAGCCAGGCGTGTAAATATTTATGGCCCAATTCATGATTTGATATTTATCAGATCAGAGAAGAAGATAGCGGTAGTCGATGTTTACACAGCAAAATGACACTGAATTTATTCACAAGATAAGATCACATAAGTATTCAAAAACAACGTATCCTTCTCCAATATGTTTTTTTCGCCATGCATGACTTGACAATACAACTTTTCTCTCCCTTAACTCTACAGATAGAGATAACTCCCAAACAGCTCTACCTATAACATCGCACATTACGGTCACACAAGATGTTCAAACTTTTATCCTATAATTTCTAATGCGCATCACTCAAGAGACCCCCCCCCCCTAATCTCTTTTGTAGTCGTAAAACAACAAACACTAAACAAAATCCACAGTGTGTCCGAACGTGTGGGATTTCTTTACGGCTCAAACTGTGTAGTGCAGACGGACTATATTTTGTTTAGAAATGATTGAACTGAAACGATGGCCTGTTATTTACACGGTTTCTTTTTTTTACTTTGTGGAAAAAACAACAAAAAACACAAAACTTTATAGATTTTCTCATTTTAATTTTCTCATGCAGTTGACGCCCACTATGACAAACAGGATAACTGACGTAGTAGAGGATATGAAGTAAGCTGTACGTGGCAGAATGTACTCACTTCACTTTCCTCACAGATTAACTGACGTAGTAGAGATATGAAGTAAGCTGTACGTGGCAGAATGTACTCACTTCACTTTCCTCACAGATTAACTGACGTAGTAGAGATATGAAGTAAGCTGTACGTGGCAGAATTTACTCACTTCACTTTTCTCACAGGATAACTGACGCAGTAGAGATATGAAGTAAGCTGTACGTGGCAGAATGTACTCACTTCACTTTCCTCACAGGATAACCGACGCAGTAGAGATATGAAGTAAGCTGTACGTGGCAGAATGTACTCACTTCACTTTCCTCACAGATTAACTGACGTAGGAGAGATATGAAGTAAGCTGTACGTGGCAGAATGTACTCACTTCACTTTCCTCCTATGACCCTCCGCTACCACTGGCTACTAGGTCAGCTCGTGTCAATAAAACATTTGGTCAACAGAGAACAACAGCGCAGTATCGATCGTGGCGAGAGTCAAAACAAAAGATGTCGCATGCCATCATTGCTAAAAGGGTAACCCAGGTACGAAGGAAGGGGGTGGGTGGGTGAAAAAAAAGACCCCCACACGAAACTTTTATTTCGACAACGTATGTTTAGTGAAGACATACATTTCAAGTGACATATGTTTAGTGAAGACATACATTTCAAATGACGTATGTTTAGTGAAGACATACATTTCAAGTGACGTATGTTTAGTGAAGACATACATTTCAAGTGACGTATGTTTAGTGAAGACAGCCCCGTAGCGTGAAAATTTTACAGCAGGGGCCAGGCAATATCAGGGGGGGGGGCTGAGTGAAGACATACATTTCAAGTGACGTATGTCTAGTGAAGACATACATTTCAAGTGACGTATGTCTAGTGAAGACATAATTTCAAGTGAAATGTTTTGATGAAATGATCGTAAAATAAATAACCCGGACATAATTATTAGTGTGACGATAATGTAAAAAAAAAAGGTGTGTGTGTAAACAATAACTTATTACAACGACATTGCAGAATTCAGTCAGGACAATTAATCTGATTTATAAATAAAAGAATTAAGAATATGGAGTGGCGAGTGGAGGAAATTTTCTTTTGAGAGATAAAAATAAAGCAGCACAGATACAACTCTTTGCTACGTATTGGAAGTCACGTGTAGATAATGACTGTTAGAAAGGTTATTATACTCAATTGTAACGGTCGTCCAATGTCTACATCGTGGTACCCATATTTGTTTACAGGCTTCATGCAACAGCAACACTAAGTGAGCAAGTCCTACGCATTTAACACCAAGCTGGACTTTATTATATATATCTGCATGAAATACGACAAGCAATGTTGCTGAATATCTGAACATGTTAGTCAGCTGTAAGGTGATGAGTGAATTCATGTCTCCACTAAACACTCCATGCCATTGAATGATCACATTAAACACTTTTAGTAAACCAAATAAACAAACGAGTACCGCTGTAATAATTCATCTGCATGGCCTACCTGCCCTTACTCAATCAGGTCAGTGGAGGTAAATTCATTACATCAACGTGAACATGTATTACATTATACAATTGATGCTGTGTCGCTATCCGGCTGATACCAATTAACCCGATGGGGGGAGAGGAAGAGATTATTAAGAAATGGACAAGGCTAAATGATGCTATAAACTGTATAGTGAGCGATTTTGATGCTTAGTGAGCAATTTTGATGCATGGTAAAGTCATCATTTTGAGTTTCCATAAATGATGATCCCCACAGGTTTAAATTTTTAATTGTGAGTAATCTTAAGAGCCAACAGGCAAATGAGCAGGCACATCATATGACTGTAATCGAGTGCAGGGTTTAACTGAGAACACAACAATGGTATGACAGGTGAATGTGTTGGGGAAAAAAGGACACTTGCACATACACTTTAGTTTTTATATTCACAATCGTGAAATGAACAAGATGTCAAGAATGAGATGTAATCAGTCTGACGCAGTCATCATTACATCTTTGATCTGACGAGTAATCATTATATCTTCTGTCTGACGAGTAATCATTACATTTTCTGTCTGACGTAGTCATCATTACATATTCTGTCTGTCGCAATCATCATTACATCGTGTCATCTAGTCTGGTAGAATGTGGCGTCATCAGGATAGACAATATTATCAATTTAATAACTTGCAGACAAGCGTTACTGACATAGCTTGTCTGGAAAACTGTATGATTTGAGTATGCGTGTGTGTGTGGGGGGGGGGATGATTTATTTCCTTTAAATGGTGACACATCTTCCAAAACGTTAACTGACTGGGTGTCTAGTAAACTACGTGCTGTGTGTGGGGGTGGAGACTTTTTGTTTCTTGTATTGGTGGCACATCTTTCATAACTGCCAATGCTTGCGCTTTCCCTGAAGCGTGCGCCACGTGGTAGGTGAGAAGTGGACTTGTCTAGAGGTCTTGGTTTCAACCCACATTTAATATCATGTCTTCTTTAAACTTGTAATTTAGTTTCAACCCACATTTAATATCATGTCTTCTTTAAACTTGTAATTTAGTTTCAACCCACATTTAATATCATGTCTTCTTTAAACTTGTAATTTATAATGTATACCTCAGATGCCACCAGGCAGGCCTGCAGTCAGCTGTAGCTCACAGAGTCACACCAGTGACCAACAAGAGGGTCCACCTTAAGATTATAAATACTTACAGTTTTTTCTGCTACATTAGCATCAGTAGAAATAGATGAGGGATACCAGCGCGACCGAGGAGGAGGGGGGGTAGAGAGAGGGTTAAGAGCAGGCGTGCGGAGCCGAGGAGCCGGGAGCCGCTACTTTTTGCTGGAGCCGGAGCCGAAAAAATCTGGCGGCTCCACGGCTCCGCTTAATGAAACCCTAGACACCGAGTAACGATTAAATCATACAATTCAAACAATTATAAAAAAAAAATAAACAAAAAACTATAATAAAGTTTATGTATAGCTAAGCTACGTGCATATTTGCCACGGGTCCGAATAACAATCAGAGTTTATTGGTACCCGGTTCCAGGCCCGTAGCCCCCCCCCCCCGTGCATGATTTGAGCTTTTTGACAAAATTTTAATAATAACGGCTTTAAAACATCAATCATTTTGTTCAATTTTGTTTTAGGGGCCCAGACTGAGCTGGCCAATCAACTTTTGAAAATATTACTATCAGCACGGGGGCCAGTGTCACCCCTTCCCAGGGACCCGAAATTTCGGTTGGTGGGCCTGTTCGCAACCTTGTAATAGTTTTATATATTGATATCTTCTGAGGACAAGACGCCATTTTGAATTCTTGTTTTCCGCTTTCGATTTAACGCACACTGGAAATGAATATTATTATATATGATAATAAAATAATAAAGTACAAACTCCGTGCTTTCTGAGTGACGTTATTTAATTTGCAAATTTACTTTTTAGCAGAATTAATTTTATTTTAAATTGAATAATTGCGCCTGGTCAATTAGTTGTTGATAGATCTGTTCTTTGTTTTCAATATTTTATAAGAAATATCACACAAATAGCTAAGCTATATTCGTGCATCTTTGTCGTTCTCCCCGGGTTGTACGTTTAACCAACAGTATAATGATATAAATCAGGTATCTATTATGTAACAATTGTGTAGCAGAACAAATGGTCAATATATTTATAACAGGAATCAGAAATTGCTCAGCCTCAATAAATTTGTGTCATTAAAACTCTTTACTATTAAAATTATTTTTAACAAAACTGCAACATGCCATGCACTATTGAAACGTAGTTAAAATTATATATTTCTAATTAACAGCTAAACAATCGGTACTAAAATGCACCATTCCAGATATGGGACTGCAAAAAAATTTCTTGGGGAAGGGACTCACTGAGGTCCCCTCCCAAAAACCCTCCTCTCCGTTCGCAAGCTTTCGGCGCTTCGCACCTCCATCTTCGCCCCCCCCCTTCGAACATTTCTTCTACCCCACCAGGGGCGGAATTATGGGGAGGGGCCGGGGGGCATGCCCCCCCCGGTTATCGTAAATTTAGGTAATACATCATTAAATTATCGAAATATTTTTGTTCAAAGACCAATTTTCAACAATGAAAACAGTTTCGCCCCGCCCCCGGGGTCAAAGTTTTGCCCCCCCCCGTCAAAGTTGTCTAGATCCGCCGCTGTACCCCAGAATCAGCTCTTCAGCTCCCCCCCCCCAATGTAATAATCCTGGCTACGGGCCTGCCCGGGTCCGAATAGTCACTTCGAATTTATAAATAATAAATATAAATACTGAAGTCTTTAAAATATTTTAAATAATGTATCAATTTACTATTTGCTAATTTGATCATTAAAATAACTTTTTATTACTTATGAAAATGGCGACTAGTGAAACCTTCGTCAAAAATAATGATACGTTTCTGGATGCACTGAAATGGTTTGTTTTTAGTAAAACCGACAATGGACAATGCGTATATTTTTCAAGTTCCTGACTATGGGGGTGAACGCGGCAAAATTTGCATAACTTTTTACCAGCGGGATGTTAGCGTGGAGCAATTACAAAAATTTTTGTCTCGTGTGATACTATCTTAATAGGGAGCCGGAGCCGTCAAATTTGTGGGAGCCGGAGCCGAAAAAAATATGGCGGCTCCGCAAGCCTGGTTAAGAGAGCTTTGGCAGAACATCTTAGAAAGGTCGCGTCAAGTTCCGGAAAAAAAATGGGGACGGGTAGTTAAAAATCAATGAAAACATATCCACATCAACTAAAGAAAGATGGCGAGACAAATAAAAAAAATATACGCTGAAGATTTATCGATTTATTTATAATAAGAATCTGAGCTTAGTTTACTTCAAACGTGCACAAAAGCACTTTTTGTAAATAAGTGTCAAATTAAAAAAATAAATAAATCATGCACAGGCATGAATGTATGTATATAGCTCCCATGATGTCCCTTCCGGGTATTCATAGCAAAGTATTTCTATTAGATATTCATAATCAGCTTTATGTTACACATTATAATAGAGATAATACACACATGTATATATACAATAATAATAAAATTTATAGTCAGACTCCGCCCCCATCTCTTAGTTTTATATAAAACTGATACTGAGTTGTATTTTATATTATGTAGTTATGTCGGCAGTCACGAGACAGGAAATATATTCCATTCTAAGGTGCGAAATCTATTTGTGTAGCTGCTAGCATTGTATCCTCAAACTCTTTGCGACCCACTGAGACAACAGATTTGTTTACGCCACCTACCACAAAAACTGATTGGTTTTTCGCGACAAAAAACAACAAACAGTGTAAAAGAGTCATCAGATGTTGATGTCCGCTTTTACTTTTTACATTTATTAACGTTAATTCTGAAACCTATATACATATATTCTGAAACCTATATACATATATTCTGAAACCTATATACATATATTCTGAAACCTATATACATATATTCTCAAACATATAATTATAATTTTAGCCGCAACCCACCTGAAGACCCACACTTTGAGAACCAACCTTCTAGCAGATGCAGCAGACGATAAACACTATAATTATTTTTATTTTTAAAGTTTCATTTTTCACGCACCGTCAACTTGATGGAAATTAATGGACATGCAGAAGTAATCATTTTAACACTGGTCACGTTTTACGACTTTATTACGTTATGAAACAGTCCCTCTCCCCCATGTTATTTTTGGCAAACACACAAGTTTTGTCATAGAAAGATATTGTTTAAAATCCAAAATTATATATTTATTTATATACACACATACACGGGGCAGTTTCTGGCCCTCGGGGGCCTTAAGAAAGTGTCACGTGAAAGGGCCACAGAGAAAACCGCTTAAACTTTTTAGGCCACTGATATTATTTCAAAACTAAGCACCATATCCCACCACTGGCAACCCCCAACCAGGCCCGTAGCCAGGTCAAAGTAAGCAGGGAGGCACCAATACCCAGCAAGGGGCACCTTCTCATTTTAGTTACTTTTTCTTTATTTTTTCAACTTTTTCTTTTTTAAGCGGGGGGGGGGGCATGGCCCCCCCAGTGCCCCCCTTGGCTACGGGGCTGCCCCCAACAGATAAATCCTATTAGCTCAGATTGGAAAGTTAAATTAAAGTCACGACAGAAGGACCCTTTCGCATTCGCTTATACTTTCCATTACATGGGGTTGTCTCCATAAATAAGGACATTACTCGTGAGTTGTTCACAAATTCACCACTGTGTATATAGAGAGGGATTTTGAACTTTTGAAAACGTGAATGCACCTGATCTTTCTACAGGCTGGGCTTCAGTGATATGCTCACCCTAAGGACTGAATGTTGAAGCATGCGCAAACACGGACTAGAACACACGGTAAACATACAGGTCAAGTTCTATTAGGTGATGAGCTTGTATGACGTAGTTGATAAGATTAATCTGGAAGAATATAAAGCACTTGTTTTCAAATTTTGCGATTAGTGTTCTACCTAAAAAAAAAAAATAAGTTCTGTTTCTCGCTACCAGCATGCACAGAACGAAATAAGGATGAATAAGAAAAAGGAAAGCCAAAATGAACTGTATCGATTATTCGTAGAGTAATATTAAAATCTTTTGGCAATCCACTTCAAATCAGCTCGCCACCCACTCTTTAAGAACCACTGATAATGAGTAATCATTGACAATTAAAATGGACAGGAAAAAGACAACATTGTCGTCTTATAAAACTAAAATTATAAATATTACATTATTATTATGATGATATTAATGGCTCAAATTGTATATGGCATTAAATGTATTTAAGCTGTAGCAGAAAATAATTTTTGAAGGGAAACTTAATGTCAGTAAATGAAAAGGGCTATAATAGCGCACCCACCGCACAGTTTGGGAACACCACTGTATGCACCCATGAATTAATGAATAATTCATCATACGAGGAATGGAGCACGAGTCAGATGCTGGAGGGGGAAAAGAAATGAATATCCCCGACACCTGCCTTGGCCATCACTGCCCAGATTTCATATCCCACCCCGACACACCTACATAAACAGTTCCGGGTCATGTCTTAAATGGTGTATTAGTGGGTGACATAATGGTGTGTCTAAGATTGAATAAATTCTGATTCAGTGGAAGCGACCAATCCACTCATGTTCGACCAAAACTGGACACACATCAATCTCAAGAGATGTCCGTTGTCTAGCCGTGAGAACTAAAAATATAACATGTATTACACATCAACATGTACGTAATGAATGGTATAAATCATATTGAACCAATATAACACCACTGTTCACCCTTTTAACTATGCGACATGTACACTATCTGTAGAACTTTCTAGTTATGTGACATCTACACAATCTATAGACCTGTATAGCTATGTGACACCTACACTATCTGTGTGTGTGTGAAGTCCCTGTAAGGATGAGATGAAATCTCTTAGATCCTATAAACCACTAATGGGACGGTTTTTATGATGCCCTTCTTTCATCCCATCCATAGACGATAGTGCAATGGCCATGGAGGCACCACGGGAGATATAGCGGGGACTTGGGGGCCGTCCATAAAGTACGTCACGCTTCAAAGGGGGGGGTGTAAGAAAGTGTGACAGTTTGTGACAGGGAGTGGGGGGGTCAGGCCGTGTGACGTCACATTTTTTATATATTTTTTATTTTATTTCTAATTTAAATTTTTTTTTAGTAAAACTTTATAGTTTTAAAAATAATTTTCAAAAATTTTATGAAACAATTAAATTAGTTTTATGTCAAAATAGCATGAAATGCATATCTTTTCAATGTGTTTTTCACAAGTCCTCTTGTTAGTTAGGAGTTCATATTTCAACTTTATACCTTCGAGATTCTTTCCTCCCCCAGTCCCAGTCAACCAAACAACTGATGCAGGGCCGCTTTATCAACTAGGCACAGTAGGCACTGTGCCTAGGGCCTACGGACTTTTCAAGGGCCTACGAAAGCCAGAACATAAAGTGAAAACAAGTTCAGAATGCCAATAAAATTTAATAATGTTTGTATTAAATTAACTATATATAACCGTGTGAGATGAGCACGTCAAGCTGCAGATCTGTAAATTAGGCTTAGTTTTCGGCTCTTTGTCCTATCAAAGTCGCATATGACGTCCTCAAAAGTTTATTTAGATTTCAAAGAAGTGTGGGTGCATTCTTGAAAAACATTAAAAATGAAGATGGGGAGGGCCTACGACTTTGAAAATACCTAGGGCCTACGATGACCTTAAAACAGCCCTGAAATAGTTGACTCAGAGCTTCAGAAAGAGCAGATGCCGATGCTCATAAATTTCCTTCATTGTTTGTGGCGCAAACTCTCAAATTTCATGACATTATGCCAAGATCAACAGGATTTTTAAAAGTACAACCATATGATCTTTATAGTCCATCTTTGCAGACCAGCTTACATGGTCGAATTTGCAAAGTGTGTCACTTATACTTTGCCTCACAAACAATGTTGAAGAAACAGACAGGACAACACAGAGCTCGGGCGCAGGAGAATGTGCCAACCCAAAATTTTCCAGAGTCAACTCAGATAATCGCTGCTAAAAGAGAACTCATGGCAATTATTGGCAGAATGGAAAATGCACATTCAGAGTATGTTGAGTGGCTAGATGAGGATGAAGTTGATCTGTCTGCATTGATACTTCCAGGAAACTATGATGGGGAAAGATTTATGTCAGTCGTAACTATGGATGAAAACTTCACTTCACCATGGATGGATGATGTCTAGTGAATATTTTTTTTAATTAAACATAATTCACAGGCCCACTATAGACATATTCAATATACCACAAGAGCTGGTCACATAATTTGTCAATCTAGTCCTTTTTTTTAAGTTGTATTGTTTTGTTTCCATTTTTATTATTTAATCACTTGTTGAGGTCAAGTTTCGCTAATTTACTTCTTATCATGTGTTAATAGAATGCATAATCGGAAGATTATCTCAAAGTTGACCTCACACATTGTAAATGAAAAGGTAGCAGATAAATGATGTTTATTACATAATTGTCAAGTCTAATTTTTGCAATTTTTTTTTTAAATCCAATTGATTGAGTTACTGTTTCAAAGAATAACTGTGACAACTGTTGACAATTAGTTATTCTACTATTAAAGTCATTTAATAATCTGATAGTTCTTTTAATATTTATATTTTAAGGCAGTTTAATAGTGAAGTGTGTTTTAAGTTTTCGATAAAATTTTAATTGGTTGTTAATTACAATTTTTTTTGAAAGTGTGACGTACTTTAGGGGGAGGGGGTCTCGAGATTTGTGACACTTTGTGACAGGGGGGAGGGCGTAAAAATGGTCAAAAATAGCGTGACGTACTTTATGGACGGCCCCTTAAGCTATGACCTGAAATATCCATTGGTCCTCGCTGGAGATCGAACCAGGGACCCTCAGGTCGGCAGTCGAGGCTTTACCACTCGACCCCCCCCCCCGTCCCTCACTGTCTGTAGAACTTTCTATTAATATGACATTTACGCTATCTGCATAGCTGTGTGACATTTATACTATGTGTAGACACGTACAACTACTGTTCAACTACTGTGACATTTATACTATGTGTAGACACGTACAACTACTGTTCAACTACTGTGACATTTATACTATGTGTAGACACGTACAACTACTGTTCAACTACTGTGACATTTATACTATGTGTAGACACGTACAACTACTGTTCAATTTTCTAAAGCTGTTACAGAACTTTCTAGACACACCACATATACGCCAAGGGCTTGAACTATTTGCGATGTTGGCTTATGAAGCGCTCTGCATGTTTCAAATGAGTCTGTTCACCAAATTGAACAATTATCCTACAACAAATCGATGTCGTGAGGGAAGATAAAAACAAACTCGATAAACCCTTAACACAGTAAAAAAAAATCATTGACTTTAGACGATGAAGGTCAATGACATTAGCTGAAGGACGTACACAAAAGGAGCTAGAATAAAAAGCGAGCCAACATCCGCTAAAACAATTAATTGCTTCGGTTGATATAAGCAGTAAAAAGAAAGCTGTTAAGATATATAAGAAGCCAAAGCGATGCCTCTGGTATCGTGGTCAATAACCCATAGTTCAACATACGCGGCCTTTCAGTGCCAGACACTGGAGCTATAAGTATCTCTCTATTCCTATTTCTCTCTCTCTCTCTCTCTCTCTGCCCTTTCATAACTCAACAAATATCACATACACAGAGGTACACACTCACATGCACACATATCATGGAAGAAATAGCACCAGTGAAGATCAGAGTATCCATACAGCACCAGCGAAGATCAGAGTTTGTCTACAGTACCAGTGAAGATCAAAGTTTGTCTACAGTACCAGTGAAGGTCAGAGTTTGTCTATAGTACCAGTGAAGATCAGAGTTTGTCTACAGTACCAGTGAAGATCAGAGTTTGTCTGTAGTACCAGTGAAGATCAGAGTTTGTTTACAGTACCAGTGAAGATCAGAGTTTGTCTACAGTACCAGTGAAGATCAGAGTTTGTCTACAGTACCAGTGAAGATCAGGGTCTGTCTACAGTACCAGTGAAGATCAGGGTCTGTCTACAGTACCAGTGAAGATCAGGGTATGTCTCTAATCTTTTATTCTTTTTTGACCGTGGGCCACACTGGATTCTTAAATTTGGCAGAAGGGTCGGACAACATGAGAGGGATGTAGTGTTTAACATCAAATGGATGCAGTGTTTAACATCAAATGGATGCAGTGTTTAACATCAAATGGATGTAGTGTTTAACATCAAATGGATGCAGTGTTTAACATCAAATGGATGCAGTGTTTAACATCAAATGGATGTAGTGTTTAACATCAAATGGATGTAGTGTTTAACATCAAATGGGTGGAGTGTTTAACATCAAATGGGTGGAGTGTTTATATGAAATAATATAAATTAAATGTCATCGATGTGAACGAGCGGAGAGGCGGTGCACGGTTTGAATCAAACATCTTGACGGGCTGGACGTGGCCCTAGGGCCGTACTTTGACACAAATCGAATAAACGCCCGTGTTAGTGTCTATCTTTTTTGTACAAGTCGAACAATTTCAACTTAAAAACAAAACTATCCATGTCGTTCGTCATTTAAATAAAGGTAGTAGTAAAATAATAAAATAAATTGATTTTAACTCGCACAGTTTGACAGCAATGTGTTGAAAAATGATTAAGAAGAAAAGAAAAACAATCCACCACAAGCCAAATATATTTTCTTAAAGACAATTCATATTGGTGTGTGTAACGCGTTATGGTTGAATGATTATCAATTCAATAGAAAACATTCAAAGTTAAAAGATATACGAGGCGCCAAAGATAACACGAAAGGTAATACAGTGGGTGATCGGTTAACGAACATAATCCGTTCCAAACTTATGTTCACTATCCGAATTGTTCCTTAACCGATCACCGATTAACCATATAATGGGAATTCGATTAATTCATTCTGGAGATCCTAAAAATTAAATTTAAAAAATGTCATATACAAATATAATATCTTAGTAAGTTTATTTATTCAAATATAATACATACATATAGTCTTGCTTATTAATCAGTCCTTTTCTTTTCTTTGTACGTTAAAGAACATGTCCAATGTCGATTGTTTTTCTCTCTCCTTCAGGACTTTCAGGTAATGATTGATAACATTGTCGTTGTAGAGATCAACAACCCTATTGACATCAGCTTGGTTTGGGTGCCATTTTAAGACCGTTGTTCTGACATCCTCCCATTTTTTCAAAAGATCTTTAATGCAAGATCTCCTTTTAAACCAGTGGTAGCCTTGAATTCTAGATTTTCGGATGACGAACCTGGAGTTTGTTCTTTCAATTTCTCAAAAATTTCACTAGCCTCTCTTGAATGATGTTTGTATTAAAGTAACTATATATAACCGTGTTACTTCTCTTTTCATTTCCCGTTCATTTATCGAAACTAAAAGCAAACTCTCCATTTTTTTCATGGGTGGCACTTCTTTGCTTGTCAGACGTAATTTTCGTTACTCCTTTAGCGGCTTGAGTCTTCTTGATGATATCTTTTATAGCTAAGATTATGCCTACTGTAGACCTGTTAAAGCCGTACTGCCTAGCAACATCAGTCATTTTTTGTCAGCTCTCTACCTAAGTTATAATTTCTTGCTTGCTTTTTATGGTGAGCACAGTTCTTGACACTCCACTCTTTTTAGGTACCATAATATTGTCAAAATTCAGGGTTTTTTATAAGGCGTTTAGAGAAGCACATACGAAAATCACAAGGACAGAAACCAACTATGGTACACAATTGACAAAGTGTCGTCGCACATTACCGTACGCGTCGTACGGTGCTGGCTCACTACTACATAGTATGAATGATGACGTGTCAGCGCACGCGTACATCCTTTTCAGGACGAATCGATGACTTGTGTCTAGGGTTCGAAAATTACGCGTACGTAAGATTGGCGCGCGTAATTTACGCGTAAATTACGCGTAAGTTACGCCAAAATTACGCGTGCCATTAATGCCCAATTACTTGAAAGTGTATGTTCCTTTTGTTGCTCACGCTCACTGATTGCTAGTAGGTGTATTTTTAATATTTTTTTAAAATTTTTTTAATTTTTTTAATATATTTCTCCCCTTCCAGCGCCACCCCACCCCAAACACCCGCCACGCCCGGCCGGGGGGGGGCCGGCAACCCCCCCCACCCCCCCCCCCGCGCCAACCAAACCAAACAAACGCCCCCCACGCGCCCCCCCGGGGCCCAAACCCGCGAAACGCGGCCGACGGAGCGACAGAACATAAACAAGAAAAAATTTTTAAAAATTTAGAAAATTTGTAAATAATTAAAAAAATTTTTAAAATTTTTTTTTTTTTATTTATTACTTTTATTTTTAGGGTTTGGGGGTTGTTGCTATAGGGGATAGGGCAATAGTTTGAATAGAAAAAAATTTTTAGATTTTGTTGTAATTTTAAAAAGAATTTTGTTTTTTTAATAAAAAAAATTTTTTTATTATTTTTATTTAAAAAAAATAAAAAAAAAAATTATGGTGGGGGTTTGGTTTTTTTAAACAAAGAAAACTTTTGGGTTTGGGGTGGGGGGGGAGGTAGAGGGTAAAGACTGTAATTAAAAAATCGCCACAAAAAAATGCGAGAGAAACAAAAAAAAAAGGGCGCCACAAATATTTATAAAAGAACTGCACATAAGGCGCGAAATTCCCAAAAGGAGGGTGCGGGAAAAAAGGGGGAAATTAGGGGAGCTTAGGGGAAAGGGACGGGGGCCTCGAACCCTACCCTGTGTCCGGTGTTTCGAGCGGTTTTCGTTAGAATTAGTTTTTGTTCGTTATCCGAACACAAAAATCTTTCCTGAAAGTGTTCATTGTCCGATTTGTTCGATGTCCGAACTGTTCGTTAACCGATCACCCACTGTATAGGGAAAATGCTCGACACAAGTCCTAGACCTTCGGACGTTGGTTTTAGTGAACAGTTATTATTTTCTCTTTGGTCAAATTCAACACCCAGGGACAAGAGCGGGGTGAAAGAGTGGTAGGAAGGTAGGCAGAGAAAAGATGAGCGAGAGACACAAACACACACAGAAAAAAACAAATGTAAATCAAGCAGACGTTGAACAAGCTAAGAAACGATAACCCCCATGGTCAGAAAAAAAAACAGAAAGAAAAGCTAACTCTTGTGTTTATTAGAGGAAAAAAGAAAGGGTCTTCTTTGAGAGAGCCTGAAAAAAAAATTCTATGAGTGAAAATGTGAGGCTTTGGCTAGGAGAGAGAGAGAGAGAGAGAAGATCGAATGAATTCAGAAAAAAGACATTTTACTATGGCTCATATATTCAAATGGCTCCAATAACTGAAGACAACAACATTTTAGAACTCCTGCTATGTCAAATGTTGTATTTTAACAAGTGGAGCCAGATAGCATGGCCTTGATGGCGGTTGAGACAGTAAGCCGCGATGGGGTGTATATGTATATATATTGTTCGGGTAAATTTCAATATTATAAATTGTATACATTAATTTAAACACAGCACCCCACCCACCCATAAAATGATATCTTCACCGCAGGAGGTCTTGTCTAAAGATGTGACATCGACTTGATCCTGTAGCTAGTTTATACTCACTACTGAGAGTGATTTGTCTTTTTTACACATGCCCACCAGGGGTTGAAGAAGGCACAAAGTCCGTATACTCTCTGTCTCTCAAATAACAGAGGGTGAAGAAGGCACAAAGTCCGTATACTCTCATTCTCTCAAATAACAGAGGGTGAAGAAGGCACAAAGTCCGTATACTCTCTGTCTCTCAAATAACAGAGGGTGAAGAAGGCACAAAGTCCGTATACTCTCATTCTCTCAAATAACAGAGGGTGAAGAAGGCACAAAGTCCGTATACTCTCTGTCTCTCAAATAACAGAGGGTGAAGAAGGCACAAAGTCCGTATACTCTCATTCTCTCAAATAACAGAGGGTGAAGAAGGCACAAAGTCCGTATACTCTCATTCTCTCAACAGAGGGTGAAGAAGGCACAAAGTCCGTATACTCTCATTCTCTCAAATAACAATCTATAATAAATCAAAATTTCTAAAAGTGTCTAGTTCATTTATTTATGTTTTTTTTCCCCTCTGTGTTTTTAAGTTTTAATGAATTGGGCCGATACATTTCTTACATGAGGCATGGCCGACCACATGGTCAGTTGCCAGATTTTTTCAAAGTATTTCTTTTCACTGAGTTTATTGAGCAGTGGACTGCCTGAGGGAATAAAAGCCAAACGTTTTAATTTCTCTTTTGGTCCGTTTCATGGCTAATATTTATTCTGGCGGATAATTCGTTCTGAAGGATCCATCCATAAATACACTGACCCAACAGTTCTTTCAAATAATTCTTCTCAGTTACTACGTAGCAGGCCGATAAAAGTATAAACAAATGTACATGCCCTGGTGTAACCAGATACAAAAATGTAGATACTACAAATACTATCCATATCTGGTTATTTTTGTATTTCTGCTAAACTATTAAGGTGTCTGTCTTTATAATTTTATATATTAACTTTTTACATGGCCGTTATTTCACGGAGACTTCCATAAATGTCGGGTGGCCCAAGGCAAAAGTACATATCGGGGCCCTCCTATTGTCAGATCTAATTAGGAATGTATATTCAGGGGACGGCTTTTTTAGTAGGGGTCTAGGCAGTCGCCTAGTCTGTCTATAAAAAAGAACGCCTCTTTTTACTTCTGTAAGTGCCAGTGTGAATCACTTCTTAGGATCTGGTACGTCTTATAATGTAACAGCTTACAAAATGTCTGGTTTTACTTATAATGTAACAGCTTACAAAATGTCTGGTTTTACTTATAATGTAACAGCTTACAAAATGTCTGGTTTTACTTATAATGTAACAGCCTAAAACATCGCTGGTGCTACTTATAATGTAACAGCCTATACCATTTCTGGTGCCACTTGAAGTTGATAAGTACAAAAAAAAATGCAACCAAGCAGAGATATGACATAAAATTTCTAATTTTAGACGAAATGTCTTGCATGAGAGAAGGTCTGCTAGTAAAGGACAAAAATATAATGATGGTTTCATGCGATGACACTGTGTAGTATTTACCCTAGCAGTCATTTCAGAAGGAAATTGACAATAGAAGGATGGACTGTTTATTTTAAGATACCACCGTCAATTGAGAATCGAGTCCCAAGCAAGTGTGAATTGTCTTTAAATCTTGTTCAACTTATCCCCCCCTCCCACTTTCCAAACCATCATGGCGCCTTCCACATCAATACTGCCTCCCTACACATCATTCAAGAGTGTAGACTAAGGTGGCATTGACAAGTGTGGGCTTGTTATGGATTGACATTTGAATTCACTCCTTACCAAGACACCAACTGACTCGAACCGACGCACATAAGTGATATAATGGAGGGGCTGGGGAGATGAGAATCAGCAGACTCGGCCGTAGTAACAGTAGCAGAAAGAAAACCGTTTTTCCTCCACCAAGTTTTCATCATCTAAGGAAAATCTCCCCCCCCCCTCCATTAATGTTCTCGAATATCCCATGTACTACAACAATTAGAGTAAGAGATAGGGATGGGGAAAGGGTCATCTGAAAGGCTTTTGATGTTTGATAAAATAGTTCATAATGTATATTCCTTTTTTTTTCAATAAGCAATAGTTTCTTTTACCGTATATTCGTAGGTCAGTTTATGAACATAAACTAAGCATAAGACCCCCCCTCTAATATCAATATTCAAACAAAATGGACACATTTATAAGGGGTATACGTTTTTCGTTTTTCTTCTTTTAACACGTGGTTTGAACAAATTGACATTCTCAGACAATAAACTGAAATAAAAAGGTATCAATCCTATATGTCCCAGCTTATTATAGACTAGTCTTTTTTCTTTTAATGTTCAAACAACTGAAACACTGCGTTCAACAAAACCAATATTGGATTCCCATACAAAATCAAATTAAGTTCAAAGCAAAGAAGATTGGCCAAAGTATGCAATCACTCTATAGAAGCCTCTGGATTAAATTCAACGTCGGAGAAACCATGACATAGGTCAGGTGTGAATGCAATCATATGACAGAAAAAAAGGCTAAAAAAGAGGGCGATCTAGTGCAGCCACGGGCAAACTAAGGCCCACGGGCCAGATCCGAACCGCCATTTGTTTCACAGCACTGGCCTTTATTATTAGACGTTTACATTTAATTTTCTTTAGAACTTGTCAACACTGCATCCATCAGCTTTTAAGAACCCACTGTGGCCCATCCTTGACCTAGTGAAATAAGTCAGGTGACCATTTAGAATGTTTATGTTTACATTTCACTTTACTTTATTCGGGATATTACTGTCTGTAAAAAGGTTAATACAAAGATTTCAAGTCACTTTAGGACCGCGCGGGTCAAATAGTGTTGTCAACAGGGCCACACAAGACAAATAATTGATGCCATTTAATAAAATGCATAGCGAGATGGTTGAAAATCCAAAGAGCATACCAAGAGTTTGGCGGCAAGCCACGTTTATGAGATGAGGTAATGAAATAGCAACAAAATAAAAGAAATATTTCAACAGCAGTAGAATGTGTAGCCTATACATCAGCTACAAGTAATAAGGGTTGCTAAACTAATTAAAACATACAGTGAACGTAAAATCTCAATATCCATCGTCGAATTAGGACAAATAATCTGACCTTGTATTTGATAAAATCCTATTAGCCATCCCCTGGTCTAAGGGCTACCATTATATCACAACTTAAAGAAATACATGTACATTGGTAACTAGCTATTGTATAAATTCCATGATAATTGTAATGAAAATTATATTGCAAATAAGGTCGTGACCTTTGAAGTCCCCCCCTTCCCCTACTGTCTAAACTCAAGCTACTTTACTTGACCCAGAAAACGATCTTTCAAGTGAAATAGCAGCTCAACAAACGTTAGTAATGTATTTCCCATCCTTACTCTTACTATATGCCGCTATGATATGCAGGGATTTGGGTGGCTTGGCTACTTTGGGGGCCCCTGCAATTTGACATTCGACACCACGACATGAGATAATGTATTTAATAATGTAAAAAAAATTTTTTAGGGGGAAACCCTCAAAAGCTGGGGCCCGGGGGGGACTTTCAAATTTGGAACACCTCCCTCCCCTCACCATAGGTACACCTCTGATGATATATACCATTATGTGGTGCTATGCTCTATATCAATATGTATTTGGTCCTAATTATTTAGTCACCCTTTTACTTAGTAAACGGTAACAAGTAAGCACTTTTCTAAACGAGAACTATTTCAATGCTTTCTATAAGCTAAACGAATGTTTAAAACCGTCACTATTTAGGCCAGTGAAAGGACAATACAAACCTATTACTATATTACCAAAGCATAAATTACAAACAAGTCACTTAAATGTAATGACCATCAATCAAGAAGTAGACAAGGGAAAGGGTAGCAGCGTGACATTCTATGTTAAAACATAAAATGTGGAAATTGAAATAATTAATTGAAGTATAATATTCACAGTTTAGTGAAAATATCTTGTTTACCACTTCATGTATAAATTAAGTCTTTTAATCTTTTATCTATATGTTACGGACTTGTTTCTCCTGTCAATATGAGTGTGAGTGGATTGGGTCTGACATTTTAACTACATTATTACAACAGTACTACCATACTATATGGCTTAATAAAATGTATCAATAAATACTGCCTTAGTATAATAGTTTTTTTTTCCTACAAAACTACAGTAGCATGGCAATAAACAAAGAGATTAAAAAAAAACACCAATAAACGGGTGTCTGAAAAAGGCACCAAAAATAGTTATTTGTCAATCAGTCAATATGTGAACCAAAACACAACAGGTCAATAATCAATAAGTATCAATAGCAAAAAGCTATTTTTTTTTAACTAAAAGAAATTAGTGGGAAATAAGGAAGTCACAATTTGGAGATTTTTTTTTCTTCTTCCAGTAGTTATACCCAATTAAAAAAAAAATATAACTGTTGTATTTATCACTTATATTAAGACAAAATAATTAAAGCAGACATTAACATTTTTCAGCCCACAGAATGAGAAAAAAACAAACAAGATAGTAATCACAATGGTAGGCAGAGGTGAACTAAAAAATAATATTGTAAATAATGTCTTTATAGCACTAATAAACTGTCTGATATAATCCTGACCCCGAAACGGAAATGCTATGAAACCTAGTTCGCCACTGATCAATACAAAAATTTTTCCTTTCACTGCATCATTAAGTGCAGGGGTGGGCAAACTTTTTCTATGGAGAGCCACATTGAAAACTTGATTCTTCTTCCAGTAGTTATACCCAATTTAAAAAAATATATAACTGTTGTATTTATCACTTATATTAAGACAATTTACATCGCATGAAAATATGAACTAATGATAATAATTATGTATTTGTCATTTTATTTCACATTCACTCTTTTACACATGCACATTACATGTTAAAAATCAGTTCAGTGCTAATTTGGTGAGAAGACTTTACAAATCATATTAATTCAAATAAAGTTTATTGTTACCTGTCATGATAATTATGAAGACAAAGGAACTTAATTTACATACATGCTGACCACAGAGTACAATTATAATTAATGAGAAGAATGTAACTATTCACAATATTGGATAATGTTTTGTGAACAGTGGAACTAGGTACTGGTTGTGATTCCCATCACAGCCTATAAATTGCAGTCAGTCAACATTGATCTGTTCTAAAACGCTTTATCACAAATGTATGTAAGCCTAAATAGTGACAAAAGCTTGGCAGCAAAGTTTTTTTAGGTGTGGAAATACCACTGCTGGCAAACATCCTTACAACTCCAGCAAAAGAACTGACTTGAACTTCTCATTCAGGTCACAACCTGCTTGTGAGTCAAGCAGCCCTAACTAATATCCCCGAGCCATAAAACCGATTTAATATCCTTAGATTCTAATCAAGTAGTCGGAATAAAATGTAAAAAATACAACGAAAACTCTAAACAAAGAAAATTATCACCGAAAGAGGATCGCAACATGCATATGGGCTGCATGATATACTATGACGGGCCGCATGCGGCCAGCAGGTTGTAGTTTACCGACCCCTGATTAAGTGTATGTGTGAAGATTTCGAACAAAATTAAGAGAACTGGAACCTGTTATCAGTAACCGACACTGTTATCATTTGAAAGTAAGAAATAAAAACTGAATAGATCACACTGGTGAATTAAATAATACCTGTATTAAGATGTTCCTTCAACTTAGAGATTTAATGTACGAAATTTTCAACAAAATATAACTATTCAGTGTTAAAACATAATATCATTCGATTAATCGATTAATGCAAATGTCATCAGTATTGTGTATAACTTGTAACTCAAGCAGCAGGCCTAATGAAATATAACCAGTTAAGAAAAAAAAAGCGGTAATACCAAACAACCAACCTACTCAATTTAAAAAGCAATATTGATAGTTGATAAAAGACATGAAATCAATGGCAGTTTTGTGCATAATAAATGTATACATGCTAACTCACCATTTACAATTGTTTTTAAAAAAAATTATATTAACATTCTTTTTTTAAAGGTACAACATGCCTTTGAGCATGAATGGTTGAGCGATGACTGCCAACCTGCTATGTTTAGTAAAAATGCTACTTGCCTACTATCACTGTACCAGTACTTAGTTATTTTTTTTACAAAGCCTAGGATAATAACATTCACTGATTCATTATCATTTTTCACATTCAACACTAATATCTAATTTCTTCAAGACTCCACTATCCTCTAATTTAACTTTTTTTTCAATTGTGCAGTATGATGATTACAAATGTCAGATTAAAAATGACATAAATCATGAAACTTTAGTTTTAAGTTGAAGAAACCTGCTTCGGTAATTAATGTATCAAAATAATTATTGTCGCTATCTAGTGATATTACCCTTGCTTCCAATTTCTTTAGTCTGAATAGATCTTTTACAAAGACAAAGGTTTATAAAAAAAATTATACGATCCCCCCCCCCCCATTTATCCAGAACTTACATTAAAAAATGTTTATTTCCACAATAAATAAATTAGTAAAAATCTAAGTTTTAGAATAAAAGTTAAATTATAACCTACCAATTCTTCGTGTAGTTCTGCAAGTGTTGGTCTGACTTTAAGATTACCTCCAGTTGCTGAAAAAATATTTCTATAATGATCCACGCACGGAAGTGCTTCTATTGTGTTCATAACACAGTTAGTTTTGGTATATTCTAACGATCCACGACTTCGCATAGAATCTCCACTAAGAGAAAATGTAGCGCACGGTGATTCGGGGCAGTTACTAAAATCGACACGACCATCATTACTGGTCTCTGGTGGTGATGTATCAATATTTGCTAGCTTAGATTTTTTATGATCCGGTGATTTCTTGCGACCAGAAATTTTGGTCTGAGCTTCGTTAGATTCGATGTCTAAATTTTCTCTAGCATCTTCATCTTTGGAATCAACTCTAGCTACTTGGAATCGAGATCCGCTCTTTTTCATTTCGTCTGTATTTACATCCATTGTAGAAACTAACACCCTAAACCAACGCCAACATTTAAGTTACTAAACATTAGTGCACTTCTACTCGCTCGCCGATAGAATGACGGTGCCACTTCACATCCCAACACTTATGTACGAGCGCCATGATAATTCATCGATTTTTCACATCAGCCAGAACTGGAAAAACTTTTACAGAATATTGTTTTAATATCAATTTTTGACAGTAATCAATTATTTTCGAATCTACTAAAACTTTGAATATTTCAAGTTAAATCAAAGCCATCAAACTGTACTAATTAACTGCCAAAAATAAGCTGTTTGTAGAATTTTCGAAAAATCGTATAACAGCAAAATCAAAAATCCAAACCGGCAAGCAAAATTATGAATGTAGTTAAGAGTATACTCCCCTTTGTAACTTTATATAAGTAATAATTCCTATTTAAATTAAAAAAAAAATACAACTATTGTTTTCCTAAAAGCTTTGCTGCAACGATATTTACACACTTCATACTCAAAAACATATACACAACAAGAAAAAAACAACTATTAACACCAGATTGAACAAGATAATTTTTTTTATAAGAGGCAGCTGGACAGTAGCTCATTAGACATTTCATGAGTGCACATTAATATCTACTTATTTAGAATATACAGTTGATTTATATTCCTGAATAACAAGGTTATCAAAGTAGTCTGACCAAAATGCACTTAACATAAATGCTATAACAGTTAAGTAATTGCTCATATGCTATGTCTTCACCAACTACCTGAATTAAATTAAATTCAAACTTTTAAGTTACTGAAAGGTTTTGAGAAAAAATATTACACATTGATTGAAAAAAAACTGAACAACAAACAAAAGTTTGATTCAAATAAAAAAAAGTATTTTTTTTTAAACTGTAATTAACACCACGAAAACTGGCTAGTAGATAAAATGAACATGTATTAAAATTATTAGTTCAAGAAACGAAGAACCCATCACCCAACAGCTCATTGAGTTTTATGTTTTAGATTAATAGTTTTCTATATTTAAGAAGAACACCCCTGAATTTTAATGAAAAAACACTTTAAAAAGGGGCATCAGAAAAATCTGAGCTTATTGTTTATGCATCATCAACAAGAGATTAAATAAATAGTTGAAAATCCTGGCATTAGGAAAAAAATCTCTGGCAACAAAGAACTAAATTTCCATACATTTAAAATGACTAGTCATTTCTAAGGAGTAAGCAACTCCCAACTTAAAAGATTGTCACAAAAATATGCTTGGAATGTTCCCTCATTTACAATTTAAAACAATATGAAATCATAACTTCCAGTTCTTGGTTGAAAAATAAAAGACAACTGTTAATATTTGATGGTAAAACAAATTTTACCTTTAACAAATATCTGGCAAATATCAATCATAAATGACAATCAATTTATATATATAAAGAGAAATCTGATTATAAAATCGTAAGCCTTGAAATACTGTTTCAAATAATTTTATAATCAGATTTGTTCCTAAAGAAATTGCATTTTTATGAAAAACATTGAAAGAAAAAAAATGAAACTAACTGAAATCATAGCTTTGAAAAAAAAAATACCCAAAAAAAAAGTACAATAAAATAAATAAACATATAAAAACACTTTAAAAAAAATAATATATCTTGGAAAAAATAGACAAAATGTATTCCAATGATATATTGGCATCTGATCAGGATAAAATTATGTTCCTGAGGTAATTTTCTCATAGGGCTAAGCTGGGCTACCATTTGATCATTCAAATTATCTGACTGTTCTTTGTAAACAGATTTTTCTCTTCAAAGACCATTTGGTGGAAAACATTGTAGTTCTTTCCAAATGATCTTTCAGAAATGTTTTGCAAGCTTTATAAAGCAATTTAAGTTTGGTTTGAGAAACAAAATGTTTAAATGTTAAGCCTTTGGTTACAATTTTTACAGAGATATAATAAATTAAAGTGTGCCACTTAAAGACCTAAACGATACTCCATAAAGAATAAAAAAAAAGTATTAAAAGAGAAAACATATTTAGGAGAAAGGCTATTGACTCACCAACAAGTTTAAGAACAAACTGAAAGTTTAGAACATAGTGAACCCATTTTGCATTATGTTATATAGCAAGGTAAATATTTTTTGTTTAAAGCTGTTATCTTGTTCAATGTTTTGCATATATTATACTTTCAGTGAGTACAAAAGCGTATTCTCACTATAAAAATACATAAATATATATCAACATATAGAAAAAATAAAGTCAAACAATCATTAAAAAATAAATCATCTCATGTTCACATTAATCATCAATCTTGTTTTGATCTCAAACCAACATTGTTAGGAAACAAAATTGTATAACAAGTTGTATGTAAACATATATATATATATATTTATATATTGACACAGTCACTCACTCCAAAATCTAAAACACGATTTTAGGCAAAAATCACAATAAATGTAGCACAGTCTAAACATATTAAGTATTTTGTCTAACAAAACCAACCAACAAAATAATGGCTTGGGCTATGCCAGCCTAGCATAGGGAGAAAATAACAGCAGGAAGTTTTTATCAGGCTTAATAAAAAAAAATAAATATGAAAGTGGGAAAAAGTAATACTTTTAGGACAAGCTGGTAATTTTCCAGTTGGTTAAAAAAAGCCTGTCATTATTTTGATATAGGGTATAACAATTGACATTCAGCCCAAGCAAGTCTACAGCCTAAATTAGTTGCTGAGGAGCACCTGGCCTTGTTCTTCTAGGGGCGGGCTGAGCACGAGAGAAAGTATTCATCAGAGATCGCACACGTCTTTGTGCAGATTGAGTGGCATAAAAATGACCTATGATAGTGACTGGAACTTCATCAACATCACCTTGTTCCTCCATAGGAAGTTGGACAATGGCACCACTGACACGTTGCATTTCTTTCACCTGAAAAGTTACAAATACAAACGTTAAAATATTGTACTGATAGGTCTTTTTTCTGCAGATTTTTAGTTCAGCATTGTTGTAAAACTAAGTACAGATTGAAGAGTCAACAAAAATTACGCTACTTTCAAATTATTTATATGTAATAAGAAAATCTGTTCACTATCAATTGCATAAAATATAGTACTATTACTAGTATTTTTGTAATTAGATAATGAAGAGTAATAATATGTGTAAACCTGTCAGATTTTAAAATTACAAGAGTAATCATTCACAATTTGTGAATTTCCCATAAATTTTAAGTCTCAAATAAAAAATGTTCAACAGCTTTTGTCCTAAAATCCTGCACTCTGTATTAGAGGTAATGTGTACATTTTTGTATTGGTCTAAATTAAGCTACAACAAGCGATAAATGATTATTAGATTGTTTTTTTAGAATGTGTGCCTCAATAATTTGTTTTAGAATTTAGACAATTTGGCAGACCTATTTACACTATATAAACAGTTATTTTGTTTCAGTCAAAAAATAAAAAAAAGCATAGAAGACAAGCTATTTCACTGGAAATGTAAGTTGCACTTTTAGATCAATTAGAAAACAGGGAAGATCAACTACCATTGGAAAGCATTTTAATTTGGGTGAATCCACAATGAAAAATGAAGCCGCAAATAGAAAAACTTTTATTTCTAGTACTAAATTATGTGCCAAACTGGTATTAAATTCCAAAGATGAGTTAAATAGGACAGAGAAGGTTGTAGCGATTTGGATAGAGGAATAAACTCTTAAGAATTCCTGGTTTTTTTTTATTCAGGAAAAAGCGATCATTGAAAAATTAATTTTCTTTCATGGTTTGCTAACTTTTTGTGTGTTCTTGTTAATATTATTTGATTTAAGAAAAGTATGAAACGTATCCAATTTTCTGTAGTTGAACTCCTTCAAAATATATGACAAGAAAACAATTTTTAGCAATCTAACATTCAGTTATTAAGTCTCCGGCGTCCGAACAATTAAATTTCATGGATTAAAGACGGATGTGAATAAACCCCCTTTGAACCCAAAAAAAAAATATTTTGTCAAAATAGTGTTGTATATTTTTTTTTATTTTAAAGAGCGATAATAAAATTAGTTAAAATAAAAATGAACAATAAAAAATATTTGAAATTAAAAATATTACACGAGAAAAAAAACCTTTTGTGCCGACACGACAGTTGCCATTTTGGCTGGTTCGTTTACAGCGTGTATCTGTCGACACACTTCTGTCGCCTTTTAAATAATAAAATGGCTTCAGACGACTCGGATTTTAGTTCAAACTATTCCCCTAGTAAAGTTCTCATGAATGGGAGTCAGATGGTAGCCTTTATTCATCATATCATGAAGATATTGCAATAGTTTCTCCACTAAATGCTAATCTAAGAATGTAAGTATGAAGTTTTCTTATTTTATGCTAATAATTTTTATTTTTTTAAAATGAAAAATATTTTGTTTTCTATTTTCCTGGGTATTATTAGTTAAAGTATTCATGTTAAATAAGTCTGATTTTTCTTTAAAATTTTATAATTTTCTGTAATGAATCAATAAATAATAACACGTGCTAAAGCATTGATGTTATCAGCTGATTTTAATTTTTGGCTAAATAAATGAATCATTTATAAAGAAAATTATGGAATATTCTGTCATGTAATTTAAAAAAGATATAAACTTATAATGGTGTTAACTACATTTTTTTAAAACCTGATAGTCTATATAAATGTAATTCTATTATTATGCAGTATATTTATATAAATATTTTGTCTTATCCTTAACTTTAGGGAACAAACATATATGACTATGACATTAGTGATGATGGACCTCTCAAAGCGATTCGACACTTCAAGCTAGGGCACCAGGCCTTCATCTTTTCGATGACGAATGACAAGAAACAAGACAATGTTATTGACGAATGACAAGAAACAAGACAATGTTATCTTGAATTTCTTATGCCAGGTAACAATCATCTATAAATAAAATAGCCTACTAATAATATCAAATTCATTTGTGTATATGTTTTCTTTACTAAGGAAGAAAAGTGTTACTTTTTACTAATTTGTTAAGTTTTATATCATCAGAGTTTTGATTATTACATATATGGAGTTAGAAATCATGTATTACAAACTGTATTGTACTTTTACATTTATGAAAAAAAAATTACACTCAAAATTTACATTGTTTTTACTTTTCTGCAGGAGCTTTAATCAAGTTGTGTTCTTCTGGAGTTATGGTACAAATTGGAAACTATACAAACAGCAATGCAAAACATGAGGAAGACCTGAAAAGTTCCCTGTAGGAGTACTGGACCAAGTGACACCCAATGAGCTTTACATACTTTTTGTTTTGTGCATGAGTATTATTCAAACACCAATTTAACATTCATATTTCTTCACACATTCATATTTCTCCACCGTTGTGCTATTCTATGGACTTTGGACGTGATCATTCATATCTAAGCTCAGATTCAAACTAATTCATGGATTTTAAAAATATAAAATTTTGAGACTGAACAACACACTGATTGGCAAGCCAAGGTAAAATATCCATTAATTTTTTTAGAAGAAAGTGTACTGCCTGCCTTATGAAAATCTTACTATAGATGAAATAATCTGCATTGGTAAATAGTTTTAGACAATATATTATAGATAAGCCAACTAAATGGGGGATGAAAATTTGGGTTTTAGCTGATACATGTTGAAGAAATGAGCACAATGTTAAAATGTCTTTCACTTAATTTCAGGAAAAAAATCTTTTCTTTTTTTTCGATAAGAAATGTTTATGCATGTTTTACTGAAAATGATTTTTTAATTATATTTGTAGATAAATATTTATGAATCCTTAGTATATTGTGTATATTTAATATAATCATAAGAATTACAGGGATTATTGTAAAAAAAATTATTTCTACCTGTTTTTTTAATTGTCTTTTTTTCTACATTTTACATACTACAAAATCATTATAAAAAAGTTGTCTAAAGTAATCTAACAGATGATAAAACATTCTGCATTTCTGCTCTCACTAATATATAATGTGGCATTTTATTCAATTTAAATTAATTTGTTTTTGTTTGTTTTGGTTATCTGATAATTTCGGCTCATAAAATTAGTGTGTGTGTGTTTTATATAAAATGTCATAACTTTTTTATTTATTGATAGATTTCATTGAATTTTGTGTTGTAATATGTAATTTTGACTGAGGTTTAATATAAGAATAAAATTTACAGTATATCTCAAAAAAATTTTTTTTTTTAATGCAAATTTTTTTTTTATTTAAGAGATATGTCAACAAAAGTGGCACAGTTTTAGTGTTTGTGCATTTCTGAATGAGCTGATATATGATAATGGGTATTTTAAAAAGTTTTAAATGAACAAAAACTTCATTGAACAGGGCAACCCAATGATAGTTAAAAAAAGGCAAAAAACCATAGGTCACGGAATTAATATGGTGTTATTTAATTGGACGAAGTTGTTTCCGAATGCATTTTTTTGTTTTATTATATGCCAGAAGTGCTTCTTTACAACTGCAATTGTATATCAATATTTAGGTGCTACACTATTAGAAAGCCTGTAAAAGTGAATGCACCTATTTTGTTTAAAAAATACTAGGACTTTTTTAATTAAAACTTTTTCTTTAGAAAGCAGTATACTACCATTTGCTATTTATGAAATGTTTTAAATTAGATGGACTTTTCAAAACAAATTTCACTAATTTTAGAAGTAAAATTTGTAAGATCAGGCAGCTATTTGTCCTTTCGGAGAATTTCATTTCAGACAATTAAGGTTGTGGCAAAAAAATTAATTAATTTGAATGGTGATTTTTATTTTTTAAAACAATTTTGACGTCTTCATATTTAAAACAGCAAAAAATATTTTAAATTGTACATTTTCAAATAAAAAAAACCAATCAGAATTGAGATGCAGGCAAGGGACACATTAATATTTAAACAGGAAAAGTATTCTTTCTTTTACTGAGCATCAGGCATGAAGTGTGTAATATAATAGACACTAGAGTGATTAGGGCAAAACGTCTTAACCAAAGCATTTATTGAAGAATTAAAAAAAAATATGTAAAATTAACAGTAAACAAACCAGTAGCGGTATATCCCTGCATGGTTCAGAGAAATTGTTTGTCCAAAAGCTAAAGATAAATGTCACACAGATTGTTATAATAAGGGCAGAGAAACTATCATCAATAAATATGAGGAAAATTTGTCACTAATCATACAACATAAAAAATGAACAGATTGAGTGCATACTGGGATTGCAAATAATTCTGCATTATCAAATATAGTGATGTGGAACAGATGGCCAAGTGGTGTAGATGTTCGACTGTCGACCTGAGAGTTCAGGTTTTGATCCTCAGTACCACAGCAATTTTTCCAGGACCTAGTGAAAGTTGGTTATGGTCTCACAGGTCCACCCAGCTTTAAATGGGTACCTGACTTTAGTTGGGAAAGTAAAGGAGGTTGGGCAGTGTGCTTAACCCCACAAACCCTTTATACGCCGAGGTTATAGAAACGGATTATACACTTAACTGCCTAGATGGCCCTTTAGGGCTTGGGGGGGATATACTAATAATAGCATTTGTATCTAGGAAACAAAGTTTTATGCCTAGAAAAGAAAGTCAAAACAATTCTTTTACTATGTTATGTATAGCTTCTTAAAACAACCTGTTCAATCTATGCCTTTTTGCTTCTAAAAGCAATGGTTATTGTATATATTTTGCTTGCGGCCCTTGACATCCTCTAATGCAGACCGCAAAGGCTTAAAGTTTGGACACACCTGGTTTACAACATTGTACCAATACTATTAAGAAAAAATAAAAATATGTTTGAGACATTACTTACATTTTGACCCCCTTTTCCAATTATTCTACCAATACTCTGTTTAGGAACCATAATCTCTGTTCTCAGATGAACTTCATCATGTGCTGCAAGTCTTAATTCATTCTTTACTTTCTCAAATATGTAGAATTGGGCCTGAAGATAATTGAAATTGGTTTTTTGAATAATTAAATTAATTCATTTAGCGTTAACATTTCGAAAAGGAAAATAACTTTCATTATTCAAACCCACCAAATTATAGTAGCCATAGACCAGGGGAAGGCAACCTTTACGCAGTCTAAGAGCAATGAAAATTATTCAAACACATCGCAATGTAATGACCTATTTTACCGTCCATAATAAGCCCTAAAAGAAATCAAGGACGTTATTTAGCTTTTTTAACAATGACCACTGAGCTTGCTTATTTGTATACAAATGTCGCGCAATGTTTATGGTTTTTAAATGCAAGTGATTTTGTTAACGAGTGTCAGTGAAAACTATGTAATATATTGTGAAAAAGCCGTTTTACAGATGTGATGCTTTCAAGCAAATAAGTTTTTGTGTACTTTCAGTTATTTACTGTCACTAAACTTGAGTAGACAATATACACTCCAACAGATGTTGACTACACAAGTCAAGCATGCTGAGTGAGACTGCACAGGGAAGAAGAAACCTCGTTTCAGCAACAAATGCCTACTATTCATGCTGCAAGACCCTAAAGTGTAACCAGTTAAAATTATGGAAAAAAAATAAATTATTGACTTGGAAGACGAAGTTCATATATCAAACTTGATTTTAAAATTGTGCCCTCTTGAAAAACACTTGTAAACCAAATTATCTAACTGCCATTATGAATCTGATGCCATGAGTGGAATGACATCATGTGAACATGTTTAAATTCTAAAGTGTTTAATATAGTAGATAATCAGAAAAAAATTGAGATATGCCCTGATAGAAAAAGAATAATGGATTGTAATAATTATGAATTCTAGATCTGATCTTTCTAGCTGCATTGCTCAGTGAATAGATTATATTTCATTCCTGAGTTTTAATAGCTTCCTTACATTAAATCTTAAAACTGTTGTAATTTAACATTTCACGTGTGATGAACAAAGATGTTGACCGTTCAAACTTCTGAGATCACTGTATTTCAGTTTTTTTTTTATCCTACATATTAGTGGGACAGATTAAGTTTCTCCATGACATTTATACCAAATGGCAAAATGAAAATGGCTTTTACGCCCCATAATTGACTTATCAATCATGTAATTCAAACTACCGTTTTTCCTCATGTATAAGCACCCCCTTTGTATAAGCCCCCCCCCAATTTTTGGACTGTGAAGTTTTGAAAAAAATATTTTATTAGAGAAACAAGTTATAAAGAAAGAAAATTTACAAAGAAACAAAATTCAAGATTCATAATAATCACTCATACACTCATCATCACTGTCTTTTTGGGTTTGAAAATTTTGGAAAAAAGGGGTGGCTTATACATGGGGAAATACGGTAATTTAACAGCTCATTCAGGGAATTGAACTTTTGGTAGGAACAAGCCAGAACAAAGAACAAATGAAAAATTTCATGCATAATAGCTGAAATGGAACATTAACATTTAGCTAGTAGATGTATGAATTGATTATGACATTCTCATGTCCCTTTGAAGAATATTTATCACTAGATCCTGAAACATCCAAAACAGTTTTTGTAGCACTTTAAAAAAAAAATTATGGCTACAGTTCTGAATAATATAAAGAAAAGCTAAGATGATGAATTGTTTACAAGTGCTGATGATATTTTTCAGTACAGATGTTTCCATAATTAAATGGTTTGTGCAGATTACTCATAGTATATAACCCTGTATGAATAAACCTGCAATTAAGAAATTTTGCCTCAATTTTTTTTATTATAACTTGCTGACTTGTGAGTCAATGTCCACATAAAATAGTGCTAGTAAATGAGTGTCAGGAAAAGAGCACACAATTTTCATTAATTAGCAGCATTAGATATTCAAAATTTAAAACTATTTTTTTTTTACCTTCCATTGTGCCTCTGGTGAGCCAGAAATGACAGCCTTACGTTCATCACCGGAATGACTAAAAGGGTTATTCTCTCCAGATCCATTTTTATCATTTGCACCTAAAATCTAAAAATTACCAACAAATATAAATAAGTATTAAAATGGCAAAAAGGAGACATTGATAAGACAATATCTACTTTTAAAAAAAAAATTTATGAAACAATCAAAATAATTCAGAAAGGTTACAAGATATTAAATATTTAGCAAAAAAAAAAAACTATAGTTAAAAAAAAAGTAAACCTTGATGCGAGCCCCAGATAGGCGCATTATATTTTTAATATTCTGTCCTTTGCTTCCAATGACAGCCCCTACAGATTTTTCTGGGATATATAATTGTACAACTTCAGGCTGTTGCTGGACTTGTGGTGGACCATTGAAAGCTCCTGGGTAGTAAGCAGCACCCTGCACACACACATTTATATATAGAAATGTCATGATTTGAACCAACTATGCAGACAACTTTCTTATACCACTTCCTATCAAGAAATAAATGCTCAAACAGATGGTATATATAGAATAGTTTCCTTTATAAAACCTTTATAGAACATCGGTACTGACCAGGACTCAAAACTCGAGACCTGTTGGTTAGCAGTCAAGTGCTGTACCACACTACCTAATAATTTAGAATAACCCTAAGCACACCAGATCAAGATCAATATATTAAGTACTAAAAAGATTGTAAAACTTAAATTTTGCTATGTTAATGCTTAAACCCACTGGTTACTTAGGGAAGTGGTCCACAACCCCCAGAACAGTACCGGCCCATGGAACGAATGTTACTGGGCTACCGGCCCATGGAACGAATGTTACTGGGCCGCCCAAGAAAAATTTAATTATTTCCTTTTTATTCATTTCTCTCTTGATTGTGAGACTTTCCATGGACAAGAAATAATCATAGTCTCCTCCTCCCTTCCAACTCTGAACTGGTCCGTGGCAAGAAAAAGGTAGAGGACCACTGACTTGATAGATACCCTGCAATTACTGAAGGTTTTTGGGCATGAGCAAAAATTTTGGTGAAAAGCAAGTGGGGGCACAAAAACGCCTGTAATTCTTATAGCAATAGAGATATTTCCTTAAAAAGTTTACTTTTCATTTCAAAGAAATGAATTATCTATCTGTGAAAGAATGAAACTTATACTTTTGATTTTTAAAAATTATTAAAATTAAGTATTGATTTGATAAAGTTATGATTTGAAAATAATTTTTAACCCTACATATGTGAGCATTATAATAATACATGTTTATTTCTTTCACTATTTGATGAACTATAATCAAATTTTTTTTTAATATTATAACTGAACTTGAAATCTGTCACCATAAGAATGGTAAATAAAAACAGCCAGGACTCTACTTATTAAATCTCAATAAAATCGTAGTCATTAAGAAAGATTAAGCGATCCAAGTTACAGTAATAAAACAAGACATACAATGTAATATGGAAAAAGTACCAAAATTGAAAATCTAGCTCCTCACATCATCCTATAACATCATAATGTAGTCCATGATGAAAAATTAAGTCTCACATAAACAGTATTCCCATTTAAAATATTAAACATGGCTCCACCCTGTCTCGATTTGATATTTCTTTTTAAAAAATATAGTTTTAAATAGTTTCTATGGTTTTTATTATGAAACTAAAAAAATCCCAAATATTAAAAAGTATAACAAAATATTAAAAATTTTTTTTTTACAACAGAAAGCATTTTAAAATCGTCAATCGTAAACAATAGTAATAATTGGACGATGAGAGTAGCAAGCGCGTTCGTCGTAACTAATTTCGAAAATAAAGTTCCTTTTAAAATTTGATGTAATAAAAAAAAAGAAATTCTGCTAATTTCAATACAATTAAGTTCTCAGCTATTATAATATTATATTATTTTAAATAAATAATGCTTTGATTTATTTTGAAATTACAAAATAAGGTTATATTTTTAAGACAAGTCAAGTGAGAGTGCAAAATAATTAAGTAATCTTTAATACAATCTAATTGTGTGACATGGTGGCCGAGTGGCTTAGGAGCTTTTTTATTAAGCTGGCTAACCAGGTTCGATTCTTTTCTCAGACTTATTTTTTTTTAATAATTTATCCTTTTGGTTGTTTTAATGAAAAGTAAAAACAACTAATTAGATCTCTGACAATTATTTTTTTTTTTTTTAAATAATTTATCCTTTAGGATATTGTAAGGAAAAGAAACAACAACTAATCAGATTTTTAATTTTGTTCATAAAATTATTTTGAAAATATGTATCAATGCTGAACAATACTTTATCTCTATGCAAAGGCTTTGCAGGGTACAGCTAGTAGGAATTAATTACTTTCACAAAACAAAACACGCTATTGAGGATTTTAGATTTCATATCTTCTCTTTTATGTATTTTAAGTCTAGAACAAGTTTATAGAACGAAATCATAACACTAATTATGAGACATAAAACACTTTATGTCCTCATGTTGGAGGAAGGGGGTGGGGGGAAGACTTTTTGTCGAGTTTTAATTTTCCAATGATTATCAAAAATAATTACTAGAAATCATTATTTATAATCATATTTATAATCATTTAATTTTTAAATTACAAGCTACGGTCGGTCTGAGAGTCTAAGATGATGGTACTGAGCCTGTACTGCAATCTTTACAGCAGACATTGACCAGGCAAAGAAATCTATCGCTAAAATGAAATGCAAAAAATCTGCTCCAGTAGCTTGCGTCACTATATAATTATTGTCAGTGTCAAGAGTTTATTATCATTTCTTAAAAGAATATTACCATATATGGCATAGGCGGTCTCATTGACTGGTAAGGTCCCATCCCTGGCATTAATGGAAGACCTGGCATACCTGGAAACATCATATGCTGTTGTGTACCATACTGAAATAAACAGTGGTTTCAAAGAACAGCAACAAGTTAAATATAAAATAAAAACAAAAATCAGAAGAAAAGGCATGGTTAACTAAGTGTTGATAAAATATAAGGGAGCTAACTAAGTATACCTGAAAAGAACCAGCATCCTGTTCAAAACATTGTCTCATTTTTTCACTAATTTTCTCCTCTGCTTCTGAACAACTTTCTGTTGATCCAGTAATTGTAATGACTCTATCGACATAATTATTGGTTGAATCCATCAGGCTACCAGGAAAAGGGTCAAAGCTAAAGAAACAAAAAATAGTAATGATAAAAAAATACAAATTTAGGTTTTAAAGTAAGCTATACAGACCACACTAACGATTGGCTATTAAGAATAATACAAGTTTTAAGACCTGGAAACTACAATATTTGTGTTTGTCTTTTCCATAAATACTTTGATCACATTTCCTTGTTTACCAATGATTCTACCACAGATACTATTTGGACACAAAATTCTGAAAGGAACATCTCTGCAGATAAAAACAATTGAAAATTATGTTAAACACTGCACATTTTCCATGACAAGGAGAAATATTTTCAGACCTACAATAATACTCATTTATACTGTCAAAACGCTTTTGGCATACTACATAATGAGCTAAAATAAAACGATATGCCAAATGCTTAAAGAATGCTTTCAATATAATTCTTAACCTAACCACTTACCCTCTGTTTAAAGAATCTGCTTCTTGTCTCACCACAGTCATAATCTCTTTACAAGCTCTGGTACAACTTTCGGGAGACCCTTTGATTGTGACAAGCTGAAATGATAAATTATGCTACCAAAATTATTTGTAAATAAGTAGTATTAAAACATTTACTTAATTAGGTGAGAGAAAAAAAGAATCATGTTAGTTTTGTACTATGTAATATCAAACAAATTTAGTTAGCTTACAAGCAAGATGAGGAATAGCAGACAAAAGTTTTTATAATACATTCAACCATCTCTAACATATTGGGGTTTTGATTAACATTGAAAAGTTTGTCAAGACAACAACAGAATTTTATGAAAGTCATGGAAATTTTTTTTAAAAGTAGTGAATTTAGTGTGTAAAAAACAAAAACTTACTGTATCTGGTACATGACTCTCTCGTCGATGTATGTCAACTCTAAAAGAAAAGAAAATGTATTTTTTTTTTTACAATCAAATGCATAAAATATGTATTCTACTTGCATACTAAATTTTTAAAAGTACCTTGCCCTGCTCTCTGAAGTAATCTTTCTTATAGTCTGTCCCTGTTTACCAATGATGGCACCAACATAGTCACTGGCCACAACAATCCTAATGAAATGAAGGAATTTATTTATAGTAATTAAATGGCGGTGAAATATGGAATTCATATATTCAAACAAACAATATTGTTTTTTAATTAATATCAGCCCTCTTATAAGACAGCTTATGCCAATCAAAAGATGTTAAAAGTTTGAATTTATTAAAGATGCCAGCATAACCCTTCCCCTAATTCTTTGAGTGAAATAAAAAACAATTCATATAATAAGTCAAAATCGTGCCTTGAGACTCGTTAAAAAAAAGTACCTTAATGGCAGATCTTGCCTGGACAAACCAGAATTACTGTTTGAGTTACTCCTGTTTGATCGTCTCTGATTTCGGAAAAAGTCAACCTAAAAGAAAAATTAATACAGTAATGTTTTTCTTCAAAGTGAAAAAAAATGTCACAAAAGCACCTGTAAATATTTAAATTAACAGAGAAGGTGTCTTTTTCAATTTGGATGTTTTTAACCAGAGGATTTTTATGGTTGAAAAGAAATGTGAAAAAAATTTCGGCAGCAACAAGAAGGCTACATTCCTTTTTCAATACAAAAAACTAAATCCACTACAGACCAAAATTTTCTTCACTGAACTTATGTAGGCCATAGTGGGACAGATGGCTGAGTGGTACAGATACTCAAGTGTGTTGATTCCACCCTTCTAACATCTATAGGGTACCCATCTGATCAATTGACTAAACTCTTCATATTTAATTTATTTAAAAAAATAACTTTTAAAAGATAGACTTGTTTAGTGATCATTTTTGTGCATTTTATATGTATTTTATAAGGAATAGTTAATATGATAATAATTTCAGTCTTTTATTTATTTGGGACACAGTTCAATCGCAGGCATGCACAATTGTTAAATTCTATTTTTAAATTGGAATGCATACCTTAATTTGAGTACCATCATCAAAACGATAGTCATTTAACTGTTCTACACACCTGAAATGTTTGAAAAAAATAAAGTTAAGGCATCATATCTTAAAAAGCATTAAAAAACAAAAAGGGTTATTTGAAAAAACTTACTCTTCTGCTTCCTCTGGATTGTTGAAAGTAACATAAATAACTCCTTCTGAGCCAACTATGGAAAAAAAAAAAATGCTCTGTAGCCATTGATACATAATTTAAGAATAATAATAAAAGAAACAAAGCAAGAGTTAGACAATGATTCAGAAGATCTTTCAAGCAAAATAAAAAGTTAATTCTCAATTTACATACATCAAAAGAATTTAAAAACTTTAAATAGGGGAAATTTAAATACAATCTTAAGTAGAATGTGTTTTATGCACACTGCATGTGTTGAAAATACAAATTCAATTAAGCTCACATAATTTCTATACAAAAGAGCACATGCTAAAAGCTTGTCTGAAAATACTAAATTGAAAAATGCCAATGGCTGCACATAATTATTAGCTTTTGTGAGTAAATAATTTCTTTAATTTTTGTTTTAGACAATGGGTAGGCAAACTTTTTGAGTCGCTGGCCACATTGGGTTCATAAATTTGACTGGCGTGCTGGACCATGAGTAGATGGAGTTTTAACCTGATTTAATTTAATTTTATTCATAACATGAGGCTAGTGCTGTGCTACACTCTGAAACGAGTGGCAGGCAGTGTGCCTGATTTGGCCATAGTTGATGGCTGCATTTAGCAAACTCTTCACTTAATAATGATAAATAATAAAATGTACTTCACATTAACCAAACCATGAAAAAATACATTGGAATAATAATTTATTAGTCATATATAATTTTGACAAATGTTTAAAAATGTAGGTATTTTCATTTCTTTATTCCTTTTTTCTTTTCTGCTCGATGGCAAAAAAAAAAAAGTTTGTTTATTGTGGTTCTGAAATCCTAATCATTTAAGAATCCATGCATTAACTAACTGGATTTGAAAAAATTTAGTTGTTAAAATGCTTTACCCCTATAAAAACAAGTTAATGTACTCATTTAAATATGAACATGTGTAAGCTCTAGATAGATTTGAAATATTTAATATAGATTAATATTACAATGGGAGCTATTGGGTTCAAGAATATGTTTAACACTATTTTTACATAATAAATAAACTCAGATCGGAATGTACGCTGATAATATACGATACTAAGAGATTTTTAAATATTATAAGGTAGCAGCTGACATGGACATTGTAGAATCCTAATAAGATGTTTTGTTTAAAATTCTGTTTCTCATGCTACAGTAAATTTCATTTAAGTTTAGTACAGTGCAATTAAACATTTTACCCAACCTACAAAAAACAAAAAAGTTTCACACATTTTATGAACAAGTTAAAGAAAGTAAAGTAATTTATTTAAGTAACTTGAAAAAACCGCAGCATTGCTAATGGAACTTACCTTGTTCAAATTTTTTAGGGCTTCTAGATGTCATATTGACTAGATCTTCAATCTGTTCTTTAGAGATGTGAGGTGGCCAATTTCTTATTTGGATTTTGTTGGTTTTACGACTAGAAGAGCCATATAATGTAAGTTTGACATTAACATAAGGAAACTCAGAAATTTTAATAAAATAATGAAGTGTAAAGAGTTAAAAATATTACTTAGGTCACTCAAGATGATAAGTTAAATTTATCTGATTATCTACAAAATTATTTACCTTCTCCTTCCGTTAGATGGTTCAGCTTGCATTACTGATCCCTCAAGTGTATAACCTAGAACAGAATATATGTTTTGAAATATTCTTATAAATCACTTAAACATGAAAAAAATATTAAGGTATATAATTTATAATGGCAGGCCATGGCAGGGCTGTAGTGCCAAAGGAAGAATATAATTAATAGATGATTTAAACTATTGAACAATATTGATTTTCTTTACAAAACTAAAAACCTGAATAAATGTTTGGATGGAATTAAGGCATTAAAGGCTCAAATTAAAAAATTATTTTTCAGAAATAATGATGTCCATGTAAAATATCACATCTAGTAATACTAATAGGTAAATGAAAAAAAAATAAGATTTTTTTCTGTACTTGTTTGAACTTTTTTTTCCATTGACAAAATAGAATACTAGAGACAACCTCTTAAATTAAGTCACATTCACAAAATCATTTACAACCAAATAAATGCACGTTTGTCGATTAGCAAATGAGATAAAAATTTCAAAATGCATTTGCTGCAAGATAAACCTTTCAAAATGCATGTATCTTGACATAGCCAGGATATTTATATTTACCAAATATTACTGGTGTGCTGCAAATACATTTAAAATTAAAAATGTACTTATTTAATAAAAACAACACAAACTCATGAGGAAAGCTCAGAAATGTTCTTCAACAGGAATCATTTTCAGCTAAATAATAAATAGCTATCTTCAATAGTAATGAAACCATGCTTTTAGAAACATTACAGAAAGATTTTTTTTTTTAGAAATTTTATTTAAAAATGTGACAAACTTTTAACAATTTTCTGATGTATTAAGAAAATGTAAAGAACCATTACATTATGGATTTAAGTTATGCCTATACTTTCTGTTTTATATTTTATTATAGTTACCATTGAGTTTTTTAACAACTTCTTCAACTGATAGTTTGTCTTTCACCGTTACAAAAGCAAAGTTTCGTTTCATTGATATATTGTTATAAATGATCCCTTGTTGTTCAAGCAATTTTCGTAGCGTTCCTTCATTGACGTCCCCTGCTAGATTACCAAGAAATACTTTCTCCATTATCACCAAGGTACCGTTGGGTAAAACTCCGCGACCTTTTACTTATTGATGCAAATGTCTCCACTGAGAAATACGGTTTGAAGTACTATTTCCAACAGCTATATCCAACGGAAGTAAAAGACAGTGTGGCGCATTAATACAAACCGGCTTCTTAAAATGGGTGAAGCTTCATAACATGATAAATAATTCGTGAAAGATAACATTTTATTCTTAATTGTGACTAAAGAAAAATTTTACTGCTATTTACCTTTTTATTATTTACACAGCTATTCACCCAAAGTCAATGTGTTTCAAATAAAAAATGCAATCACAACGACAATCTGTCACCCCTTTTCTAAATAGGACTGCCTTAAAACTGTCGTTTCATTTTCTATTTTTCTTCGTGTTGGACACGTGTTTTTCAGGGGAGGAGATTAATATATTTCTTCACACCGGTTTGTCGGTGTCCAATTTTCATTTTATCTCAACAAAATAATCCAATATTATGAATAATTGGAAGTCGATGAGACTCAAGTTTACACATCATCTGTTAAAAAAAAAAGTTTTTTTTGGAAGATGCTTAAGATAGCAATAACTAAATAAGTTTGGAGGAGGTCCATCAATGATTTGAAAACAATGAAATAAACTATTTTTTTTTGTCTTAATCTATTCCCTAGGGATAAAATTTTACCACAAAGGACAGAGTTAACATTTATCAATGTTACCTAACAATGAAAACTTTATCCCCATTAAAGAAAGATAAAAATGGAATTGGGCCTACTCACAGAATAGGGTGTACATTTTATGGACTTGTTTGTTTATTTTACCAGATTGCAAGAAGCACTTTTTTAATATGAGAATTTACATGTAAATCTATTGCTACTATGTCTAGAGCTTAATCGAACTTCATAGTACCAACTTTGAAAAATAATATAATATAGTCGTGTCAAAAAAAGGATCATTTTGAAATTGAGTATATGGTTAACGGGTAAATTACCCATATGGGAGTAAACAAAAATTGGGGTTAAGCAGTGCTCGATTTAACAAAAAAAAAACCAGTACCGGGGATGAAAACAAATTTCTGCAGAGCCGGGGATAATTGTCTATGGTTTCATCCCCGGCAGGGATATATTAGCAAAGCAAAAGCAGAACCGGGTATGACAGAGTTCTCAGTGCAGGGGATATCCCCGGCGGTAAATCGAGCCCTGGGCTTAAGGTTCATCCATTAATTAGTGAACAAACCATTGCACTCAAGGCCTCCCCACTAAAACTTGGAACAGCCCCCCCCCCTAATGCTATTATGTTGTTAGATTTAGAATTGTAGTATAGCTTAAAAGGCAATACAAAAATTAATTTTATAAATATGTTGTCAAGGGTTGCCAAAATGAAAAGTTTTACCTGATCATATCAGGGGACGGAGGTCGTGCGGTAAAGTGCTCGACTGTCAACCTGAAGGTACCCGGTTCGATCTCCGGTGAGGAAATTCTTCAGGTCTTGGCTAAAGTTCCCGATATATCTCCCGTGGTGCCTCCATGGCCATTGCACTATCATCTATGGTGGGGATGAAAGAAGGGCACCATAAAAACCGTCCCATTAGTGGTTTATAGGATCTAAGAGATTTCATCTCATATCCTTACAGGGACATCACCACATATCAGCATTGCTATAAAAAAAAGTAAAATCAAGTTCCTTCACCCCAGATGGACCATCAGGGTAGATGAAGTGTAGAATTCATCCCTTCTATATGAAGGGTACCCATTTTAAACAAAGTATTCTCGAACTCGAAATTTTGTCGCAAATACAAAAAGAATGGAATTAATTCGTATTTTATATGAATTTTAGTATATAATGTATTAGAAATGTATTATATGAATATGGTCATCTTTATGAGAATTAAATTTCCGTTAAATTTTCCATTAAAAAGTTTTCACCTCCTCCATGTCAACAACTGTTAAACTATCTTAGACGCCCCTCAACACACCCCTAGTTTTAACGGAATAAACAGAAGAACCCTTATGAGAAACCTGAAACTGTAACGAAGCTGCGATACGTTGAATTCAAGTATAACAAAAGAACAATGATTCCCAATAGGCAAATCCTTTTGAGTTTAAATTATGAGACATGAGAGATATTTGGGGGTCCAAAGTACATATCGGGTCCTTTGTTTTCAGATTTTATATGGAATTTTCTAGGAATGGTGCTCTTTGACCAGATCCGTTCTTGTGAATAGCTGACCCCCTACCCCCTAAAAGACCACCAATAAGTAAATACTTTAAAATCCATATCAAATCTATTGTCTGCCCATATTAACAGCATTTCGGTTTCCCGGTATTAAGTGCGCTTATACGTGACTTAGAAGAAGGAAAATACATTTGAATATTTTTGGAATTCATCCTCCTATCCTTCTGTGCAGTAAGGGAAAGCCGTCGCTATAAATAATCTATGACGTCATTTCTCCAGTGGCGTCACTAGGGGGGTGCGGACCGCACCGGGTGACACCCTCACAAGGGGTGACACCAAAATGCTAAATATCTAGTTTTAGGCCTATATTCTTATTTTGTAATTTAAAATAATTCAAAGCCGTATTTAATTTTTAAAAATAAATAAAAAATATCTCCGATTAGTTACAGCAAATGACTTTATAAGGCTTCGAAAAAAATTAATGCCAAATATAAAAATATCTCCGATTATTAACAGACACTGCGTACTTTTTATTATTAATTATTTTAATGAAATTATTGGTATACTTGCATTGACCTATAGATATCAATTATCGCTAAAATCCTGACGCCGGAAACGAAAAAAAAATAATAAAGTCGCGCATGCGCACATATATAGGTCTTTGGAAAAAAAAATATGGAGACCGGGGTGTCATGAGAGGGGTGACACCATGAGTTACCGCACCGGGTGATATCAACCCTAGTGACGCCACTGCATTTCTCGATGGCACAATTTTTTTTTTTTTTTTGCAGAATTGGAACCCGTCTCTATAAATAAAAATCCTCTATGACGTCATTTCCCGATGGTACAATGTTTTATTTTCCTACAGATAAAGCCAAATTGAACTTGCGCGCGGGTGCTGTATCGTGCCACACCAACTTGCCTTTATGCTGCAAAATGGCATAATAAAGTAGTTATTTTTCTTTTCAGTGCAATTTTATAAAAGCTTTTTTTAATGCTCCGTTGGCTCGGTTAGTTTGTTTGGTTGATTGGTTAGTTGGTTTGGTTGGTTGTTTGGTTCGGATGGTTTGTTTGGTTGGTTGTTTGGTTTGGTTTGTTTGATTGGTTGGTTCGGTTGGTTTGTTTAGTTGATTGGTTAGCTGGTTTGGTTGGTTGTTTGGTTCGGTTGGTTTGTTTGGTTGGTTGTTTGGTTTGGTTTGTTTGATTGGTTGGTTCGGTTGGTTTGTTTGGTTGTTTGTTTGGTTTGGCTTGGTTGGTTAGCGTTGACGGGTAAACGTAATTGTAACGTATGAAATGTAGGTTATTTCTGCACATTAGGAAGGTAGCATAAATCAGCACTTAATTAACCTACTTAATCGTATTTAAAAATTCAGTAGTTAAATTGATTAGCAAGTGGTTTCACATTACACCTAGATTTCCCGGGCAACGCTGAGCTTAATATCTAGTTTAATTCTATTGTATTTAAAAACAATAAACGCGACAGGACATTGGCATCATCGCAAAAGTGTCATCTCTCTTTTAATTGGGTCAAATAAAAAAAAAAACACAAGCATTTTGAGGAAAAAGGTGGGGGGGGGGGAATTTTTTTTTTCTTTAATGTAAACGTTATGCTGAGGGTAACAGTTTATTATTTTTTTATTAGTTACCATTATGAAAGAATTTTTTGTTTGAGTGGGTACGTTTTGACAAACAAATCAGTTATGTACTTTTACTGATGACCTTTTTCTATTGTAAGGGCCCATATTATGGGGCCTTTCACATATCATATAACGCCGAAGGGGGGTGGTGGTTGCAAATGTGTTATTTTTGTTATATTGGGGGAGTTTTATAGTGTTAAATAATGTTATATAGGATGGGGGGGAGGGTAAAAAATTGACATTTTTGCGTTATATAATATGTGAACGACCACTATCGTCTGCGCTTGGGGCTCAACCGACCTAAGTCGGCCACTTACTTCTGCGTACGTCGCCCCATCGGATCCTAAAATATGGCGGTACAATGTCGCCCCATTGGATCCTAACATATGGCGGTACAATGTTCCCCACTGTATCCTAGAATATGGCGGTACAATGTCGCCCCATTGGATCCTAACATATGGCGGTACAATGTAGCCCACTTAATTTTTATAACACACCAATCACTTGAAGATAACAATCAAATCTTACAAATGTGATTACAGGTTGATTAATGTACTGATTCTAATTTATCGGGTGCGGATTTGACTGAATCACACATAGTGACGTGCATAATAAAAGCAAGAGACACCCACACACAAAACAATATACTAAGACGTTATTCAACGTGCCATTGCTACTCCTAACAGTTGACTTTCTGGCTACTCTGTTGTGACTGGGACAATATGGGAGGGCAGGTTGTGGTCAATTACTTCCTGATGTTTACATTCACTGCTTGGATTATGTTCACCAGGGCCGACGATTGCGTCAAAGTAGGGCCCTGCAGCTGTACTTTCTCTGACTCGCACATCGACCTGAGCCCCATAGTGTCCGGCCCCGGACCTTTGTAAGTTAATGTGAATTAAAAAAAAACAACTTGTTTTCCATGTTCATTAATGTATACATAGCTTCAATGTTCATTAATGTATACATAGTTTCAATGTTCATTACTGTATACATAGCTTCAATGTTCTTTAATGTACACATAGTTTCAATGTTCATTAATATATATATATATATATATATATATATATATATATTTCAATGTTCATTATTATATACATAGCTTCAATGTTCATTAATATATACATAGCTTCAATGTTCATTAATATATAAACAGTTTCAATGTTCATTAATATATACATAGTTTCAATGTTCATTAATGTATACATAGCTTCAATGTTCATTAATGTATACATAGTTTCAATGTTCATTAATGTATACATAGTTTCAATGTTCATTAATGTATACATAGCTTCAATGTTCATTAATGTATACATAGCTTCAATGTTCATTAATGTATACATAGTTTCAATGTTCATTAATGTATACATAGTTTCAATGTTCATTAATGTATACATAGTTTCTATGTTAATATATATATATATATATATATATATATATATATAATTTCAATGTTCATTAATATATACATAGCTTCAATGTTCATAAATGTATACATAGTTTCAATGTTCTTTTATATATACATAGCTTCAATGTTCATTAATGTATACATAGTTTCAATGTTCATTAATGTATACATAGTTTCAATGTTCTTTAATGTATACATAGCTTCAATGTTCATTAATGTATACATAGCTTCAATGTTCATTAATGTATACATAGCTTCAATGTTCATTAATGTATACATAGCTTCAATGTTCATTAATGTATACATATCTTCAATGTTCTTTAATGTATACATAGCTTCAATGTTCATTAATGTATACATAGTTTCAATGTTCTTTAATGTATACATAGCTTCAATGTTCATTAATGTATACATAGTTTCTATGTTAATTTATATATATATATATATATATATATATATATATATATATATATATAATTTCAATGTTCATTAATATATACATAGCTTCAATGTTCATAAATGTATACATAGTTTCAATGTTCATTAATGTATAAATAGTTTCAATGTTCAATAATGTATATATTGTTTCATTACTAAAAATCTTTATTTAAAATATTTACGATATTGTATGTACTGTTGTCATACTGATATGTGTGACGAGGAGGCACTTAAGTTGTGTGCTCATTGTGAGTAGTGAAGGTAATCGATTCAACCCAACACTAGCGAGTCCTATTAACTGTGTCGTCCGGGATACCTAAATCAGTAGTGACCTTAGGGATAGCAACTGGGGCGACGACACTAGGCCACGCGCCTGATGGTTGGACTTAGTTTTTACTAAACAATAACCTAACTAATTTGTTCTAGACCCCGCACATGCCACTCACCCAAGGACCCTGCATATGACACTCGCTCCTACACCCTGCATATGACACTCGCTCCTATACCCTGCATATGACACTCGCTCCTACACCCTGCATATGACATTCGCTTCGCTCCTAGACCCTGCATATGACACTCGCTTCTTGAGTCTGCTTATGACACTAGCTCCTAGATCCTGCATATGACACTCGCTTCTTGAGTCTGCTTATGACACTAGCTCCTAGATCCTGCATATGACACTCGCTTCTTGAGTCTGCTTATGACACTAGCTCCTAGATCCTGCATATGACACTCGCTTCTTGAGTCTGCTTATGACACTAGCTCCTAGATCCTGCATGTAACACTCGCTCCTATGGCTATTATAATGCGGTCGCTATTTAGACAGTCGATATTTTGATAGTCGCCAACTTGATTACGTTGCTCTTGTGAAGTCGCCGTTATGACAGTCTCTGTTTTGACAGTCGCTATCCTGCCCAAACTCCGAATGTTTATGAAGTAGACGATTGCACAAGGCCGTACCCGGGGGGGGGGAGGGGCTAGGGGGCTGCAAGCCCCCCCCCCCCAAATTAATTCTAAAAATCAAATTTTATTACAAAATATACTTCTTTATCATTGTGTTCCAATTTTTTCTTATATAAAACTCTCCGCACTGCCCCCCCCCCCAAGCCGCACAGCCCCCCCCCCCCCCAACAAAATCCTGGGTACGGCCTTGCGATTGCCAATAAAGCAAAAAAAAAAGTTCATTAGAAAACATTATGCATGTCATTGTTTAAAGAACGATCATATACATACATGATGCAATTCTGTATAAAGATTTCATATTGGCATCCTCTCATCCAGGTTTACCTATGACAAGTTATGATTGTGTATTGATGAATGTGATTGACATTGATTTATTGTTCAGGGATATATTATTCATATTTACAAAGGCACATTTATGTCAGAGGCTATGGGATATACATTTTAATTTTTGTTGCCTACTTGGGGCGCACAATATACGCTTTGATATACACATATAAGAGAGACAGAGAGAGAGAGAGGGAGAGAGAGAGAGAGAGAGAGAGAGAGAGAGAGAGAGAAAGAGAGTGAGAGAGAGAGAGAGAGAGAGAGAGAGAGAGAGAGAGTGTGAGAGAGAGAGAGAGTGAGGTAGAGAGAGAGAGATTGAGAGAGAGAGATTGGTAGGCGATAAGGGAGTACTCCTCATGTCATGGCCTCTACCCTTAAGAATCCCTGTCACAGTAAACTTTTATAAAACCACGTAGCAATAGGTGGAAGTAGATGATATCAAGGGTCCCAGTGAGTGGAGATCGTCAGTGGCCCACGATTAAAGTAGACCCCGGACAGACAACCCACCCTCCATAAAAAAAATTACAACGGAAAAAACATGTTGTCCTTTGACCTATAAAAAGTAAAGTTCCCTTAGTCCTACTGGCCATCGGGGCAGATGGAGTGTAGAATTCATCTGTTTCTATAACATCGGCATTGGTAGGGTTAGCACAACGTCCAGCCGCCTTTACTTCCCCAACTTAAGTCAGGTACCCATTTAAAGCTGGGTGGACTTGTAGGACGACTTTGCACCAAACAACACCCGGAAAAATTGCATGGTTCTCACCGAGGATCGAACCCAGGACTCTCAGGTCGACAGTCGAGAATCTACACCACTTTGACCTACATTTATTTGTATTCGTTGAAGGTTTAAGGATCAGTACGACTCCCAATATAACAGCCAATATTCCTACAATCCATGTATTGCATTTACAGAGTCTAGCTGTTCTAACGTGGCGGTAAGTATTTGATTTGGTTCTACCGTATTGGTACTTTACTTTTATCATTGCTGTTAATAAAATTGAAATAAAAAACTAACAAAACAACAAAACAAATCTGTAATTAAAATATACTTAATCTTAAGAGGATACTAATCTCGATGTGTGAAGTTCCTGTAAGGATGAGATGAAATCTCTTACATCCTATAAACCACTAATGGGACGGTTTTTATGGTGCCCTTCTTTCATCCCCACCATAGACGATAGTGCAATGGCTATGGATGCACTACGGGAGACAATGTGGGGACTATAGCCATGACCTGAAATATCAATTGGTCCTCACTGAAGATCGTTCCGGTGACCCTCTATTGATAGAACTTTGGATGATTAAAAAAAGTAAAGCGTGGACGACTAAGTCGACTAGGCCAATTACTTTTTTTTGCACGATATCGGATCATCGCTGTACGCTTTATAATCTTCTTCTGTATTTTCCCCTAATATAAACATTACGAAAATGTAGTCTACAAAATTTTAATTGGTTGACTCGAACATTTTAAATTAGTGTTTTGTCATTGAGAACACACAAGAGTTCAAACTTTCAAATCGATTAAACCTCGAGAAGCTAGTGATAACTGATTTCCAATTTCCCAAATCGATTAACATGACAAATACAACAGACCAAGCCACTAAAAAATGAATTGGTCACTTAAGTAAGGGAGGTCATAAATGCATATTCTAAGTTACTAAATTTTACATAACCATTGCATACTTCAGGTTTGCCAGTCTCACTTTGGAAGTTACTTCTCGTGTGGTACTCAAGAATCAGCTATTTTTAAGTATGACTCGTCCTCCAAACTTGTCACCATTCAGTATGCATCTACTGATCAAGGGGTCACAAGGTAATCAGTAGTTTAATAAGTTCTGTACTTTTTAAAAATTAATATTCAAGTTTGTATAAGCGTACCATTATAATTTGACACATCTTAATAAATTTACTATTTTATTTTTATAACTTTCAGAACTAGTTTGGTCACGTTGAAATGTACAAAAGATTCTGCTTCTAACATGCTAATCGCTACGGGGGAAAGCCCAACCCAAGTTTATGTAAGTAGATAGATGAATTGCCTTCTACATATATTGTCTAAATCATTATTGGTAATCATTGAGTGATAGATCTAAAAGAGGTAACAGTTAATTTTTAGGCACATCTCCTCAAGAACAACGTGTCAACCAGAAACATGTCAACCAGAAATATCTCAAACCTTCTGCATCTCTTTATTTAGACTAGGAGACTCAAAATGAATTTTACATTTCAGAGATGCTAGATCAAAAATCATTGTATCTCATTACATTCGAAATATAGTTGCATCCAGAGATGTATTTAAGTCTATGGGGCCAAAGATATGAGGATTTGATAGGGCCCTGAAAGGTTTATGTACATTTGAAATTCATAGATGCGCATGAAAGAATCAGTGAATATGTTTATTTGAAAAGACTTACACAACATAGATTTGATAACAATGTATCTTACTACTATACATAATGTAGACACACAACATAGATTTGACAACAATGTATCTTACTACTATACATAATTTAGACACACAACATATATTTGATAACAATGTATCTTACTACTATACATAATGTAGATTTAAATAAAAAGCCCCGGTAGGGGGCCCGCGGCTAACGGTGACTATAGGCGGTGGCCCACTTTGTTTACGTCTCAGAAAGGATCGGTTAGCATTAAGCACCATACCGACCCAGATTAGGAACAATGTAACTTTAACTTAGTTACACTTCCTGTTATTAAAGTTATTTGATAATCAAAACTTATCTTACATTAGAATAAGTCTTCCTTCAAAGCGGTCCAATGCTGAAAAATCATCGCGTTTTATAGTTTCAATTGGCCTATGGATATCTCTGATCAAGCTATCAAACAAGACATGAATCGAGTTTAACAAGATAATCACATGGATACATTAGTTAAACAAATGTAATCAATCTAGCTGACAGTACAATTGACCTGTCAAGCTGGTGGCCCATAATAGAAAATGTAATAATGATCCAATAAACCAGTGACCTTATCGATTCATTGGCCAGTAGCCTCCACCAAGTAATAAACCAAAAAGAACGTGGCCCCACAGGCTAATGACTCTATTAGCAAGTCACCTTTCATAGCCTAGTCACTGAATCAAGTAATATAAAAATCATAAGTATAAAAGTGCTACTCTCTAGAATTCAGGTAGCTAGTGAGTTAACTTTCTTTTAAACTGGCCTATGCTGCAAGTAAAATCATAAGTGACACACCACTAGCAATAAACCCCTATTAATCAGTCTCACCATTATCAAAGGATAACGATTTTCAGCGCCACGTTAATATTAAATGACCATTATTAGCTAATTTTAAATGACCATTATTAGCTAATTTTAAAGGACCATTATTAGCTAAATGTTAAATGACCATTATTAGCTAATCAACCAGCCCTGAAAATGGATGATCTGCCTCTTTGGACAATCGAAGTGGTTCTCGGGCTGGGCTCATGGGGTGAACGGACTTAAGATCCGGCAAGTCCTAGAGCGGCCGTCCAAAACTGACCCGTGGTGGAAGCTCAGGCGTGTTGAGCAGGCGCTAATTGCCCAGTTCCGAACTGGGCACTGTCCTATTGGCGCGTACTTTGGGAGGTTGAGGCCCAATGTCGACACCCTTTGCAGACACTGCAGGGAAGTGGAGGAAACCGTAGATCATTTGCTATTCGAGTGCCCCGGACTGGCGGACCACAGGGTGGACCAGTCCGGAAGCCTGCTGGCCATCGGGCTCTATGGCAGTCTCCAGATGTTGAGAGACACAGCAGGTCTGATCTCACGGGCTCTAAGAGACTAAGTCTCAGCCCGCAGATAAAACTGAGAGAGTTCAGAGAGAGAGAGAGCGTCGGACAACCTCCCCGTGCGCAACGCCAATGGTGAACTTTACTTGCCAATGGTCTTAGTGCATGCGGGCTGGAGACGCCAGTGCCTTAATGCCTTGGCTGGGATGTGTTGCTTTCGGCAACTTTCCCCAGGTGGAACCTTAGTGTCAGGCCTCCCCGTGCATGTCGCCAATGGTGAACTTAACTTGCCATCGGTCTTAGTGCATGAGGGCTGGAGACGTTAAGTCCAGTGTGTCTTGGCTGGGATGTGTTGATCTCGACAACTTTCCCCAGGTGGCCCTTAAACCCCAGAACCTCCTAGCGGTCCGGGCGGACAACGGTAGCCTTGCTCTGGGCTAACGGCTAATCTGGGAACACGAAAGTGCACAACTGCGAAATGCGTACCACGACTGTGAGTGGACGGCACCCCCGGCCTCCCAGTACAGGAACGCGAGGACTCTTGAGATGCAGCTTCGTGACCCTCTGCTTTTGGAGGGCACTGAGCCGTTTCGGACCATAACATGGCACTATTAGTGATGGATATGTAAAAACGAGGACCGTACGGCGCGGAACCCTCGACTACTAGTCTCGAAAAACCCAAACCCTAGGAACGAGTAAGGGCTTGCAAAACGAAATCTGGCGGCATCGTCTCTGACGTGGGTCAATCGCATCGTGGCGCTAGCGTGTCGCTGTTCGTCTGGAGGATTCCTGAGACCCACACCCGGCCGGTGCTATGGGGGCTGAGGTCACCCCTAGGTGCTGGCCGGCCTCATGTCTGGCAGAAGACAATAAAGACTGTCAAACTTGATCGATAACTGGTGATCCAAATAGAAAGTAACATTGGGCTTCCTTGCTCTGGGAAGCTCCCAGCTCTGGGAACAATGTGAAATCCATAAGTGTCTCTTAGGTAATGCCGCTACCTACGCCACCAGCCCACCCCGCTCTGGAGGGCACCTGAACGCTCTTAGCTGAATGGTGGTGGGACGCCCGCTTGGGAACTGCTAAACGCTCCCCCGCTGCAGGATGAGCGCGGGAAGTGAACCCTGGTGTACTCGATACTGTGACCGAACGCTGGTATTGCACGGAGCCAGCCCCTCGATGGCAGATCGGGGTTTCGAGGAAAAAGGTACACCAACCCACTCTCATTCCGAGAGATCAGACATGTCCGGCGGTAGGCACGCCCCGGCACTGGTTTAGCCTGGGTCGAGGCAAGGGAGGCAACTGAGCTGCTCTGCTTACTTGTCAGACCACCCAACCCGCCCCTCCCTGGGGCACTCGAAAAGCAAATGGATAAGGACAAGAAAAGAAATAAAGCGGGTCTGGGCAGCACCCAAACATGCCTCGATGGATGGTTAGGGGGCGGTAGGGCCGCCATCGTAAAAAGCTCGACTACTTGCCCCGGTGCCAAGATTACAGTTGAAAGGTCTGGCATCGTAAAAAAGGCTACTTTCGACCCAGCCCAAAAACCACTAAGGCGGATCGAAGGCACTGAGTGTCCACCGCCTGGATTACCGGAAAAGCGAACAGATGGGAGTCGCGCCCCATCGCAGGTGAAGGCCAAGCTAGGTCAGGCAAGGCCCCTGAGAAAGGTTGATTGCTCTGTCAACCCGACTCAGGCACGAGTGACCGCTGAACGGCGCTACGAGGGAATTCGCACACCCTCACAAGAGGCTGAGGCAGGTCGAGCCCAGTCCCTGACTAGTGCTGATTGCTCTGTCGGCACGAAATCAGAACGTACGACCAGGCGGAGACGAGGGGGAGGCAGACCCCCAAAAGTGGCTGTGGCAGGTCGAGCCCAGTCCTCGGGTAACGCTGGCAGCTCTTCCAGCGGAAAACCGATGGTGACGACCAGCAGGGTACCGAGAACGGGGCTGGAAAGGTGGCTGGCTCCGCCGCTGGTACCTGGCTTGGGAATGAGATGCAGGGCGGAAGGTTGTCGGCCTCTACCCCTGGGGAACCCTGCCAAGGGTGAACCAGTCACTGTGCGTACCCCCGAGGTACATCCCGACAGCACGGAAATCGACTCTGGCAGGGTGACAGAGAGGGGAGACAGCCATACCCCTTCGATGGTGCCTTGCGCGACGAAAGAGACTGGGAACTGTCAAGCCCAGCCCTCGACGATAAACGCTGATTGCTCTGTCAGCGGGAAGTCGAAAGTCATGGACCGCAGGTCACTGTTACCGGGTGCAGCCGAAAGCTCCCCGCCTGAGGTGGCCGGCACCAAGACTGACATAGGCAGGGCACTGCCAACGGGTGTAGCCGAAAGCTCCCCGCCTATGGTGCCCGGCGTGACAAAAGAGACTGGGAACTGTCAAGCCCAGCCCTCGGTGATAAACGCTGATTGCTCTGTCAGCGGGAAGCCGAAAGTTGAGGAGAGCAGGTCACTGTTTCCGGGTGTAGCCGAAAGCTCCCCGCCTGAGGTGGCCGGCACCACAACTGACAAGCGAAGACTTGGAAAACGCTCTGGTAAGGCTCAATTCAGGATTGTCCATCTGAATGTCCGGGGTCTCATCCCCAAGAGCCTAGAAGTCGCAAAACTTTTGAACGAGAATGACGTGGATGTTGCAATGTTACAAGAGTGCATCCTTGGACTTAGGACAGTCCACTTCACTGGCTATTCGTGCTTCCGTTGTGGGTGCAAGAACTGCAGGGAATTGGTGACCCTGGTCAGAAATACGCTAAACGCTCAGCCGAGCAGCGCCCACGGCTCACGCGGAAAAACGGATACGCTTGCGGTGGATGTTTATAAGGATGGGAGGAAGTACCATTGTGTAAACGTGTACAATCCCCCCAAGACGGAGCTCAGTCTAATAACAGCTGAGGGTACTCTGCTTGGCACCTTCGTATGTGGTGATTTCAACGCCATGTCTCCGGCATGGGGCTATGAACGCACTGATGCGGCTGGCCAGAGGATTGAGGAGATTTGTAATATTACAAGTCTAGTTAGGTTGCAGGACCATGAGTCTGTACCCACCTTGCTGCACGGTGCGAGTGGGAGCGAAACGAGACCTGACTTAACACTCGTCTCGGCTGACCTGGCCTGTAACACCTCTTTCCGCGTGCTAGATTGCGTCGGTAGTGACCATAAACCCGTTCTCGTCTCAGTGGATATTCCTCCACCTGAGAGAAACCCAGGAGCTAAGCACAGGTGCTGGGTTTATTCAAAAGCAAATTGGGACGCCTTCAGGGCAGCAGCTGACGCTGCCTTGGAGAGGGTAGATACCGAGTGTGGAACAGTCGACGTTGTATACAAGGAGATCACTGAAGCGATCTTAGGTGCCGCACGTAGGACGATCCCAAAGAGCCTCCCGAAACGTAAGTTCAGACCATTTTGGACTACAGCCCTTGCAAGGTTAGTTCGGCAAAGACAAGCCGCTCGAAAGAAAGCTTGTCGATTGAAAACGGCTGAGGCGCGCCGTGAGTACAATAAACTAACTGAGCAAGTAAAAAGGGCGTCTGCTGAGGCCAAAAAGCAGAAATGGACTGATACTTGCGAGAAGTTGGACCTAAGGGAGAGCCAAAAGACATGGAAATTGCTGAAAGACTTGACCCAGTCTGGGGCAATTAGAACTGGTGCCCCGATGCAAACGGACTCAGGCCTGACGGCTAGCGATAGCAAGAAGGCCGAAGTGCTTAACAAGCACTTTGCAGAGGTCAGTAAGTCGAGTAAGAAGAGTACGTTGTCCAAGGCACTGGATAAAGTCCGACGGGTCAAAGAGAAGGCTGAGTTTGGCACGGAAAATCGAGACACGTTCAGAGCCCCATTCTCTGTCAATGAATTGGCATACGCAGTCAGGAAGTGTCGCATGAGAAAGGCCCCAGGTAGTGACTTGATCAGTAATGAGATGATCACACACCTCGGGGCAGCGGGGCAAGCAAAGCTTCTCCAGTTTGTCAACCGCACGTGGCTGACAGGAGAACTCCCTCAGAGGTGGAGGGAGGCTGTCATAGTGCCGGTACTTAAAAAGGGAAAAAGACTGACCATGCTGAAAGCTACCGTCCTATTTCCCTCACTTCGTGTGTTGGGAAAGTAGCTGAACGCATGGTCAACCGAAGGTTGATGTGGTTCTTAGAGGAAAAAGGGCTCATTACCCCAAAGCAAGGAGGCTTTCGGCGGGGTAAGAGTGCGATGGACATGGTCACGCTCCTCGTCCAAGAGATAGCCGACGGCTTTCAGAGAGCTGAGTCAACGGCGGTAGTTTTCCTAGATCTCAAGCAGGCTTACGATCGAGTCTGGCGTCCAGGACTATTGTTGAAGCTACAGCGGTTGGGTGTCACCGCTGAGATGTACATTTGGTTACGCAGTTTCCTCAGTAATCGCACTATCACGACACGCGTTGGGAGCAGCGTGTCGAGGAAACGGACCCTCGAACAGGGTCTCCCACAGGGTTCCGCCCTCAGTTGTACATTGTTCCTAGCTTTCATCAATGACCTGCCTGAGTTTCTGGGATGTAAAAGCCTACTGTATGCCGACGATTTAGCGATCTGGAAGACCGGAAAGAGTGCCTCAGTCCTTGAGAGAGCACTCCAGAAGGACCTGACTACGGTCGGCTGTTATACTAGGATGTGGGGGCTAGAGATTAACGTCTCGAAGACTGTCTACTCGCTGTTTACCATGGGCACGAGTATCCTCAAGGAGCCATTTAGACTGGAGGTAGAGGGTGAGGTTCTTGCTCTGGAACCTAAGCCCAAGTACCTGGGAGTAACACTTGACAGAAAGCTTACTCTCTGCACACATCTGTCGGAGGTTGCCCGCTGCGCCTCTGACAGACTGAATATTGTCAAGAAGTTGGCGAGCACGTCCTGGGGGGCTCGAGCAGATGTCCTGAGGTCGCTGTACATGGGTGCAGTAAGGTCTCAGATAGATTATAGCCAGGTTGTGCAGGTCTATGGGTCTAAGTCCTCTTTAGAGGCCCTGGATGTTGTACAGAACCAGGCTCTCCGGCTGATCACAGGCACTTTTCGAACGGCACCCACAGCAGCGGTGGAAATCATGGCAAATGTGCCACCTCTGGGTATCCGTAGAGAGCAGGCCGTCTTGACCGCGTATGAGCGTTTCAAGCGGCAGGAGGAGACCTCTGTCCTAAGGGAGATGGTCGATGGCTGGGTGGAAAGAAAGCGGCTCTCGATGCAGTCTTTTATGCACCACGCAGTGAGACTTGCCTCCGAGATTAGGCTGCCGACTGACCGCCTAATGCTAGAGACTGTCTCAAGGCTCCCGCCTGGCGAGGCTCTCTATATGCCTGAGGTACGCACGACCCTGGTCGAAACCAATGCTGGGACCGCAAAGGATCGCCGAACCATCACGGATGTGGCTATGGAGATGATTGGAAACTATTCGGGGAACGCTATACTGGCCTATACTGATGCTTCTGTATCCAGTAGAGACGGTCGGACAAGCGCCTCGTTTGGGGTCCACATCACTCTCCCACAAACTGGCTTTGTGAAAGACCATGCTGGCCTATGTGGGTCACTCTGTGCTTACGAGGCAGAGATGACAGCCATTACTGAGGCAGTGGACCACATAGGGGAGCTAATCGGTGAGGGTACTTTGCCTGCTCTGGACATTGTCATTCTCACTGACGCGCTCTCTGTTCTCCAAGCTGTAAAAGGGACAGGAGAATGGCCGCTTCTGCTGGAAGCCATGCTGATGGCAATACAGGGTCTTGTGTCCCAACATCACGTGCATGTGACCCTTCAATGGGTTCCCGGGCATGCGGACGTGCCCGGAAATGAAAGGGCAGACGGCATTGCCAAGGCAATAGTCCAGTCGACAGATTCCCAAGTGCTGCCCGTGAGTGCAAGAAAGAGCTCATTTGAGGCAGCACGTTCCATGATCTGCCTCTTTGGACAATCGAAGTGGTTCTCGGGCTGGGCTCATGGGGTGAACGGACTTAAGATCCGGCAAGTCCTAGAGCGGCCGTCCAAAACTGACCCGTGGTGGAAGCTCAGGCGTGTTGAGCAGGCGCTAATTGCCCAGTTCCGAACTGGGCACTGTCCTATTGGCGCGTACTTTGGGAGGTTGAGGCCCAATGTCGACACCCTTTGCAGACACTGCAGGGAAGTGGAGGAAACCGTAGATCATTTGCTATTCGAGTGCCCCGGACTGGCGGACCACAGGGTGGACAAGTCCGGAAGCCTGCTGGCCATCGGGCTCTATGGCAGTCTCCAGATGTTGAGAGACACAGCAGGTCTGATCTCACGGGCTCTAAGAGACTAAGTCTCAGCCCGCAGATAAAACTGAGAGAGTTCAGAGAGAGAGAGAGAGCTAATTTTAAAGGACCATTATTAGCTAATTTTAAATGACCATTATTGGCTAATTTTAAAGGACCATTATTAGCTAAATGTTAAATGACCATTATTAGCTAATTTTAAAGGACCATTATTAGCTAAATGTTAAATGACCACTATTAGCTGAATGTTAAATGACTACTATTAGCTGAATGTTAAATGGCCATTATTAGCTGAATGTTTTCAATCAACTAAATGCTAGGTGCCCATTATAATCTGGTGCCTTAATCTCTTCAACAGAATTTCGAACTGCAAAGCAAGTACGCGTGTGAGCAGCCTGGAGGTCTGTCAGTAGCAATCTCCGTGGGATCGATACTGCTCATTATGTGAGTGCATATTAAATACGTTCATTGATACTCAACATGTAGAATTATGTGGGATAGAAACTAAAATTTATCGAGTAGCCTATACACGCATATTTAGTTGACCATCATGGATAATGCGGAATCGATTCTGGTCATTGGCTGAAAAGTTGGTGATTACATTGTAGGTATGTCAAGGAACAATGTGTCCAGGTTAAAATTCATTATTATTAACACATTGTAAACCACAAAATATATAGAAACATCTTTCCCTATGTCTATTCTATGTATTTTTGGCTGCTTGGTTGTCTATATATATGTATGTTTGTCTGGTTATCCATCTAAAAGTATGTCTGGCTCTTTAGTTGGCTTTTTCTATCTGTATCCATCTATGTCTGACTGTTTGGTTGGCTATCTATCTGTATGTCTGTCTGGTTATCCATCTATAAGTATGTCTGGCTGTTTGGTTGGCTATCTATCTGTATGTCTGTCTGGTTAACCATCTATGTCTAGCTGTTTGGGTTGTCGTTCTATCCAAATCAGAGATGAGCGGACTGCGAACGCGTCCGCTTGCGGACGCAGATCCGCAGACTTTTCCGAATCCGCGGACTGACAGCGGGCGCTTCGTACGGTTAAGTTGCGGACTCGCGGACTGACGCGGATCTTCTTTAGCGTTACCATAAAAAATTTCAAGTCATTGTTGTAAAATTCTGCAGACGCGGACGCGGACGCGGATCATTGATAGAAATCCGCGGACGGACGCTGACGCTAAATTTCAAGTTCCGCACACCTCTGATCCAAATATCTGTTCGGTTATCCTTTTAAACGAATGTCTATCCGAGTGTCTGTTTGTCTTTCTGGTTGTCAGTAAGTGATGAGGAGTTAGTGTTGCCAGCCAATATTGTAATTATATAAAATACTTTTTTATGTTACTTATTTATATAGATTAAACTTATTGTAAGTTTGATAATTTATGCAAATATACCGGATAGGATCAAAGTTATAGAAGGCTAAAGATTGTTACCAAATAAAAGGCCTAATATTGCACCAAAATGACAAAATAAATCACTATTGTGGGTTCAATTTAAAATGAAGGAAAAATGGTTAACAGAAGCAAATTTTATTGCTCACTAAGAGTTATGGTCGGCAACACTCACGACTCGTCCATCTGCCGGCATGCCGGTTCACCTACCGGCCTGCCTGTTCACCTGCCGCCTGTGTGTTCACCTGCCTGTTTATCTTTAGGTGTGTTAATGTTAGTGTGTGTGTGTAGGTGTATTTAAAGAAAAACTCATTTTTCTATAATACTTCAAAATATTTGACTTATTTTCCAGATTTTTCTCTGTGCTATGTGTGTATCTTATAGCAGGCATATTGTTCCAAAAGTTAGGGCGTAAAGCTGTTGGTTCAGAGATTGTCCCCAATCATTCATTTTGGTTTTCACTTCCTTCTCTTCTTAAGGTGAGTAAACTGCGGTGGAACGGGTCATGGGGGTGGGGGCGCAATTAAACCCTTTCTGTATTTCAGGGGCGTCTCAATGACAAGTTGCCGACTTGGATTATTTAGGCCTAGTTATGTAGAAATGGATCGCTAGAAATAAGCCATATTTATTAATGATAAACTTTGACTATCCATGAATTTTAGCTAGCAATTTAAGTTACAGTTATTTTTTTTTAACCTTTAGTTTTCAATTTACCTTTTATTCAAACAATTTTACTCTTTATTCAATTTTATTTTTATTGAATTGTTAATTCTGACCAGTTTTTTAAATTTATTTTTTCAGGATGGAACTTTTTTTGTATTAACGTGTGGCAAGCGATCATCATATAACAAAATATAAATCTTTTCAACCTCATTATCAGTTTTGGTAATTAATGTAAATAAGTAAATCACATGAAAATTATTTGAAATTCTGTTGCCCTGCTATCATAAATAATGAAAATTTTAAATATAAATTTATTTATGAATTGAATTAGATTAATTCAGACTAGCTTAAACCATATCTTGGCTCTAAACATTTTATACAGTAAGGTTCACTTGGAGGGGGGGGGTTAGAGGAGGTGGTCATCGGAAAGATGAAATGTTTCTGTAGCCACTGCCTACAGTGTGGTAAGCACAACGCTTACATGCTTCACATACACACAAACACAAATAAACACAAACAACCCCACCCCCACACATATATTTAAATATACAAGAATCAGTCAAGCGAGACTAACCCTACCCAAGATGTGTTTTACGCTAGTCTGGCTTATATGCTTCATTTGTACGAGTTCTTGTCATTTGTGCCATTGTTAAGATTGATTTTATTGAATGCCACCTTTTTATTTTATTTATTATTGTATATACATGCGTGCAATATTAATCAATAATACTCACATAGACATATTGAGATATGAAATACAATATATGTTAAATAATGATAGAACAGCAGACAAATGGACATATAGTGTTAGGTTTTTAATAAGTACATTAGCTTGAAATGAAAATATCTGTACTTCTGGGAACCATTATAAAAACGATCTATACAAATAATAGCGGAGTGGGTTCTGCGTTAAATCGAAAGTAAAGAATTAATACAACAGTATTTCAGTTGAAAATATTAAACATGGCTCCCTCCTGGTCTCGATTCGATATTTCTTTTTAAAAAAATCTAATGTTTTATATAGTTTTTGTGGTTTTCATTATGAAACTTAAAAGTTCCAAAAATCGCCAAACATAAAAATTAGTAATAATTCGACGATGAGAATAGCGAGCGCGTTCGTCGTAACTAATTTCGTAAATAAAGTTCTTTTAAAATTCGATCTAATATAAAGAAAAAGAAATTCTGCTAATTTCCATACAATTAAGTTCTCAGTTATTATAATATTTCATTTTTTTTAAATAAATAGTGCTTTGATTTGTTTTTAAATTACAATTAAAATTATATTTTTAAAAACTTACAAGTCTAGTAGGAGTGCAAAATAATTAAACGATGTTTAATACAATATAATTTTTGTGTATTGTGCGACTTGGTGGCTGAATGGCGAAGGTGCATTTTTTTATGCTGACTATTTTTTTTTTTTTTTTTTAAAAAAAAAAAAAAAATATAAAAAAAAAAATATGACCTGGGACTAAAACAACACTACTGACTATCCAGGTTCGATTCCTCTCAAGGACATTAATTTTTTTTTATAGTTTATCCTTTTGCTTGTTTTAATGAAAAGTAACAATAACTAATTAGATCTTTTTGACAAATTTTTTAAAGTTTTTTTTTTATTGAAATAATTTATCCTTTAGGATGTTGTAAGGAAGAGAAACAACAACTAATTAGATTTTTTATTTCGTTCATAACTTAAACAAAAAAAATATTTTGAAAATATGTATCAACGCTGAGCAATAGTCTATCTCTATTCAAAGGCTTTGTAGGGTACAGCTAGTAATATATAATGCACTTTAAATACCTATATAATTCAAATGTAACCTTACTTGTACAATAATGGACAGTAACATGGATGCACTGTCCTATGACAGTTCAAACCAGAGTTGGTTATAAATTATAATTAAATACAAGAATATCTATCTGTCCATCAAACCATCCATCCATCCAACACACATATGAATTACACATCTATCCATTACACATTCACCAATCACACGCACATATATCCAACACACATCCATCCTTCTTATAATATCCATCCCATAATATTCATCCAACATTCACCTTAATATGTGCTTATTCATCATCCGATCATTCTATTTTTAAAAAAAAACTTCTCATGACGAGAAACACAAAAATAAATAACAAGATTCAGCCAATGAGATTCATCCAATGAGATCCTATTTCTGAAGGAGACAAACAAAATTAATTTCTTATAAGTCAGTGTTTTTAAAATTACTGCCCTTTTCTCTAGTAGCTACTTAATATGTACAATGTATTTATATGTAGGCTACAAGTTATTTATATGTACAATGTATTTATATGTAGGCTACAATGTATTTATATGTACAATGTATTTATATGTAGGCTACAATGTATTTATATGTACAATGTATTTATATGTAGGTTACAATGTATTTATATGTACAGTGTATTTATATGTAGGCTACAAGGTATTTATATGTACAATGTATTTATATGTACAATGTATTTATATGTACAATGTATTTATATGTATAATGTATTTATATGTAACAATGTATTTATATGTACAATGTATTCATATGTACAATGTATTTATATGTACAATGTATTTATATGTACAATGTATTTATATGAAGGCTACAATGTATTTATATGTACAATGTATTTATATGTACACATTGTTTTTTATTGTGATATTATCATTTATGTGAGTATACATAGAGAGATATTAGTCAAAAGATTTGATTGTATATTAGCGTTTTTTTTAGATTTTAGTTTTAGTATTTATGAATGTCGAATTCCGGTACTTGTACTCTATTCTAATTTGTCACTTTAATATAAAATTGTACACAATGGCAAAACTCATTCTGCCAATGAAGAGAATTTCAAAATTTAGTTTGTGTTGAGACTGGCTGATTTGCATAAATAACAATACAATTAATTCGTCTCTTTCCTGGATTATGTCGAAACTTTTCTTTGGCGATCGCTTTATTTTAGTTAGATAAAAACATTTGTAAGAATCAGTTTGTTAAGCCTAGTGAGTTTCATTTTATTCACATTTTAAAACATCAAATACACGATAATATTGTTAGCCATCAGTGGATACAATAGATAAACCAACGTGCTATTGAGATGAAGCCACTGTGCTATCGAAAGATGTACAGATTTACTCACCAGTCACACATTAAATTTACACACTACTCATACACATACAGAACGCACGAATCATATTAAGGCTTTTATCACTAAACGTTTCAATACAATTCTTTAGTTCGAGTATTGAATAATCATCTGGACATATATACGAGTATTAAATGTGAAGATGAAATTATGTGGGTTTTGTGTAGTTAATTTTCATTATTTTATCATGAGATAATAAACAGTATTTATTTTCGTATACAGCTATGATTTGATAATTAAAATTCACCTCCTACAATAGTTAGCTTGTATTGTTTGCCTGTTGTGAAGTTTGTATATGTGTACACATTTGTGTTGAGCTAAGCACACATCAATAATATTTTATTATGACGGTAATATGACTGACTATCTATTAATATTTTAATGCCCACTCATTTGATGTGTGTAAGTTCTAAACAAACGTAAATAAAAACAAATGCTGGGTGTGCTGTAGGCGTACAATGTATTTAAACTCACACACACACGCACACACATCTATCACAATCAACGAGCAGCTGACATCAGGGGAAGATATCTCTCTATCTCTATCAGATTACATCTGCCTTACACTCGACACTGACACATACTATCATATATATATATATATACACAAATAAAGTTATATTTTCGACCTGGCAGTATTTGTCATCATAGGCAGTTCATGACACAAAACACAGAATACAGACTAACCCAATCAAACAGGTGGTCCATACTGGGTACAGGTAGATATAGTGTCCTAAAAGTTTCAATAAGAAATCTCCCATCAAGCTGCTGCACAATTCTTGTTGAGTATCGCGTTGGTGTTGAAGGTATGACTCTGACATCATGACCAATGTCACTCAGACATCTTGTCAAATGTCACTCAGACATCATGACCAATGTCACTCAGACATCTTGACAAATGTCACTCAGACATCATGACCAATGTCACTCAGACATCTTGACAAATGTCACAGACATCATGACCAATGTCACTCAGACATCTTGACAAATGTCACTCAGACATCATGACCAATGTCACTCAGACATCTTGACAAATGTCACTCAGTCAGACTCCAGCGACACAATGTATCTCTGTTTAACCTCCTTACTTAAGCCATGACATTGAGAAATATAATTCAAACAAATGAGAAGAGAAAACAATAAGGTCATACCAAACTTGTCAAAATTAATCGAGAATGCACCAAAACAAATATTTGTGTAATTTGAAGTCTAACTCAACACCCACAGTAAATAGTGTAATACAATGAAGATAAATCCCACTGGACAAGTCTGGCTTTCTACAAATAAATATTTCCCCAATCAAACTCTCCTTATGTCCTAATCAAACTCTCCTTATGTCCTAATTAAACTCTCATTATGTCCTAATCAAACTCTCCTTATGTCCTAATTAAACTCTCATTATGTCCTAATCAAACTCTCCTTATGTCCTAATTAAACTCCTTAAGTCCTAATCAAACCTATCTTATGCCTAAATTAAACTCTCATTATGTCCTAATTCAAGTCTCCTTATGTCCTAATTAAAGCTCTCCTTTTGTCCTAATTAATCTCTCCTAATGTCCTAATCAAACGCACCATATGTTCTAATCAAACTCACCTTTTGTCCTAATTAATCTCTCATAATGTCCTAATCAGACTCACCTTTTGTCCTAATTAATCTCTCATAATGTCCTAATCAAACTCTCCTTTTAAATACACTTATCGTGTATGAGAACCACTGTAAACATTTAAAAGGGATAAAATATCACACCTGACCGTTGGTTCTATCAGGAATGTTATCTCACTCCGCTATTTCAATTTTTTTTGTTTCACTTGATAACCTGATTGAGCTGTAACTCTGACATTGTGTGTTAATAATCAATGTTGTTAAATTGAACAGAAAAAGTACTACAATTAAATTAATGGCTTTGTAAATATTAACTTTTTTAAAATTTCAAAATCATTTAAACTTTTAGAATTAACTGTTTGGTTTGAAGTGTGTTTTTCGGGATATAGACTGCGGTAATTTCAGACTGACTAGATAGTGACCAACTTTCTGAAGGAGATTAAACCAACAATCTGCGTACATTTAAAGAGAAAATAATGGTCCTGTGGAATGTAGAGGTCAGTGCTGCTGTTGCGGTCATGGCACTGGTGTCCAGCGGAGTATGGGCCGAGGACTGTGTGAAAGTGGGGCCCTGCGCCTGCACGTATTCTGACACTCACATTGATCTGAGCCCCGTGGCAGCTAACCCGGGCCCAAAGTAAGTTACACTCACTCATTTATTAAAACACGAGTTTAAAAGATACATCAAATAACTTGTTGGACAAATACAGTAACAAACAAACCAAGAACAAAGATAAACTTTAAAAATCAACAGTAACAAGAACCGAACATTTTAAAAAATGCAAATAAAATAATAATAATCAATAAACGTCAGTATAGGGGAGATGGAAGTGTCGATCAGTGTAGACCTAAACGCCCTGGGTTCAATCCCCGCTGACATATCAGGGTTTTTTTTTTCAGGTGCTGGTTAAAGTTATTAAGTTCACCAAGACTAAAACAATACGTGACAATAGTAGTGAAAGCGTGGAAGTTGCTCTAATTATCTACATAAATCTCCCGTTGTGCATCTATAGCTCTCTCAGCTATGGTGGGAATGAAAGGAAATATCCCCTGGTGGTTTGTAGGATCCAAGAGATTATAAACATTTCATAATTACTGGAACAAAAAAGAAAAGAAAAATGTCTACATTATCGGAAGAAAACTTCCCAAAAAGGTTTTAAAAGTCGACCGTTTTACAGACAAAAAGTAATTACAAACAAGTTGAAAAAGCCTATGTTACATTTACAGTAAATCTATTCTCTGCACCAGGTTCAAGGATATGTACGACCAATACTACAACAATAGATTCTCCTACAATCCCTGCATCAGTTTTACAGAGGGAACATGTACAAACATGGCGGTAGGTTCTATCTATCTATCTATCTATCTATCTATCTATCTATCTATCTATCTATCTATCTATCTATCTATCTATCTATCTATCTATCTATCTATCTATCTATCTATCTATCTATCTATCTATCTATCTATCTATCTATCTATCTATCTATCTATCTAATATGCCTTTCTGTATGCCTATTTATCAATCTGTCTATGCATATGCATACACTTTCTTCTATTTTCATTCTCCCTGTCTATCTTTAGTCCTATATTTTATCAATAAATTCGACACCTTATATATCAACAAAAGAGATAAATAAATTTAACTTCCACCACTAGGTGTGCCAACAAAATATGGCGGCACAATTCTTCCCTTGTGGATCTCAGGAGTCTGCGGTATTCAAACTGGGGGACGGTAATGCTCTCAATCTGGAATATTCCTTCCACGATGGAACCACTACAAGGTACTGGACTATAGACTGGACATTTGGCGGACAATTGTACTTGATCATAGAATGGGCATATAGAGGACATATGTACTTGATCATAGACTGGGACTGGGCATATTGAGGACAAATGTACTACATCATAGACTGGACATTTAGAGGGTATATGTACAAGATCATAGACTGGACATACAGAGGAGAGATGCACTCACCTATTGCCTGGATTCAGATGACAGTTGTACTAGCCTATAGACTGGACACAGAGGACAGGTGTACTAGTCTATAGACTTAACACGTGTTTAAAATATTGAGATGTAACTACTTGACTATATACCATATATATATATATATATATATATATATATATATATAATAGACTATCTAGTAGACTACACTGTCATTTAGACTCGGTTGTTCTAACGCGCACAGTTTCCTTTTTAAATGACTGTCTTTTGACACATATGTCTATTGACTTGACTGTCATATAGGTAGGTTTAAAGTAAAACTCTCAAAGATTTGTTTGCCCACATTCACGGAGCACAAAAAGTTTTTTGCCAAAGTAAACCAGCAATGAATTCTTTGTTTCCTATCAAAATCTTATAACTGAATGTATTCCAGAACAAGTATGGTGGAGCTGGTTTGTTCTCAAGATGCTGGGGACACATTGGATATTCTTGGAGAAGGTCCTCAAACTGTCTATGTAAGTGAATTTACGTTTATTTCTCTGAGTTGTCTAGCTTTTTTGATTGGAGAAAACCGAAGTTACAATAACACATTCATATGACAGTAAAAAATTGTTTAAATTGAGTAAACAATGTTTATGTTAAACCTTAAATCAAACAAAGCTTATGTTAAACCTTATATAATTTGTTGATTACAATGTAATTCTTTGTCAAGGGAAATATTTTTTTTTACATTATATTCAAGGGACTATTTTGGCAACCCCGCAATGAAACAAGCAGTAAGGAAACGAGCATAACTGATGCTCGGGATAGGGGTTATAAAAATGGCACCCAATTCATGGTCCAAAAATGTACTTAAGCGGTGAAAAAGCCGCTCCTGCACGGCGGCAAAAAAAAGTGCAGCTCGAAGTTGCCTCCCCTCTACCCCCACCCCCAGGTAGGCTACAGCCCTCATGATCTAAAATTAAGATCTAGGAACTAAAACTTTTACTTTTATCTGTCCGTAACATAAATTGAGATGTTTTTATATGTGCCGTTGTATGCCGCGACTCTATTTTGTCAGTTATTATTAACGTACTGTGATAGACTAAAGTACTGTGATAGACTAATTATATTTGTTTGCAGAAATTCAAGCTTCACAGCAAAGCGTGTTGCCCACAGTCGGGAGGTCTGTCTGTCACTGTGTCCATTTCAGTTGGATCAGTACTGGTCATAATGTAAGTTTACTTTACCATTAATTAACAAATGATTACTTTCTCTTCTTTCCTTAATCTCCACCTGACCTTTTATTCTGATTGGAATATTGTATGTGCCAGTTTTTTCCCCCATGCTAATCAAAGTAAATATCTCATTTTGCTTATGCATCATTATTAATATTAAAAATTTTTCTCTTCCAGATTTTTCTCAGTATTGGTTTTATATGCCATTGTGGGGATTTTGTTTCAAAAATTAGCCCGTAAAGCCAGCGGAAAAGAAATGTTGCCAAACTATTCGTTTTGGTCTGGATTTCCAGGCCTAGTTAAGGTCAGTGCTGTCACAGTCTATTTCAAGTAAAATTATCTATCTATCTATCTATCTATCTATCTATCTATCTATCTATCTATCTATCTATCTATCTATCTATCTATCTATCTATCTATCTATCTATCTATCTATCTATCTATCTATCTATCTATCTATCTATCTATCTATCTATCTATCTATCTATCTATCTATCTATCTATCTATCTATCTATCTATCTATCTATCTATCTATCTATCTATCTATCTATCTATCTATCTATCTATCTATCTATCTATCTATCTATCTATCTATCTATCTATCTATCTATCTATCTATCTATCTATCTATCTATCTATCTATCTATCTATATGTGTTGCCTACATAGTGAGATATTTAAATCCTAGTCCAACCTTCTCCCCCTTGTATTCCAGGATGGTGCTTGTTTTGTGGTGACACGAGGTAATGGGAGGTCAAGCTATGAAAAATTTTAGAACCATTATATATTGCTGTTTACACATTGTGACAGTTGAACTATTTTAGGTTCATCTGAGACTACGTGAACAGTTCTACTTCAAATGTGAACAAATGTCTACTGAGAATAAAACAGAATTTTATTCAAATATTGATTAATGAAACCCAAACTAAAGCTTCCAATGTTTGTCAATAGATAATCACACAGTTTTCTTATTTCAGCTATTAAATGTAGTATTCATTTATTTTCATTTAGCTCATTATTTTGATGCTTTTTTCATGTATTCAATTTTTTCATTGCTACTATTCATCGGTTATCAATACAAAAAAAAAAGTTCAATGAAAAAACGACCTATTTTCAATGACCTTTCTAGTCACGTGGCTACGCACATTTACTTTTATGACCTACTTTAAGACATCAGTTTGACACAGTTTTTACGTCTACATCATTATGATGATTGCTTTCATGATTATTGTTTTATTACTGTGAATATGTCTGTTGTAAAAATTTTGTTTCATTACTATAATTTTGTCTGTTATATTTTCCTAAAAAATAATTGAAACATTTTTTTTAAAGTTACCGCTGATATTAGATTGTAAATTAGATGTTATTTATATTGGTTTATTTAATTCATATGATGACTAACGTCTCACTAATATTAATTCATGTTTTGTTTAAATAAATTGGTTTGGTTGTATGCAAGAAATTAGCGATTTTTTTAAAGTTGATATTAATACACAGTTAACGTTTTTTAATGAGGCATTTTTAAATTATTTTTTTCTTTTATTATATTAATAATATAATGCAATAATTAAATAATAACAATATCTCTATACTTATAAGACGCATTTTTTGTCTGTCTGTCTGTCTGTCTGTCTGTCTGTCTGTCTGTTCCCTTATAACTCAAGATCCAGAAAAACAGATAACGTGAAATTTGTTACACATACACATAATTACATGGGGAAGGTTATAGGACAGGTTTCGTTTCATCTCGATGGGTAGTTTAATTGTAATTAATTTTTTTTAATTTTAGTATTTTACTATATTAAAGTAATCTCGACGGCGCCATAAATAAAATTCCTCTGTGACGTCATTTCCTTATGATCGAATAGAACTTGCGCGCTGGTGCTGTATTGTGCCTTTGTGATGCAAAGAATTGTTGTTGTTTTTTCATGCTCCCTGATTTGTACAGTTTGAGGAAGTTAAAGGAATGAAGAAGGATTTTAGAAGAAGTGTGAAGGCATAATAATAAGTATTTATATATATATATATATATATATAGAGAGAGAGAGAGAGAGGGAGGGAGGGAGGGAGAGATAAAGAGAGAGAGAGAGGGGGCAGGGGGAGAGAGAGGAAAGGAGGGTAGGAGGGAGGGAGGGAGAGGGAGAGAGGGAGGGAGGGGGGATGGACAGGGGGAGAGAAGGAGGGGAGAGGGGGAGATGGGAGAGGGAGAGAGAAAGGGAGGGAAGGAAGGAGAAAGGGAAGGGGGGAGAGAGGGGGTAGGGAGGGTGAGAGGGGGGGAAGGGGGGAGGGAGGAAGAGAGAGGGTGGGGGGAGAGGAAGAGAGAGAGAGGGTGGGAGGGAAGGAGGGAGAGAGATGAAGAGTGAGGGGGGCAGGGAGGGAGAGAGGGAATGAGGGAGGGAGGAAGAGGGAGAGAGGTGGAGAGGGAAGGGAGGGAGAAAGAAGGGAGGGAGAGAGGGGTTAGGGAGGGAGAGAGAGAGGGGAGGGAAGGAGAGAGGGAGAGAGGATGGGAGAAATGGGAGGAAGAGATAAAGAGAGAGAGAGGGGGCAGGGAGGGAGAGAGGGAAGGAGGAAGGGGGAGAGAAGGAGGGAGGAGGGATGGACAGGGGTGAGAGAAGGATGGGGAGAGGGGAGATGGCAGAGGGGGGTGGGAGGGAGAGAAATGGAAGAGAGAGGGAGGGAGAGGGAGGGAAAAAGGGAGGGAGGGAGAGGGAGGGAGGGAGAGAGAGGAAGGGAGAGAGGGGGTAGGGAGAAAACAGAAGGTAAACAGAAAACCTTATTTTAAACCCGGGCAAAGCCGGGTACTTGCAACTAGTTAATAATAAATGAATCTTAAAGACATAGGCTACATAACATAAAGATGAATTATAAAAGACATAGGCTACATAACATGAAGATGGATTATAGCCAACAGTAACATCTTTGGGGCCATGATGATTTATTAGATTCAAGAGAAAATGATAAAATATATATTATGATTCTTGGGATTTTGTGATCAGATCGTCTTCTTACCAACTACCAACCCAGATATACAGACTGTTGTTCTGTAAATTAATTTTCAGGTCACAGAGATGAATTAGCCACAGCCAATCTGACAATCACTGAGTTGAAATGGCGGTTATTTATTCCGCTTCAATGTAATTCCTTAATGGGGTCAACTTCTTTTTATAAATCCAATGTGACTAGCTTATTTTAAAATCCAATGTGACTAGCTTATTTTAATATCCAATTTGCTTGGCTATTTTAAAATCCAGTGTGATTAATTAATTTTAAAATCCATTTTTATTTGCTAATTTTAAAATCTAAAGTGGCTAGCTAATTTTATAATCCAGTGTGATTGACTAATTTTAAAATCCAATTTAGCAAGCTAATTTTAAAATCCATTGGGACAGCTAATTTTAAAATCAAATGGAACTAGTTGATTTTAAAATCCAGTCTGATTAGCTACTTTTTAAATCTAGTGTGATTAACTAATTTTAAAATCCAATGGGACTAGCTAATTTCAAATTACAATACGACTAACTCATTTTTCACAATTTATTGACAAATTAAGTAATGAAGAATTCTTTTAGGTCTATGTTAGATCTGCTGTTTGACTGAAAAATAAATTAACACAGAATTAAAATTTTTAATGGAAATGACTACATTTACTTTTTATATTCGTGCAAGTTTTCTTTTATTATATTACATCAAATTGGTATTGAGCAATCAGCTAATTTTACGGTAGAGTTATCTCTATACTTATAAGACGCATTTGCTGTCTGTCTGTCTGTCTGTCTGTTCCCTTATAACTCAAGATCCAGACAAACAAATAACGTGAAATTTGGTACACGTACACATGGGGAAGGTTATAGGACATGTTTCGTTTCATCTCGATGGGTAGTTTAATTGTAATAAATTATTTTTATTTTAGTATCTTTTACTATATTAAAGTAATCTCGACGGCGCCATAAATAAAACTCTTCTGTGACGTCATTTCCCGATGATCGAATAGAACTTGCGCGCTGGTGCTGTATCGTGCCTATGTGCTGCAAAGAATTGTTGATGTTTTTTCATGCTTCCCGATTTGTACAGTTTTATTTTATTTTTTAACTTATTAATTTTCCCAAAAAATGATTTGTATTATGTATGATGACTCATAAATTAACAAAAAATAAAATATTGATAACATTCTAAACCCAATTATTAAAATAGAAGAGATAAATATGAAAAACGTATGAAAAATGTGGATTCGAGTAGTCTTGCAAACTTAAACTGCGTTGAGCAACCCCTAAACATCAACGGATTATCTCCAAAATTTACCAATATAATTTTTTCATTAAATGGAACCAAAAAAAAAGGTTGAGAGCATTAAAAAAAAATTAACCATGCATTTGTTTGTCACCCTAGTTACAGTTGTGGTACATAAAATAAGTCGCCGGTATAGATGCTACCGATACAGTTGTGGTACATGAAATACGTCAACGGTATCGATGCTACTTGTACAGCTGTGGTACACTAAAAAGATAACCAGTATCGAAGTAAAATGAACTAATCTTAGTTAGGTATCGTGTTATTTAATTTTATCTTTAACTAAAGCGATGAATTAGGAATTTTGATAATTTAGAAGAATAATTAAATAGTTTAAATTTTTCTGAAACAATTGTGATTTGAGCCTGCACATACTAATGTTCATATGTATTATACAGTATCGCTATGTATGAAGTTGATTTCATTTACATTGAGTGCTCAGAACGTGTCAATGTATTTTGATTGCTATTATTAATTTCTCTGTATAACCTGAAACGTTCAGTGTACTTTTAAATAGCTACTGTTGGTGTGGCACATAAGCTAATACCCCAAGCCTCACTTCAGTAAGCTCCACCAAAGGAGCCATTCGGTATGATATCCTACAGTTAGGGCTCCTGGCCCGCATTTGACACTCACACTTGGCTCCGCGCATTCAGTCGTATACTAAGACCGATTCTTATATTTGAATAAAATTACACTAAAAAACTAAACGTAATTATAGCAAAGAATTTAATTTTTTTTACAAGCATCCATTAAAAACAATTTACAATGTATTCGATCTATATATTGGAGTACTGGGATGATTTGCGACACTTTGAAAATGTGAACAGGAAACCATCCTGAAAAAATAAACCAAAGAAGTAAAAATTATTATCACACAAGTTGAACATACTAAAGGTGAATGTCTGACAGGGAGATCTTACAGGTGTTAAAAGAGATAACTCTTCACACACAAAACACAACAACACGCTAACATACAATGGTTTAAGTCCATGTTAAGGTAAGATGTTGTTCTGTTGATTCAATAAACCAGTGGTGCACAACCGTTGTATTGATTGTTAAATACTAGTTCTGGTAACTGATTGATATAAATATATTTATCTAGAAATATGGAATAGCACGGCCGACACTTACCTCCCTTCACAGCGGCAGGTTATTTACTTAGGTCATAATGCAATCAAGGTATCATTTTGTAGTGCATTTTTACATCATTCCATAGTCTAGTGTGCAATAGCAGATAGGGATACAACATTCAGATTGTGTTACATCTTTCAGATGGCGATACAACATTCAGATTGTGTTACATCTTTCAGATGGCGATACGATTCAGATTGTGTTACATCTTTCAGATGGCGATACAATACTCAGATTGTGTTACATCTTTCAGATGGCGATACAACATTCAGATTGTGTTACATCTTTCAAATGGCGATACAATATTCAGATTGTGTTACATCTTTCAAATGGCGATACAACATTCAGATTGCGTTACATCTTTCAGGTGGCGATACAACATTCAGATTGTGTTACATCTTTCAGATGGCGATACAATATTCAGATCGTGATACATCTTTCAGATCGCGATACAATATTCAGATCGTGATACATCTTTCAGATCGCGATACAATATTCAGATCGTGGTACATCTTTCAGATCGCGATATAATATTCAGATCGTGATACATCTTTCAGATGGTGATACAACATTCAGATTGTGATAAATCTTTCAGATCGCGATATAATATTCAGTTCGGTCTCACGGTGGTGTCACCCATTGAATTAGTCTACTATTGGTGTCACACATTGAATTAGCCTTCTATTGGTGTCACCCATTGAATTAGCCTACTATTGGTGTCACCCATTGAATTAGCCTACTATTGGTGTCACCCATTGAATTAGCCTACTATTGGTGTCATCCATTGAATTAGCCTACTATTGGTGTCACCCATTGAATTAGCCTACTATTGGTGTCATCCATTGAATTAGCCTACTATTGGTGTCATCCATTGAATTAGCCTACTATTGGTGTCATCCATTGAATTAGCCTACTATTGGTGTCATCCATTCAATTAGCCTACTATTGGTGTCATCCATTGAATTAGCCTACTATTGGTGTCATCCATTGAATTAGCCTACTATTGGTGTCATCCATTGAATTAGCCTACTATTGGTGTCATCCATTGAATTAGCCTACTATTGGTGTCATCCATTGAATTAGCCTACTATTGGTGTCATCCATTGAATTAGCCTACTATTGGTGTCACCCATTGAATTAGCCTACTATTGGTGTCACCCATTGAATTAGCCTACTATTGGTGTCACCCATTGAATTAGCCTACTACGTTAATACCTTTTACACATTATTTTGGTGCGCAGGTCATACTTGCCATTCAGACACAATTTGACATATAGCCTCTATCTTTGGCGGAACCTACTCACCAGTGACTCTAATTTGTAACAGTGTTATCAATAAGAGATAAATGAAAGACCTTTATCAATCCTGGCATCGCTGACCAGAAATTGTAATTGGGGAGTCTGTCACGGCCGCCAGCCTTTCTGATTGAGATCTGGAAAACTGTTCCTAGCGCAAGGTAACAAACCAGCAGAGAGAAGAATCTGAAGAAAGAATCTCTTTGATAAAATGAGCTATTTTACACAGTTACACTGGCTTTGACAAATGTACACATACTTGTTTACTCTGACACATGTACAATGACTTATTTACTCTGACATATGTACACAAACTTGTTTTCTCTGACACATGTACACAACTTTGTTTTCTTTGACACATGTACACATACTTGTTTACTCTGACACATGTACACAGACTAGTTTTCTCTGACATATGTACATTTACATGTTTTCTCTGACATATGTACATTTACATGTTTTCTCGGACACATGTACACAGACTAGTTTTCTCTGACACATGTACACAACTTTGTTTTCTTTGACAAATGTACACTTATTTGTTTACTCTGACACATGTACACATACTTTTTTCTCTGACACATGTACACATACTAGTTTTCTCTGACATATGTACATTTACATGTTTTCTCTGACACATGTACACTGACTTGTTTACTCTGACAGATGTACACAAACTTGTTTTCTCTGACACATGTACACAACTTTGTTTTCTTTGACACATGTAGATTTACATGTTTTCTCTGACACATGTACACAGACTTGTTTTCTCTGACACATGTACAAAGACTTGTTTTCTCTGACATATGTACACAGACTTGTTTTCTCTGACATATGTATATTTACATGTTTTCTCTGACACACGTACACAACTTTGTTTTCTTTGACACATTTACACAATATTTTTTGTTCTGACACGTGTAGAATGTAACACTAGCACGTCTGTAGGTGTCACCATTTAATGTTTAAAAACAACCACGAACAACAACCACAAACAAACAACAACCACATACAACAACCACATACAACAACCACGTACAACAACCACATACAACAACCACAAACAACAACCACAAACAACAACCACATACACCAACTACATACAACAACCACATACAACAACCACAAACAACAACTACATACAACAACTACATACAACAACCACAAACAACAACCACATACAACAACCACAAACGACAACCACATACAACAACTACATACAACAACCACAAACAACAAACACATACAAAATTTACATACAACAAACACAAACAACAACATAACCCCATAAAGTTCAGTCCTAAAATCAAATATCGACAATATTTACAGTATGGTTAAAATAGAACCCACTGACAATATTTACAGTATGGTTAAAATAGATCCCACTGACAAGCTTGACCCGTCGCCACCTCCCTGGTAGCCGGGACAACAATATTCCGACTTGAGTTCGAAAAGCTGAAAATAAAGAAAAATAAAACGCATTGATAAGGAATGGCAAACAAAAGTGTCATGCGGGTTGGGGGTGGAGGTGGGCGTGACGTAATAAGTAAAAGGCCCTTATGAAACTATGTAAGCAATGCTTTTGTGTTTTTTTCTGGAAATTTACAAATTATTATTAAATTGACACTAAATGCACGTAAACACATCTGGCATAAACTTCCAAATTGTCTGTGTTAGCCAAGACGAAATTTAAATACTATTAAATACATAGATGATACAGGCTAGATTCAATTTGATACAGGCTAGACTCATTTTGATACAGGCTAGACTCATTTTGATACAGGCTAGACTCATTTTGATACAGGCTAGACTCAGTTTGATACAGACTTAACTCAGTTTGACACAGGATAGACTCAGTTTGATACAGACTTGACTCAGTTTGATACAGGATAGACTCAATTTGATATAGTTTTTTTTAAGCCTAGACTCAACTGACAAAGTTTTGCTAATTACCGTTTTAAATAGAAGGAAAAAAGCCTGAACATAACCATAGCTAGTTTTCTAACTTGGTTACTACTGTGTTGGTAGGCGAAAGTCATATAACTGGTGAAAGTTGCTTATTTAATTATTTCGCTAGATCTATTCAATGTACAACACTGACAGAAATGCTTCGTCATGTTATGATTTATGCGTAATATAATTGCTTTTAACTTTATACTATGACTATTAGGTTGTTGTATAACTATGAGTATTTATTAGTTTATAGTTTATATATGACCATGTAATTATTAGAAAGTTGCATGAGTTTGTGATTATTAATTTATTATATAAATATTAGCATGTGACTCAGTTTGTTGTATAACTATGACTTTGTGTAACATGACATGTTCATGGTATTTGGAGTTTGTTGTATAACTATGACTTTGTGTAACATGACATGTTCATGGTATTTGGAGTTTGTTGTATAACTATGACTTTGTGTAACATGACATGTTCATGGTATTTGGCAGAAAACATGACGTGACTGCCGGATCGATTTAAGTATGATATCTGTGGCTGAAATGAACCAATAGAAAAAGAGGTCTTTTAGAATGACTTACATAATTGGTCTGTGGCTCTTCTTTTAAAAACGAGAAACTGGTGTCACTGGCACATATACAAGTCACAAAAGTTGTCCTAATTTAATAAAGAGGCAAATATTTAACAACAGTCGTATACAAGTACTGAAAAATGTGTAATATTTATCCCAGTAAGGAAATATATTTTCAGAAATATATAATCATTCAGTGGATATAATTTTCTTCATCCTTCTACTGCAGATATTTAAGGAAAAAAATGTCATTTTTACATAAATACATGTTTCAAACTAAATATATTTAAACATATCAAATTTTAATGGGATTTAAAAAAATTATATTTTCGCAATAAGTAAATATAATTCTTTATCAAATGTTGGCATGCGCCCTACTAGTGAATATAAATAAACATATTTCTGTATCAAATGTTGCCATGCGCCCTACTAGTGAATATAAATAAACATATTTCTGTATCAAATGTTGCCATGCGCCCTACTAGTGAATATAAATAAACATATTTCTGTATCAAATGTTGCCATGCGCCCTACTAGTGAATATAAGGAAACATAATTCTGTATCAAATGGTGGCATGCGACTACTCGTGAATATAAGGAAACATAATTCTTAAGACCTTGTTTCACACAGATCGGGGAGTCGGGAATGGCAATATGATTTATTTGCTCCGTCTGTGCATATGCTGACAAAAAAGGACCATTTTAGTTGTCTAGATATCCAGTGACTTGAATTGTTAACAAATACATTTCACATAATAAATCTTCATGCTTACAGTACCCGTTTCTTATTCCCACCACAGTCGAGTGTGTAATAACTGTATAAGGATAACAGCAGATCTATGTGGATGACAAGAGCAACAGCCACACTTCCTACACTAATGTCAGTTAACCAGATTACGCCGTGTGGACTTTACCTATAGCCATCTCTAGCTGCCATGTAAACATCGGTTTGATTACATTACCTATAGCCATCTTTAGCTGCCATGTAAACATCGGTTTGATTACATTACCTATAGCCATCTTTAGCTGCCATGTAAACATCGGTTTGATTACATTACCTATAGCCATCTTTGGCTGCCATGTAAACATCGGTTTGATTACATTGCCTATAGCCATCTTAGCTGCCATGTAAACATCGGTTTGATTACATTACCTATAGCCATCTTTAGCTGCCATGTAAACATCGGTTTGATTACATTACCTATAGCCATCTCTAGCTGCCATGTAAACATCGGTTTGATTACATTACCTATAGCCATCTTTAGCTGCCTTGTAAACATCGGTTTGATTACATTACCTATAGCCATCTTTAGCTGCCATGTAAACATCGGTTTGATTACGTTACCTATAGCCATCTTTAGCTGCCATGTAAACATCGGTTTGATTACGTTACCTATAGCCATCTTTAGCTACCATGTAAACATCGGTTTGATTACATTACCTATAGCCATCTCTAGCTGCCATGTAAACATCGGTTTGATTACATTACCTATAGCCATCTTTAGCTGCCATGTAAACATCGGTTTGATTACATTACCTATAGCCATCTTTAGCTGCCATGTAAAACATTGGCTGACCTTTGTCATCTAGGGCGGTACCAGCGTTGTCATGGGAACCAATGTCATAATACAACGCCGGGATCTGAACTTGAATTGACTGAGGCCAGAAAAAGATGGACCCAACTTACTTGACGTTATTTTAGTTACAAAAAATAATAATAACAGACATTATTACCATAGGTATACACAAAAATGCATGCACACACTCTTATAGAAAGATGTAAATATACATTAACACATGGGTTACATGTATACGGTGTCAAGATATTATAGAGTTCAGGTCGGAGAGTATGGTTGAAAGGAGGTATGCACATTTTGGTGCGCATGTTATACAACTAAACTTGTGGCGCTCTGTTAGTGAACAGGGCAAGTGATGTGCAACGCATAGATTTGGTACGTTTATTTTTTGCATTCGCCCGTGCCATGTAACGGCTTATTTACATACACGATGTTTGATGTGTGTGTTTATTTTGCATTCGCCCTATTTCATGTAACCAATTTATTTACATATAAGATGTTGGTGTGTGTGGGGTAGGATGATCGACCTGCAGGCCCTGAATTGAAATGTAACCTGTGAGTCGTACTTGGCGTGAATTGCCCTGCCTGAAGTGTACCGTAACAGCCCTGCCTGAAGTGTACCGTAACAGCCCTGCCTGAAGTGTACCGTAACAGCCCTGCCTGAAGTGTACCGTAACAGCCCTGCCTGAAGTGTACCGTAACAGCCCTGACATCTAGCCGTTCTGGAGGGATCTTAGACCTAGACGGCCAGGCTTGAAAGACCACCTGACAGTATAATGTAATAACTGATCTGTTATAAATATAGTCTATTTTATTGAATGCAATAATATTTGGGTCATATGTTGTATTAGTTTAACTATTGTGGGTGATGGAAATCGTCACATAAATCTAATATTTTCTGTACAGTCATTTATAAGTGGTATTAAAGTTATTTTGTTGATTAGTTATCAAGAGTTATTTGATGTGAATATGTCATATATATATATATATATATATATATATATATATATATATATATATATATATATATATACAAATGTTAATGTGTTTGTCCAACCTACGGGGACCTGGGTGAACCTCTCGTCAATGTACCCCTAGACCACGAGTTGTTCAAATTGGGTTGTGACATACGGAGACTATAGTCACTTATACATACACAAACACAAATAAATTACATGTATAAGAGGACCATAGTCACTTACACTTACACAAACACAAATAAATTACATGTATAAGAGGACCATAGTCACTTACACTTACACAAACACAAATAAATTACATGTATAAGAGGACCATAGTCACTTACACTTACACAAACACAAATGAATTACATGTATAAGAGGACCATAGTCATTTATACAGTTTCATAGAAACATAAGTTACATGTATATGTGGACTATAGTCACTTACACTTACCCAAAGATTCATGGGTAGGACACATACTCACTAATACATACATGTACATAAACACACGGTCAACATTTAGACAGAAACCTAAGTCATTGATAGGAATAAATAATCATAGAACCACATAGATGTGTAGACACATTCAGACATAAAGACAAGACAACCATATGAACACAAAGACATGCAGACACATGGTCGCATATAAACAAATATGCCTGTAGACATTCAGTATGCTATTTTTTCAGTAGACAATGTTTTGAGATACTGTTTATCTATGTTTTGAGACATCTGTTTATCCATGATAATTTCTCAGCGCTAGTATTTATTACCTCCATTGTAAGGTCATTATTTAAGTTTGGACTAAATAAACCGTGAATGCAACAATATATATATATATATATATATATATATATATATATATATATATATATATATATATATATATAGGGTTGCCATATTTTTTCACGGACCAACCGGGACAGTTCTGTCTTTTTTACTTTAGGTTTAGGGATGTCGGTTCCGGGGGGGGGGGGGGTGTATGAAAACAGTAATGTAAAAAACACTTAAAACATAGAATAGTTAATCTTTGTTATTTTATTCATAATGGTACACAAAATGATATTTTTACAAAACAAAACAGTTTTCTTCATGTTTTACCACTCGTATTTTTCACTTCTGTAAATTTTTAGTACTGTGTTACTTACCAAAATGTTACTGATCACACAAGAGCAGATTAATCATTCTCTGATCTAATAATTTTGCTCAATTATTTCCAAGAAACTGTGCCCTGAATCTAAACCGGGACAATTTCAACAACCGGGCGGGACACCGGGACAACTCAGTATATCCGGGACTGTCCCGGCCAAACCGGGACGTATGGCAAGCCTATATATATATATATATATATATATATATATATATATACATATATATTTATTCACAGTACATTTAGACAATTTATGATCTATAAATTTATAACCTAATTTATTTTCCTGTATGCAGAATGATTTAATTCATTATATTTGTTCCTAAACTAGAAAGAACGTACACCTTGACTTACTTACACCACTTGTAATTAACCTTTTTACCCCACTTATAATTGACCTACTTACCCCCACTGGCAATTGACCTACTTACCCCACTTGTAATTGACCTACTTACCCCACTTGTGATTGACCCATTTACACCACTTGTAATTGACCTACTTACACCACTTGTAATTGACCACTTACACCACTTGTAATTGACCTACTTACCCCACTTGTAATTGTTCCCATTGTGAAGTCTTTGCAGGGGTCCCAATAATACATTTCGTTTTTTTGTTTGTATTCAACAGATAATCTGAGCTTAAACAATAAACAAAGATATTTTGGTTAATCCAACATCATCGACAGAGACATTACACATAGACACAGGCATTGAACAAAATATACATTATACATCATTGACATAAACATTACACATAGACACAGACGTTCCACATTGTTAACACACATCAAACATCATTGAAACATACTTTACACATCATTGACACACACATTACGCGTCATTGACATACATTACATATCACTGACACATACATTACACTGCACTGACACACACATTACACATAGACACACACATTACACATCATTGAGACACATTATACATCATTGACACACACATTACACATAGACACAGCCATTACACATCATTGATACACACATTATACATAGACACACACATTACACATAGACACACACATCACACATCATTGACACACACATTATACATCATTGACACACACATTACACATAGACACAGACATTACAATCATTGACACACACATTACACATATACAAAGACATTACACATCATTGACACACACACATTACATATAGACACAGACATTGCACATCATTGACAATGGCGTTTTTATTTTGCTTATCTCTACTAACGATACTAACTAAGTAGGTTTAAGATTATCCAATGGTGGGATCCCTTGGACAAAAGGTTCAATCATTACTTCGAACGCCTTTCTTCTTTTCGTGTAATCAGCGAATGATGTCTATCTAACGTATAGACACAGCTGATGGCGGCTGAACTTATTTTTAAAAATCAGTATCTTTAGATTTTGTTGATGCCAATTGCACATTAATAAATAAACATACAGTTCAGACATTTTCGTGAATTAAGATGAATGGGTAGATGGGCCTTATTTATTATAAATAATGTCATAGGGAAGGGTCCATTCAGTTTGAAAAGATTTGATGATAGGTTAGAATCTGCATACAAACATGTTATATGGCAAAAAAGAGGATGTCTCATTAAGGTAAGCACACATTTTACTTATATTATGACAGTGTTTTAAAAGTTATTCACTCGGTCACACTTAAAAATGAAGACATTTGATGGATTTAGTTGTTGTACAGCTATGGGAATCTTTATAGACCATAAAGATTCAAACCCTGAGACTCACTGGGTCACGATGGGTTCTTTGATTTAAAGACATGCACACAGAAATATAGATGGTATTAAAGTAATGTACTCTAAATGTCATAAGAGATATTCAGATAGTAGTATCGATTATCTATAGATGGATAGATTCACACAGACAGTGGATACATATGAGTGGTACTCTCGACTATCTATAGATGGATAGAATCACACAGACAGTGGATACATATGAGTGGTACTCACGACTATCTATAGATGGATAGAATCACACAGACAGTGGATACATATGAGTGTTACTCTCGACTATCTATAGATGGATAGAATCACACAGACATATGAGTGGTACTCACGGCTCTGACTTTGATAGTGGCTTGAGGTCAATCACCCCTTCCTCCGTCTCACAACTGCAGCTTGCTTTGTTATATTCACATTTTTTGACTGCTAAACTGTGTTGTAGAAAAACCGATAAAATTATCACTGAATGCAGGCACCTGAAGCCCATTCTTCTGATTTGTATGTTTCTATTGGCTCATGTCAGAAACAGCTCAACTAAATACCTACAAAAATATCAGATTATCTTGTTTATTCAAAAACTTTCCTGCTAATATTTTCACTATTTTTATTTTTGTTTTTTTCTTAATTAATCAAAAATAGATAAGTCAATTCCTTTGACTACGAGAAACATTTAAGTTTATTTTACAAAAGAACACTTTCTTAAATGGCAATTACACATTACATCTTTGCCAGACAGTCTTTATCATTTATTAACACGTTCGTGGTAAACTATTGGTCAGTTATAGACATCGGTGAATGACGAATGATTATTTTCGATTGTCAGTCATTGTTTTCTGATTTGAAACTCGCCTTTTTTCTTCTAAAAAAATAAACAGTGTTTTATAGTTATTATTCTGAATTTCGCCAAAGTATTTCACAAAGTTTAAATCAATCCTTATTGTTATTCTGTGAAAGAAAAACTAAATCAATTGAATATGGCTAGTGGGTCACTAAAACACGTGGATATCTTTTATAATGTACTTTGGACCAAATTGTGTCACGTGTTTAGTAGCAGGATTCTCAAACCTTAGCGGTTAATGCATATTTTCTGAATAAGATAAAAGTTAATGAATTTTTTTATTTAATTTTTTTTTAAATTGGTAAACTTCTCCACGCCTGGGGGGATCAGACTCGCTAAAAACTTATTCACTTTTTGATCAACACGAATATATAAATAGATCGTTTGGATTAAGTTTAATTTACAAACAAGATCGTAAACAAAACTTTCTTTGGATAGGGTGCAACTTGACCTCATTTCACCCCTCCCCCCAATTCATGTGCTCTCCAAGAAAAAAAATGAAATAAAAAAGTGCTGACCTTTATTCCCAACTCTAACTCATAAATACAGACGTCACCAATGTTTCAATGAACTGGCACGCGACCTCCAAATGGGTTAGATGATATCTGATGCAAGTATTTTTTTTATTATTTATCAGATATATTTGACACATTTAGAAAGCTTTGGTGTTTAACATATATTTAAAAGCTGTGGTTTTCCTCTAGGGAAATGAAAATTAAGTCTGAACTGAGGTTAATAATAATAAACAACAAAATTTACGTTCAGAACGCTTTTTTAAAACTATTTTAATCAATCAATTTTATCGGCTTGAAACTTTCATCAGTCATTGAAGTCTTGAATCTGTTAATCATCAAGTGAGCTACTTTACACTTTTCATATCAGGGATCAATCATCAGGTGAGTTACTTTACACTTTTCATATCAGGGATCAATCATCAAGTGAGTTACTTTACACTTTTCATATCAGGGATCAATCATCAGGTGAGTTACTTTACACTTTTCATATCAGGGATCAATCATCAGGTGAGTTACTTTACACTTTTCATATCAGGGATCAATCATCAGGTGAGTTACTTTACACTTTTCATATCAGGGATCAATCATCAGGTGAGTTACTTTACACTTTTCATATCAGGGATCAATCATCAGGTGAGTTACTTTACACTTTTCATATCAGGGATCAATCATCAGGTGAGCCACTTTACACTTTTCATATCAGGGATCAATCATCAGGTGAACCACTTTACACTTTTCATATCAGGGATCAATCATCAGGTGAGCCACTTTACACTTTTCATATCAGGGATCAATCATCAGGTGAGCCACTTTACACTTTTCATATCAGGGATCAATCATCAGGTGAGCCACTTTACACTTTTCATATCAGGGATCAATCATCAGGTGAGCCACTTTACACTTTTCATATCAGGGATCAATCATCAGGTGAGCTACTTTACACTTTTCATATCAGGGATCAATACCATTCTTGTAGGATAAGGTAAATCAAAATTTACCAAAAAGGTAAATGAAATAACAAACTGTTTTTCGAAGAACTGTCAGTAGTTCTAGAATTTTCTGCCCATTTAGTTCAACTACTTAAGTGTATGATGTTTTGTAAATATTACGTCTGGACAGGTAATGTGGGATAAAATCACGCGCCGTTGGAAACCCACCATGACGTCATCACGTGCACACTGATAGCGATAATTATAGTAATTTACCTACTCGTATCGCGATAACATTTTCTCTCTCTCTCACTGCACTGCAAGTGTTTGGCGTCAGTAAATTGTTATCTGGTTGAGCGACTCTCAAAACCTACTTATAAGAATTAGGTCATTAACTATTAATAGAAATAGCCTATCATTTCACAGATCTTGTGGCATCACGCTATGAATGACTTAGCTAATTATTTATTTCTCGTAATTCAAGCCACTATTGTAGGTTGGTACTATCTGACAGATCTGGGATGATTTATCCATCGATAAGAACAACTAATTCAGACGTGCTCTTTCTAAATGTCTCTCTGAAAGCTAGTATGAATAACTTTTACAATCAATTATTACCCAGCCCGTATTTCTTTTACTCAAAAGATGCACCATCAGTGGCGAATTTAGGCCTAGGCGCACTAGGCGCGCGCCTAGGGCCCCAGATAATTTAGGGACCCCAAAAACCTGGTTTTCTAAAAGAAATAAAAAAAAAAAACCCGCTTGCTGTGAGGGTTTAGGGAATTCCACAAATCTATAAATAGTCTTTCAGACTGGTAAACAAAGCGAGTTGTCGAACGTGGTTGACTGTGTCTTGCTTGCTGTTACGTATTAAGTTGGCGCTAGTGTTCGAAGTGACAAGTAACGTACGGTACGTACCAGTAGTTGGCGCACCTTACGTCACAGATTTTAATTAATAATTCTAATTCAAATTTTAATTTTTTGCAAATTGCAATAACTAATTGTTAATTGCCAGTTTATTACACTATTTTGATAATTTTGTTCTTGCTACCTACTACGCTTTGTGTGGATGAATGATCATTGATCATTTTTCCTTTACTGTTGTAGCTGATTGCAACACAATCGTTTCATTAAAACTATGTCTATGAGACAATATCCCTCAGGTGCAAAAAAGCGTGATATCCAATAGAAAAGAAAAGCAGAAGATGCGAAAAACGAAGGTGCCTTGTTGACATTTTTTAGCAAAACGACCGATAATCCCACCATCAGAAAGTACTAACAGAAATAACAGCTAATGATCCAAGTCCAGTCGTCTTGGCAACAGCCAGTATGGATTCTGAGCCCGAGCCAACAGACTTGCCAGAACCTGGACAGCCGGCTGAAGGTCCTATACCGGAGGTCGAGAGTAGTGAAACTGTTGATGATAACAACTGTGGTGAAATTTTGACTGATATTGCAATGTGGCTAGCGGAGTTGACAGAAACCATGCGTAAACCATGTTTTTGGATTTCAGCAATACGTAACTGAACGAAGTACAC